>JARHVA010007807.1:335000-497500 GCA_037957365.1 Torreya grandis
TTTTCTTAATTTTAGTCCTTTCATCTCTTTTAATTTTTTATTATAATTTCTATTTTTTTTTTCATGGTAATTTCCAATTTTTTAAATATATATCTTAACATTAATTATAAAAATCCATAAATTTACTAATTTGAATAATCATCATCTACCACCATAAAATGACAATTCCCTCAACTAATAATCTAGATTTTAAATTAGCTAAGAAAATTACATTTTTACTTAGCATTAATGACCAAACATACCAATCATGCAAAACAAATACATTAATCTATTTAAACTATATTGTCAAACCATATAAATCAACTATCAAATACAAGCATAAATAATCACATGTGCAAATCATTTATTATGCATCCTAACATGTGATAGCTACTATGATGTGTGTAAGTTATCAATAATTTTTTTCTCATCCTCTGACATATCCATCTATGTCACTCTCTTCGATGATTCTTTCCCTCCATCATGCTCTGAGGGATGAGTTCTCTTATGTCAACCTCACAACAAGAAAGTAGTTAGATCATATCAACATGATAAATATATAACATAAAATATAACTAAAATAACACATCAACATGTTCGTAATGTGAACACATACACTACATTTAACACACAACAATGTAAACATGTATCCTAAGCAATATCCTACTGTCCCATAACAACATATATCTCAAAGCTTAGTCAAAATATAACCAAATCAAATGTGTCAATTATAAATATCCATGGATAATCAAATAGTTTGCTTAACAAGGAATCAGGATGTAACACACATGATGCCCCCAATAAAATAAAAATATGATATAATCTATGTATAAATCTAAAAAAATATTTTGAATAATATTGAAATTGATCTGTGGACTAAATGTAACTCTAAAAAACCTAGAAAATATTATTTATAACTTCTAGGAAAAAACACATTGTTCTGGAAAACTACTTCTTATGTTGATGTCCAAATGAAGCTCTGTTGCGTAAATGTGCTTTTAGGGTAGAAGCTAAGTATGAATTTTGATAATACAAGTAAACATTTTCATTTTCTATTTTTACATTAGGTTGTTGCATCTTAGTCTCTAAGATAGTCAATTGTGTATGCCCCCTCTTTTGAGGTGAGTTGTGAAGCATGTTCAATAATTTAGCTCATAAAAAAGTTATGTGAATGATGTTATATAAAATATTGAAATCTAGAGTGATAATGATAACATTGAAGATCATGGAATTATATTGGTAATCTGATAAAAAATTAGTAATATATGATATAAGTAGAAACAAGTATACAAAATGTCTTATCTAGATAGATGTTAGCAATTAGGAATACAATGAAGAAATAATCAAAACAAAATACTTGAACTGAATAGAACAACTTGGGAAAAGATGTATGATATTAATCATGGAATCTATAAACTAGCGAGATGCATAATATTGATCACAGGATAAAAAATTGATCAAATAATAACATACAATGGTCATGGACATGATGCATACATAAATAACACATGAAAGAGCACATAATTAATGCTCGAAGGCCAAGGGAATGCATACAAGGGACATGTTCAAATGTCACTCACACACATTAAAGATACATAATAGGTCTTAGATTTGAAAATAAGGACATGTTTAAATGTCCATAATCCAAATAAATAATACACACAAAGCATGAAAACAATGAATAAAAACATGGTAATCATGCATGAATAGGTGATATTGTTCTACATAAGCAATTGGTTGCATCATTATATTTAGCAACTCATGTATTTTAGTAAGATAAAAATGTGAAAGTAAGTTAATATATAAATATTCTATGCAATGTTTTGTATTTTTAATGTGAATAAAATGGATACTCATAGAATGACAAAGATTATGTAAAATATGTCTACATTAAACTTATGAATGCACAAAAGTTATATAAGTCATGTGAATGGTTTGAATATGAGAATTGATAGCTTGTGTTCACAAGGATAAGTCTATTATAATTAGACAAGAGTGAAATGTGATTGTTTGGATAGTATGATTTTGTTTATGTACATTGTTGATGCCTAAAACTTTCACCCTCAGTGAACATCCTTCTATGGAAAGATTTATAGATGTGGGACACGAATGTAATCTATAAATTGACCTCTAGGGTTTTATAAGTTGACTCTTTAAATTGATTTAGGGAGAAAAGGTAAGGAAGAAATTCAAGTAAAACTTTAAAATAGAAACTAACTAAGGTGATGCATTGAGATATTTAAAGTATTGGCCTAGAATTACATAAAATAGCTAGGATCTTTGAATGCCATAGATTATCAAAGGAGCACATTCATTAATTAAAATCTATGACATAAACAAGAACCAATAATATATAAGTAGAGAAAATACATAACAAACAAAAATAATTTTCCACTCAGTTTGACACAGAACACCACATCCTCTTCATTTTTAAATAGAGAAAAAAATACAAAAGATCTCAATGGGCATAGTATATAATTTGTAATCTTACTCATGATGGGTACCTGCTACGGTCGTAGAATGAAAAATGCTAAAAATGATATTACTTCTATTCATGAACTAAATATTATAATAGCTTCTTATATAAGCACAATGGCCTCATGAGAAAATGAAACTTGGAACAAGCACTCATGCTCATGATGAGGCCATTGTAATTGACAAGGGAGATATGGTTGATGAATGTAGTTGGTCTTCCAAATCATAGATATGGCATAGTTTTGAAGCCTCATGATGTCCATAATGCTTAGAAAAAGCATGGTAGTGACACATGTCTACCTCTAGAACTATCTCTGGAATGCTTGCTAGTAATGGGGGCCCAATCCCATCCAATGGAACTATTTGAAGCTTTAACAAGAAAACATTTTCTTTAGATAGGTTTCATGATGTTTCATGGAAGTTTTACTTCCTTCTTGTTGCAATTGCTTTGTGGTCCCCTCTCCAACTTCATTAGCCAATGGTACAATTCAAGGTTTTGACAAAGAAAGCCTTACTCTTGAGGAGCGTCAGATGCCACATGGTGAGCTGGTGCTACTTCTATAGAATTTGAGCATTATTATAAAAAATGAGTACAAGGGTGGCATGTGGAAATTTTATGTCCCTCTTTACAACTACATAGTGGGCCCCACCTATTACTTATCCAATGACATTGGTAGAATGTCTAACAAAATAAACCTCCCTTGGATGAGTATCAGGTCACCACATGGAGCACTGGTGCTACTCCTAGGTGAACCAATAACTTATTCATGATGAATGAACATTGGGTTTCCATGTGAAAGCACTAGAAGGGAGTTGAGACTTAGCCAAAAATACAAAAGGGGCTTCAAGAAAAGAGAAGCTAAAGCATAACTACCAAACTTTGTCAAGAACATCCACAACCAAATGCTAACTGCTCCAAAATATCAAAATGTGGATTACAATCCATAGTTATTGGAAAATTTTAGGGAAAATCCACCTCTAGATAGAAGAACCCAAAAGTTTTTATTCTCAGGCCAATCGAAGCAAAATTAAAAAAAGGGCTAAGGCCTGCAAAACTTGTATTTTTTTAAGAATAACCTTTAAAGGCATATACTCTTCCTCCTTTGGCTGAGCCTTATTCTTCAAGGCCTCAAAGGCCTTATCCAAATAGATGATCTCTTTTAAGGAGATTTTACTCAAGTCTTGGACTACTACCAGCATTTGGAATTCTAACTAGGCAAGAGTCTACAATATGGTTTCTATCTTGAAGACATTGGGCACTTGATTGAGAGCCATAAAAATGTTAGGTTGTGGAGCTAAAAGCTTCACTGATGCAAATAGAGGAGGAGGTTTTAGGAAGGTTGCTGAGTGTTACAGATGCCGGCGTCGATCAGGCCAACCGATGTTGGTCAAAAGTCGGCTGGCATCGGCACCCCCCAGGCAGACAGAGACCGACGTCGGTCACCTATGTGGTTTGAGCTATGTGTGTTACGGGTAGTTAGCTAACGAACCAAGTGTTTGCATGTCAAGAGCTAATTTTAGACTAAGAGCTATGGATCTAATTATTGTAATTGGATGTCTAATTATTGTTTAGATGAGATCTATATAATAGACTCATGGATTGTATTGTAAGTTGTTCTAGTTTGAGTTGAGCAAAGTTTGCTTCTTCTGTGTGTGAGGTGAGTAAGGGTGTTCCTCCTAGTTCCACAGCAGTACCAAGGTGGGTGTTGGATTGGAGAATCAGCAGGGTTCTTCATGTATGTATGATCTTGGTCATCAGGTGAGCATGGCTACTTTAGGAGATCTACATGGTAAGTAAGATCATTGATCTGTAGGTGTATGTGTGTGCAAGGTCAAGGTTCACAAGTGTGCAGAACTAGATTGATTTGTAGGTGTGCAAGATCAGAGAGGATAGCAACACAACAGGGAGCAAAATCAGGTGGGATCTACTTGGAGTACAGTGTGTACTCAGAAAGAGAGCAAAGAGGAAGTCAAGGAAGATCCTTCCATAAGTAAGATTAGATTGGGTTACAGGTTGTTGCAGTTCAAGGGAGATCTACTTGAAGTATGCTGAGTACTTGTGGAGTGCGTGGAGCACTTGTGGTGTGCGTGGAGCATAGGAGTATTGGCAATAGTGGATACTAGCTAGTTGGAGGTGAACACCAACTCTGTGTTTGAGTTGTGTGTTGGGACCTAAGAGAGAGAGCTTTGAGGGAAGATTTATTGTTTATGCCCTAGAGGTGTGGGAGCCCTAGAGGTGTGTAAGGAAGAAGAACTATGGCAGCCTTCTTTATTGTATTTCCTTCTGTAAGAGTTTTAATACAAGTTGTGTATTGTCTCTCATATTCTGTGTTATTTTTGAATTCTAGTTACTTGTTAATTCTGGTTAATTCCGCATATTAAGTTGCTTGGTAATCAATTGTGTGCTTCCATTATTTCCCATCAAGTGGTATCAGAGCCTGGTTGTAGGTTCTTGAGCTTGATACCAACAAGTGGTATCAGAGCGAAGGTTGCAGGGAACAGGTTTTGTGTTTGGTTACAGGTCACTCTTAGGGGTTTCTGATTGAGTGGGAGTAGAGCAATGGTAGAAGAAAGTAAGCTAAGAATGGAGGAATTGAAAAGCACAGATGATCACCTATGGTCCTATGGAAAGAAAGAGTAGGTAAAAGAAAATTGTTGGTTTGTGGAAGATCAACATGAAGGAACTGAAGAAGCAGATGTTGCAGGTGTTGTTGCACAAGATGCTCTAGGAGGTTTCTTGGATAAAGTTGAATCTTGGTTAATAGATTCTATTGCCTCTTTCCATGCAGCCCTAAGGAGAGGAGCTGGTGAGCCTTGCCAAAGAATTGGCAAAGGGGAAGTGAAGCTGAAATTGCAGGTGGCCAACACATGGGTGTTGAAGGAGGTCATGCAGGTCCCAAGCTTGGAGATGTGGCTAATTTCTTCAGGAAAGTTGGATGATGAGAGATGCACAAGAACTCTCACAGCGGATACACTTGAATTAGTTGGTGGTAAGAAAGCAAGTACTCTTTATCTACTTGCTTATATTACTGATTCTTCTTCTATTGCGGAGATGTGGCTTTGTAGGCTTGGTCACATGAACAAGAAGGAGATGCATGTTCTTAAGAGGAAGACTGATATATTTGATAGGCTTAAGAACTGGAAAGCCTTGGTGTTCTTGGAGGAGATGACGGATAGAGTTCAGTGGATGAGGTTGGATACTTCTGAGTAGGGTAGTTTGGACATGGGTTTTGATTCAAAGGAGCTCGCGGGTAAAAAGTCATCACTCACAGGCGAACATAGGTACCAATGTTAGTCAGGGGGAACTGGTGTCAAACAGATAGGTGTCGATGTTGGTCATGTGCAAATCAAAGCCGGTGATGTCAGGCAGGGTAAGATCGACATTGGTTAGGAGGACCAACATCAGTAGTACGTAAGACCGATGTCAGTTAGGAGGACTGACATCAGCAATAGGAGACACCAACATCGATAGAGTTGGTAGTCAGGGACAGGCACATGGGAACTGACGTTAGTCAGATGCAGACTATGTAGTGACTGAGGTCAATCACTATAACAGATTTTGGGTGGATAGCAAGCTGTTAAGGAGTCTCAAACGCCCATATGGAGGACTAAAGGTGGTAAGTAAGCCTCAAATTCATTGTTCTTCTTCTTTATACTAATTGTTGACTGCAGAGTAGGAAGGATCTAGGAAATAGTGGGAGCATGGTAGGAATATGATGCAGAACCAAATAGGAGATTTGGTAAGGTTGTCAGCTAGTATGAAAGCACATAGACGAATGGATACCTTAGTTGAAGAATAGAATGAGCAGACACGTGAGATGGAAGACTAGGTCATATGGTCTTGAGGAAGCTGCAGGACAGTGGTACAGGTTTTGACAGGGGGAGGACAAAGCATGGCTTCAGTCAATGTCAGGGTAACTACTGTGGTTTGTCTTACCAGGGGGATGGTGATAACAACATCATTTTTTTGCTGTATGTGGATGGTATGCTAGCTAGCAGGTTTGTACATACAGGGTTTTGCTGAGCTAAGGGTAAGATTAGTTCAGTGGTTTGCTATGAAGATTTTGGAGCAGCAAAATTCTTTGGCATGGGAGACATGGAAGATCACAAGTTGATTTTGTCTCCAGTGGGAGCTGATGTGAATCAGGTGTTGGTGAGGTTCATTATGTAGGATGCAAAACCGAAGCACACTAAGGGCTGGATAGTTCAGTGTCTGAAATCACATGAGGTCTGGTATAGACCTGAGTTTGCCCAAGTAGTGGGTGTTGTTAGAGAGTTAGGAGCCAATTCGGGGAAGTGGGTTCTCAGGTATTTGAGAGGAACCATCAGTAGGGATTCATACTATGCAGGGTCAGGACTTCACTACATGGGTTTGTAGGTTCGGATGTGGCAGGTTACTTGGATGACAGGAGGTGCACCATAGGTTGTGTGGTGGGTGGTCTTCAGGGTTGATCTTGAAGAGGGATACAAGCCAAGAAATAGATTAGATGGAGTATAGGTACAAGTACAGTGCAGCTGTTTATCTCCGAGTGGGAGATTGTTAGGTTGTGGAGCTAAAAGCTTCACTGATGCAAATAGAGGAGGAGGTTTTAGGAAGGTTGCTAAGTGTTACAGATGCCGACATCGATCAGGCCAACCAATGTCAGCAATATCAGACAAGAAGGCAACTGATGTTAGTCAGAAGTTGGCCGGCGTTGGCACCCCCCAGGCAGACAAGGACCGACATCGGTCACTTGTGTTGTTCGAGCTGCATGTGTTACGGGTAGTTAGCTAACAAACCAAGTGTTTGCATGTCAAGAGCCAATTTTAGACTAAGAGCTGTGGATCTAATTATTGTAATTGGATGTCTAATTATTGTTTGGATGAGATCTATATAATAGACTCATGGATTGTATTTTAAGTTGTTCTAGTTTGAGTTGAGCAAAGTTTGCTTTTTTTGTGTGTGAGGTGAGCAAGGGTGTTCCTCCTAGTTCCACAGCAGTACCAAGGTGGGTGCTGGATTGGAGAATTAGTAGGGTTTTTCATGTATGTATGATCTTGGTCATCAGGTGAGCATGGCTACTTTAGGAGATCTGCATGGTAAGTAAGATCAATGATCTGCAGGTGTATGTGTGTGTAAGGTCAAGGTTCACAAGTGTGTAGAACCAGATTGATTTGCAGGTGTGCAAGATCAGAGAGGACATCAACACAATAGGGAGCAGAATCAGGTGGGATCTACTTGGAATACAGTGTGTACTTAGAAAGAGAGCAAATAGGAAGGCAAGGAAGATTCTTCCATAAGTAAGATCAAATTGGGTTGTAGGTTGTTATAGTTTAGGGGAGATCTACTTGAAGTACATTAAGTACTTGTGGAGTGCATGGAGCACTTGTGATGTACGTGGAGCATAGGAGTATTGGTAGTAGTGGATACTGGCTAGTTGGAGGTGAACACCAACTCTGTGTTTGAGTTGTGTGTTGGGACCTAAGAGAGAGAGCTTTGAGGGAAGATTTATTGTTTATGCCCTAGAGGTGTGGGAGCCCTAGAGGTGTGTAAGGAAAAAGAACTATGGCAGCCTTCTTTGTTGTATTTCCTTCTGTAAGAGTTTTAATACAATTTGTGTATTGTCTCTCATATTCAGTGTTATTTTTGAATTCTAGTTACTTGTTGATTTTGGTTAATTTCGCATATTAAGTTGCTTGGTAATCAATTGTGTGCTTCCGTTATTTCCCAACAAAAAATAGTCTAGTATTCTATTTTTTCTCTAGTAGCTCTTTTATTTTCTCCTATGAGAGGATGTTGTCTACAAGGAATGGAGAGGGGAGTCCCAATTGGACTAGCTATTTGATGTGCCCCTTCATATCCTAGACTACCTTCTCTAAGGCATTGTGAAATACCTTGCACTTTATCATTACCTTATTATAGCTCAAATTTTTATTTATATTCACTATTGCTTCCCTTCAATCAGCCACCCCTACTACCTATAGAATCCCATCCATTGTGCTATATAGCTTCTAGACTAAAAACTACAAATATTAAACTTTTATGGATATGAAGACAAGGACCTAGTTTATAGACATGATCACCTAAGAGATCATTATCTATGAGTTCATGATAAATCCAAACACTAGCTTCAAGTTTAGATCAATCTTCTTAATCCTCATTCTTTAGTTGCAGGATCTTTGGTCCTTGGTTGAGGACTCTTATTGCATCTACTACTACAATTGTTGATGCACTCTCATAGAGTCCATGAGACTTAGGTGGGTCTACATAAACTCTAAATATTTTTCTTGTAGATTAGATTTTGTGATCACTTTTTCCTTCTTTAGGACATCAACTTGGGCCTTTAGTTCTATGACTTGGATCTGTAGCTGGGTTTTTTAACTTGCTTCTACTTGGAAAATCTCATTGGTGACATGTCTCTAAAGGATAGACCTCATTTTGGTGAGCTATGCATATTTTTCCTTGGCCTCAGTATTGAGGTGGTTGACCATATATTTCACTCTTGTGAGCTCTATATCTTTCTTCTCCAACCATCAACTAACCTTG
Source organism: Torreya grandis (assembly GCA_037957365.1). Classification (NCBI taxonomy): domain Eukaryota; kingdom Viridiplantae; phylum Streptophyta; class Pinopsida; order Cupressales; family Taxaceae; genus Torreya; species Torreya grandis. The sequence continues at coordinate 343,981 of JARHVA010007807.1, forward strand.
ATATAGTCCATAGTGATAGACTTCTATGTTTCCTCCATCAATTCAACCTTTTTAGTTAGTCTAGCCTAGTTGAGGTTGAGGCTAATGACATGTATCAAGTAGTCCCTCAATTGCATATTTTCTTGGGGCTTGACTAATTAGGGTGAAATGTGTTTAATCATTAGAGATTATGATTTTGTGTCAAAGAATGACTGCATGTGAGGCACCGTGGCCTTGGCCTATTTTCCTCTTCTATTCTCTACCCAAGCCTCTCAAGATTTTATATGTCTCTAACTATAATTAAAATACTCCTATGACTAGATTAAATTACCCATAAATGGGTATCTTTGTGGTAAGATTAAGGTAATGATCACTTTTTGTTGCGAAGCAACATGCATTATTCCTTAGGAGATAAATAGGTGAAGGGTCAAGGTGGAAGGAGAGAAAGGTGGGAAACCTCAGATAGGGGTGTGGTGTGATTATGCCATAATATATGATGGCATGGATGATGAGGGTAGAATATTGAGAAATAATATAAGGGAGGCGATCGACTATATAGAGGAAAGTGCCATAAGTGAGGTGATAGGCTTGGTAGTAGAGAGTGATGCAAGCTTAGTGGAAATTATAGAAGGTGAAGAGGGAGTGAATAATGAAGTGAAAGTGGAAATAAGGGGCTGAGAAAAGTGTACCTTATTTTTTGGGGGATTTGGTAGAGGGATATATTTTCATGCCTTAGGTTATCCATGCTTAGATGAACCCACCTTGAGATGTCCCAAATAGGCATGTTATTGATGTAGGGAAGTTGGGTATGGATACAGAGGAGACAGCTAGGTCGTGGGCCTATAAATCACCATAACTTCTTCCTTCTCTAAATGGGTGTCCTCTTATTCTTCCAAAGGAGTATCCTCCTCTTCTCCTTTGATTGATACTTCTTCTTTAGCTAGAGCTTCCTCATCATGGTGTTCATCCCAAATGTTCTCAAATGTCTCATCTGTGTCCAAGTCATTAAAATTTCACTCTTTCTAGCCAATTTCTTTCCTATATTTCCAATAAGTATCTATTTTTTCCTATTTCTAGGCCCCCTAAATGAGCTATGCTCTCAGACCTTTTGTTATTTTCTTCATGGGGTTGAACTCTTGGACTTCTTTATAAAAGGACTCCCATGGCTTGTAGGTCTTTGATGGGATATCAGACAGATCCATGTAATACTTGATGTCATCTTCTACTAACAACCTTTATTATTTAAGGTGTGGTTAGGGCTCATGATTAAGTGGGGTAATAGTCATCAAGGTGGATATGTGACAAATCAGGTCATAATTCCATTAGTCATCAATTTAGTTGAGGCCAAACTCTATTAAACACATACAGGGCCTTGTTCTTATGGCCCATACCATATATTAAGTTAAACACATAAATATGGTGAGCTATTTCTAATTCTAGGGTCCTATCCATGAGTATGCATGAGATCTAGAATGGCTCATCATTAAATCTGTGGGCTTGGATAAAAGTGAAATGGGCTCTAAAAAACTAGTTGATCTAAATTCTTCCACTAGTGAGCCATGATCTCTGGCTATCCATCATCTTAAAGGTGATGGCCTCCTGACTAAGGTCAATCAAGAATGGGGATAGGAAGGATTCTAAAAACTCATATAAATCTTACATGGCCGATAGGATGTGGGTTCATGCAGTGATGGAGATCACCGAGTTGAGATAGGTGCTCATCTCAATAGAGTTGAAGGTGAAGTATGAAGATAACAATCATGAGTTCTGATATAGGATTAGGTGGAGGAAGAAGGAATACCTAAAGGTATTCTATGTTGATAATTTCACCACCTCATTATTCATGGTAGTGGTAATGGCATCCATAAAGCCCATCCTTTAATCTTTTCCTTGCCTACTATCTTTAAAAAGAAGACTATCCCAATTGGAAATTGATTATATGAGCATCCAAGTCTATCCCAAAGATAAACACCAACATAAAAAGGGCATATTTCGTGTCCTATAATATGAAGCTTGCAAGGGTGATGGGTAGAGGAAGAACTTTGGTGTAGTTTCTCTAGAGGAATATATGGATGAACTCCATCTTACAGACTTGGGTATCCCAGATATTTGGTAATCTCTTCATGATATAGATGTTAGTGTTGGGGTCACTCAAGATTCAGAGCATCTCCCTTATTATGTCAGCACTGACATCCACTTTTATGTGGTTATTGCCTATAATAATGCTAGTGTTGGCATCATATCAGTGTATACATAATGCTATGATCTCTAAGCATGGGTGCATAAGAGGCACCATATATTGGGCTAGTGTGAAGCTCCAAATCCTATACCTGAACAACTCATATTCATTGCTCTAAACCTTCTCAATCATTCAAGCATTGGTACCCTCCCTTAATACCTTTGGGTTCTTTTCCAATTTGGTATCGAAGATCCCATCTACATAATCTAGGACTAATGAGGGGTCCCTGCAACACCGCTTAGAATTATCATTAAAAAATTATACTTTTAGATTTGACTATGCAAAGGTAAAAGCATATGATTTTCTCACTTCATACTATGTGGGAATGTCTCCATGACCACCCAACCCATGGGTTCTCTACTTCCTTGAATGCCTTTTATTGTCTGATGAGGATGTAGAAGTTTCCATTTTATAACTCTTTCTAACAACTAAATCTACTCTATCTAAAAACTCTGTCAAAACACTAGATATTGGTTTCCTACTCATAATGCCTTACAATTCCTCACTTAATTCTCTTTGCTTTACTTAATTATTCACTCAATATTCTTTGAAATTCTTACGCATTAAAATGTTTGGCTTAATTAGGATATATATATATATATATATATATATATATATATATATATATATATATATATATATATATATATATATATATATATATGCGCTAGCACTTTGAGAATGATCATCATGACATTTTTGAATTTGGGTAGCCCATAAATGTTAATGTAGTGATCTTCATGGGGAATCATGCAATTAAGAGCATCTGACATTAATGGCAAGGGGAGTGGGGTAGATAACCATATATCATTGGATGAATCAAAATTAGAAAGGCTAAGGCATGGACACTTGGTAATGGGATGAATAATTTATGCCAATTGCACTTACTCTCAAAGGGAAACAACAACAAATAAGGGAAACTAACTAACTATGTATAAGGTAGAATCGTAAAATCAAATGAAGAGTTTTAAATTGATTTTGTTAACCATAATCACTAATTCATTTCCTTCTTCATACTCCAAATCAAACACATTACCGTATCAATTTACCATAATGCAAAAAGGCCCCCTCCAAAAGGAATTAAACTTTACATGTTGTCCTAGTTTTATGACCCTTTGGTCATATTTGAAGACCAAGTCTCCTGACTTAAAGCCTAGGTCTGATGATTTCTTATCAAACCATTGCTTGACTGCTTGTTGTTAGGTGAACTTACTATCACTCATTCATTCCCTCACTTATTAGAGGTTGAATAATTCTGCCAACCTAGCCTCCATCGGCCCATTCTCCATTATTCAAATATATTTCAAGAGATGTAGATTGGGAATCTCCATTTATATAGGCATGACTATTTCCTTTCTGTATACTAGTTCATATGAGGATGTCTTTAGAATTTTATTAGGAGTAATTTGGTCATCCCACAGAGTTATTTTGAGATGCATATGCTACTCCCACTATTGGTTGGTGCCCTATCCATTTGATCAATCATATGAGATTTTTATTGGTTGATTCAGACAACCTATTTTCTTGCAGGTAGTAATTCGATGAAGTCTTCAAGAAAATGCTATTTTAGAGCATAAATTCTAAAATCTTGGAACTAAAGAAAGCCTTCACATTATTTTAAATGATTTTTTTGGGCATGTCAAACCTTACTACTAGCTCCTCCAAGAAGTTGAGGATTATATTCTCAGTTACCTCCTTCATCAAGGTTGTTTTGATCCACCTTGAAAAGTAATTAGTGGCTGTAAGTATCTATATATGGCCTATATTAGAGATGGGATTGATCATCTTGATGAAATATAGGCCCCACTACATGAAAGGTTCATTGGTGATGATCAAGTCTAGTAGCATGGTTGAATTATTTTACTAGTATTTTTTGACTACCTAATAGCAGTCAAAGAACATGTTCAGATAGTAATATCCTACATGCATGATCTTGATCATAGTTATTTTTTCTAATAAATGGCCATCTAGAGGGGTGAAATGCATATTCTATAGGATCTTGTTGTCCTAGTTGTTGTTGACACATCAAAGAAGTTTCCTATCAAAATTCTTATTAAACATGACTCCTTAGACTAGTATGTAACTAGCCCCTTGTAACCTATATAACCTCATTTTGTGCATAGGGAGGCCATCTGAGTATTATCTAGTTTGCATAAAATAGGTCCTATCAGTAACTTAGGACTCTTAAGCTTCATGTTTATTCACTAGAACCATTTTTGATGTATCTTATTCTTATATCGAGGTATCTATGTATTGGGCTAGGTAATCAGAAAGCCCTCTTCCTCAGATCACCTTTGTTGTCTTGAATTTAAAATTATATTATAGGATCTTGGTGACTAATTGGCCCAATTTTTTATGATCTCTTTTTCCACTATGTTCTCTATAATGTTAGAATGCACCACATATACCATTATCTTACTCACCACTAGGTGTCTGAACTTTATGAGACCCTTGATGATGGAAAAAACTTGATTGTCAATGAAATTTTACCTGGTCTCATAAGTGTACAAGGTTCTTAAATAAAAGGAAATTAGGTTCTCAATTATCCCTTATTTTACCTTTTGAGTTAGTACAACTGCTAGGTTATGTTCACTCTCATAGACATACATGATGATATATTTAGAGAAGTCATGATTAACTAGCATGAGGGTAATGGATATTGCTTCCTTAATCTTATCAAACATTATTATTCCTTCATGGCTCCATTTTAAAAGGTTGATCTTTCTTTAGTATCGATGTGATGGGCCTTACTAGCCTTACAAAGTTAGATATGAATCTACTAATGAAATTGATCTTTCCTAAGAAAGATTAGACCCCCTTCTTTTTGATCGACAAGGCCAAATTCTTGATATTCTTAAATCTATCTGGATCGATAGAGATTACTTATTTAGATACCATGTATCCAAGTATCTTACCTTGTGAGACTCTAAAAATGCATTTCTTAGGGTTGAGAGACACCCTAAATTCTTAGCACTTTTTGAAAATCTTCTCCAGATGGTTGAAATGGTCTTCCTTCCTAGAGAATATAGTGATATCATCCAAGTAAATGAGGATGATTTTGTTGATTAGGCCTTGAAAGTCTATGTCCATGGATATTTATAAGGTATCCCCCATGTCAGAGAGGACAAAAGGCATCTTTGCATACATGAAGGTCCTGCACTTTATAGTAAAAGTGATCTTGTGTTGGTCCCTTTCATCAACCCATACTTGGTTGTACCTTGAGAACCCATCCAATAGAGAAAACATTTCAGCACCCACTATTGTCTACAGGATCTATTCCATGGAAGGAAGTGGGTAATGGTCCTTTAGATATGCTTTGTTCAAGTCCAAAAGGTTCACACATAGTCAGATTTATCCATTTTTATTCCTTACTAGAATTAGGTTAGACACCCAGGTTAAATTCTTGATTGGATATATAATTCTTGAGTCTATAAATTTCCTTAGTTCTTGAACCATAAGGGACTTAATTTTTGGGTTAATTAAAATTTTATTTTTCCAGATAGGCTTGGATCCCTTAACTAGATCAATGGTATGCTGGATTACCTCATGGTCATACCCTTTTAGGTCATCGTAGGTCCAGGGTATCACTCCATACTTATTTTAGAAAGACACCAATCTATCCTTGTCCTTTTGGGAAACCTCTTTCCCAACCTTTAGTTTCCTTTATCTAACATCAAGCTTGGAGTAGTCACTTTTATCTATGATAAATTTCCATTTATCATTATTGGCATCATCATAATCAAATAAATTCTCCATGGTGATTATTACCTAAGGAAGCTTGTTGGACATTAATTGCATGATCTGATCTCCATAAGCCTCCTCAATCTTTGGCTTTAACTATTCAGTAAATTCACATGATTGTTAGAGAAACATGAAAATTTAGGCATCACTTTCAAACACTTTCCAATTCTAGTCATTGTCAAAAATAGAATATTTGATGATATTCTGCACTACTTGTTTATTGGTGAACAAATCTATCAACGAATCAAATTGGGAACCAATTATCACCATCATGTCTACATCTACTATCATGGTCCTAGGGTTGATTTGAATGTTGAAAGATTAAAATGATTTGATCAAATCCTATATCTAGTGGTAGGAGGACCTCATGTAGACATTATTCACAGTGGTGACCCCTCTCACATATCTCACCACTAATTTAGAATCACCAAACACTTCTAACTACTTTACACCTATGCTCTCAGTGAGGCTGAGGCCATAGAATATCACTTCATATTTAGCTTCATTGTTCTTGTAGGTGAATTATAATTGGAAGGCTCATAGGGTCTCTTTTCTATATGAAGACACCAATTGGATGCCTACTCTAGAGCTGATTTTGTATTTTACACCATCAAAATATAGAATCCAAAAACTAGACACACCTTTAGGTTCTTTACTATGACACTCTTTCTTCATCACTTCAAGGATGGCCTAATCCTCATCATGGATTATATAGGTCCCAAGGATGGTGGCATAAAAATTCATATAAGGATCATTCTCAATGAATTCACTAATGAGGACTTCTTCCTTTTGTCTTCTATTGTATGTAACTCTTTCTTCTTCAAGAATTTCTACATGATACATCTCTTTCTTACAAAACGAAGTGTGAATTGTTTTGAAATTTACCATAGTATCATCAAATATGTGTTCAATATGTAGAGGCTCAGATAATACCTTCAATTTTGATCTATATTTGGTTCTTAGGATCAAATGGGAGCAATCTAAAGATAAGTATCCACATATTTTGGTGGTGAAATCTCTTGACAAACATAGCCTAAAGAATAGTGAGATGTCTATTACTATAAATTATTGGGTGACTATGATATTGGGAAAAGAGTATAATGTTAGGGGGAGAGCCCTTATAATACCTATAGTCTAACTTTATTCCTATCTAATTACATCACCCCTTTATTCAAAGGTTCATACTATAGTTACAGTGCTTCCGCAATCTACTTGGGCATCACTATGGTGTTGGCACCAAATTTGATCATGGAATTGTGTAATAATTTATTCCCCATAATGAGATTAAAATAGAATGGGGTGGGTTTCATCTTACTTACCCTTTCCTAAGAGTTGATGAATGTCAATGGTATATGAGGTTACACACTATTGTTGGCTTCCTTTCCTTTGTCTCATGCTAGCTCCACAGTTGGGATAGTTTGTATAGATTTCTCCTAGACTTCCAACACTTCTTTCAATAAGGATTTCTTCTCAAGAATAAATAAGACATCTCAAAGGGAAACATTAGTGGGAGCCTTCTTTAGCTACTCTACTATGTTGTACAATCCTTATGGTTAGACCTCATAGTCCTTTAGCTTATTCTATGTTATTTCACTCCATTTTTGATATGTAAAAGGTGGTGGTTGGGGTCCTAAGATTTTATCAAAAGTCACTTTGGGTATTACACAAGCTTCTTAGGTCTCAATCATTCTCTTCTTGGATTGGGTGAAGTAATCTGATTAGACACACAGGGACTTCAGCACTAAGATCTCACTCATATAAACCACATCTTTGAATTCTACCCAAGAGAAAAGTGTGTTCTCCAATACTATTTCCTCTTCTTGTTATAAGGATATTACCTATATCTATGCAATTAAGACAACATTTTCAACACTCAAGGATTGATATCCATAAGAAGCTAAATCAAGGGCATTTCCTTGTTTTTATTGAAGGTTGTCTCTTGGGCAGTTTTGAGGTATATATGTATCCTTTCATGGGAAGCATGAATTAGAATCATCTACCAAGTTATTTTGATCGATGACTAGTTATCTATTTAAACTTAGTGAGATAGTTTGTAAAGGATCGAGAACTAGGATGATTTGATTTGTGGGTCTTGTTTGTTGATTTGGCACTAAATGATTCAACCTTTACCTTTCTTGATATTGATTATGCTGATATGGTACCCTTCTATTATGGTAATTTTGGTATGGGGGCTTCGAGGCCATGGCCTAATACCTCTTAAGATTTATGATCTTATTAGAGAAGTTTCTCAAGATGATCTTCATGTTGTTCATCTCTATAGATACACTAGTAGAAAAGAAAAAATAAATGACTAAACAAACTACTAAAAATTGCATATAAATGACTAAGCTTGGTCGCGTGACCATTAGTAGTTTATTTCCGGTTATTTATAACATGACCAAATTTATGACTAAACCATTTTTAGTCATTTATTGGTTATTTTGATTGATCAATTCAATAATATATTTAGTCATTGATTGTTGTTAATTGGTCATTTATTTAGTCATTGTAATTATTAATTGTTGTCATTTGTTAGTATATTAAATCATTTTTATTCACTGATTTTCATCCATTGGTAGTATATTTAGACATTTGTATTAACTGATTTTTGTCTATTGGTAGTATATTTAGTCATATTTATTCACTGATTTCTATCAATTGGTAGTATATTTAATCAATTTAATTATTAAATGACATTAATTAGTAGTATATTTAGTCATTTTAATTGACTAATTTCTATTAATTGGTGATAAATTTAGTCATTTTAATTTTTAATTAATATTATTTGGTAGTTTATTAAATTGTTTTTGTTCACTGATTTCTGTCAACTGGTAGTATATTGATACATTGTTTATTAATTGCATAATCATTATATTTACTACTAGTTTTATAGTAAATTTTTATTTATATGATATGAATAATTTATTAAATACCATAAATTGTATAATGCATAAATAATCATATTTTTTTTGTTTGATACTTGAGAATTATAAGGGTCCCAAGCCCTTTGACAAAAAATATTCAATAAAAACAAAATAGTCTAGCTCAGCATCCTTCCATGATAAGGCATATGACCGATCTATTAACAAAACAAAATACTACCAAAGCATCCTTAGATACATACATATTTCTATTACTACCTTATTACTTTAATGACTATTAACAGCCAAAAGCTAAAAAACTAAGCAACTATTTTAGAATTACTAATTCCACAAGCTTCCCTTGATTTATGCAAATTTTCTTCTTCTCTAGCTCCTCAATCAAACTGCCTATTGCTATACCCAAATCCACCAGATTCTCACTTACCTTTGAATGGTTCAAATCTACCATCTTGCTATCCTTATGAATGCCTGCAAATTGCTCACAGGCTAAAAAATAAGTCTTTTTATACTTTACCAGCTACCTCCCAATGCTCATACTTGCCTTTCCACCAGGGTGGAGACTTAAAAAAGCCTATCACCACTCCTTTACCCAATGTTTTAATTTCATTGACCCTATCTTTGTCATGCCTCATCACCCTCCATTCTTCTAAGCTAGGAATGGGTTTTAGAAGATCTTCAACAAAAGGCAAACTGACTCTCTACATTTCTTCCAACTTCAACTACACTCTACAGGGTAGTTCCACATCCTTGGAAAAATCAACCAAAGCTAGGAATAAAAACTCAAGCTATCAAAACATTTCTAGTAGGATAAATCCCAAATAATCTCTCTCTAAAAACAACACAAGAGGAAATGGCCCAAGCGACAAAGATGTCAAAGCCTCTACCAATTCAAACTTGTATTTTGGCCATATAAAAAATTCCACCATTTCTTGAACCTAAGATTTATCCATCATAACCAATAAAATATTAGAATCAAATAGAGAGGTCAAGTCAGAATTGACTCTAACTCGATGACTCTATGCTATAAAATCCATGCCCAAGACCAACTTGATATCTACTACCACTTCAAGAGAAAGAGTCCAAAAAACATTTGACAGATGTGTCTTAGAGACCATTCCATCAAAGCCTATCTCACTAATTTTGGCTTTGCTAAACTATAATGGCCAACTGATTGATTCCAAACAAAATTTGTCCATCTCTGCTACACCCTAAAATTGAACACTGCCAAACTAAGAAGCCTATCAACTGTCCTATCAAAATGATGCTCCAAAACCACTTTAAGGCATAAATATCCAAAACATGAGAAAAGAGATGACATAAATGCTCTAAATCATGAATGATCCACATCTCAACACCACCAAAAAATCATTATGTTAGCCTCAAATGACATCAACCTTCACACATGGGAAAGCTGAAGAATGATTGCCCTAACAACTAATCACTTTCTCATGAATTCAAAATCTTTTAGAAAAGATTTCAAATCATAAAAATGATCTATATTAACAAACATGGAGACATCATTAGTTTTTTTTTCAATAATTTAAATAAAATACCACAATATCAATATTAAAATTGCATTTAAAAAAAAATAACAATCTAATATTGATATTTCTCAATTAAAAATTTAAATAAACCATATTATCAACATTAAAATTGATTTTTTTTTAAAGCAATATAATGTTGATATTTCTCAATTTAAAAATCAATCTGATCAAGACACTAACAATCCTCCTATCTCTTATCAACATTATCCATCCTTTCCTCCTCACATTGATCAATCATTGCATTGGCCAAAAAACCAGCCACTATATTACTTTCTCTAAAACGATGGTAAAAAGATTGATTCAACATCATGATTAAAAAAATTTAATTTGTAATAAAAAATATATAATGCAATTTTTATGAACTGTAAGATATATATATATATATATATATATATATGTCAAATTCTAAGAGTTTCTAACTCTTGTAAATACACCATGATAAATATCCTTAAACAACACATTCAAACTACTGCATATAGTAGTGGGCCAAGCTATCTAACAACTAGTATATGATAAACATACACTATGTCATTTTTTACAAATATTTTAGTGGCTACCATGTGAAGGTTCCTTCTTTTTATTTTAGATGGACAACTCCATCTATTTTGTCTTCATAAGAAATGGGTATGTTACTTCTGACCTTTAAAATATTTATATTTGCATCTCCTGTTCCTTTCAATTTGACTCCATGTATAATAGATAGTGAGTGAATCTGCCCAATGCCCACAACAACACCATCAAATGGATCCAAAACCCCAGGTTTATCCCCTTCTTGGAGTTTATCAATACATTTATAAAAAAACCAAAAAAAAATACACATTATATTGAGATATAAAATATTTGATAACACACAGATAAACATTTATAAAAAATTAAAAAATGATGATAGAAAACTTGAAACCATGCACCTAACATATTAAACAAAAATTAACTTCTTGCTATTTGATACAAAATCGATGTTAGATATAGAACAATATGTTATCAATCATGTGCCATGAATATGTGGATGCTACAAGGATAACAAGTGTCATTCCTCTAGTTGCTATGGGCTATTTTGTAGTTGGTGCAAGCACCTTCCTCACTATTAGGCATAACTTTGCATTGGCTATAGGCTCAACCTATAGTTGCTTCAGGTACATCCCAACCCCTATATACACCTCTCTAGTAGATGTAGTTTAATTCCTCATAAATGATGAGCTATGGTTTTGGCTATGGGCTATTGATAAATTAATGAAAGACACTAGATAAGCTAGAGGAGGAGTGAAGGAAGATTAGAGCAAAAACTTCAAATATTTCTAAGGAATGACCATACCCCAAAATAACAAAGTAAGTGATACAGCAAAGTCATACACTTCCAATCTCCATTTGGAGTATTGTAGACCATAATTTATGACTACAGGAATACAAAAGAACCATTCTCAGCTTCTAGTCACTTCATGTAAAATAATTTTACTCTATCAATAAGAGATATCTAGGATATTTTTTGGAGCATAGGTCCCAAGTTTTATAAACCACATCTGATTTCCAAAATAAAAGTTTACTAAACAAAGAATCCATAAAAAAACATCCTCATTTACTAGGAGTAAGATAGAAGAGAAATAAACCATCAATAGGCTCATATAGAGCATATCAAGAGCAATAAATGCCATCACCTACCATCCTCCATGATTATAAAAGATTTGACTTGGATAAAAAATAAAGATCTATAATAACCACCTTGTGGAAGGATGGCAATAATCTCTCATACCACTATAAGACCACTGCTCCAGTGCTTTATAGGTCATCATGATTGCATGTAGATTTTTGAGGGCATAATTAAAAGATAGGACACTATGATCACATTACTACCTAAGGGTAATAATACATCAAAATCATGACTACTAGGGTAATAATTGCATGAGGAAACAACAAGCTAAGCTTTCATTTTAGAAAACACTCACATGTAGATTTCCTATGCCACAACCCTATAAATAAATAGTTATAAAGGTATGATGTATCTTTTAGTCATAAAAAGAACTTTATTTTTTTAATACAACATGCACTATACTAAAAAGCACATTTAATTAATAAAACATCATTCATCGAGTCTTGTCATGAGTTATGCCAACTCACCACTGAAAACCCTCATTATGACCCCAACTTATCTTTTTGCATCCTACACATACCACGTCACTTGGGGACAAGTGACACTTCATGTGGGGGGAAGAATGTTGCAAGTAATAAATTACATGATAATCTACGTGTGTGAATTGTAAGCCCATGATTATGCCATAAGTACACCCATATTTTATTGGTAAAAATAATCAATTTTATTACTTTCTACTTTAAGATCATATCTCATTCACAAAAAGACCTAAGCAAGACATTACTATAGCCTGCAACCAAAATTGCCATTATTGAAGAAACTTGATTTGCTACAAGTAGTAATCTAAAGTTAAAATAGGGTCTTTTAAAGAGATATCTATTTGAAAAATTTGATAGGAAGATAAACTAGCCAAAATGAGAGGTTCAATAGTGAGAAGGGAACCCTTGAACCATAGGTAGTTGCAAGGAGACCCAAATAGTTTGACCATCTTCAACAGGGTTGGATGGGCTACCTATTTTGAAAAACTACAACATTTTTCAAAAAATTTCACTAGAGAATTTATAGGGTCTTTTATAAGAGAACAGGCAATAGTATCTGGCATCATATTTCTAATTATAGAAGAAATGGTAAGCCATGTTACTAGGTTGCCAAGAACTAGGGCAAATTAGGAAGAGAAACCCAATGGCCAACTAGCTAGAAAATAGTTTTGTTAAGATAATGAAAGGCTAATTATTAATAAATGAGGTGTGGAGAGCTAAGTTTACCTGCAACCTAGAGAGAAGTGGCCTTGTATATCATCAAATATCTGACATGTGAAGGTAGGTACTCCTTGATTTATACTCTCCAATTCAAATTTTTGAATCATTTAAGGCATGGTAAGACTATTAATGTCCCAAACCACTTATGAAATATCCTAAATAAAATGTCTAAATAATACCAAAGGGGGTTAGATAAATCCTTATCTCATCATTATCTAATTTGGTTATTGGTTAAAAAAAGGAATACTAGATACTAGACCTGACCTTAACTAGGAACAGTTTCTAACCTTAAGGATTGGTGAACCTCAACAAGAGGAGGGAAACAATGATGGGGAATCTCCCAAGGGATAGGTCCAAAAAACATCACAAGAGAATACTACTAGAACTAGTGCAACTAATCAACCCATAGCTACTACAGTCTCACTTGTAGTTGTTATGGGTAAGAGAAGATGAAGAAAATTAGTGATACCTCTTAAGGATATAGAGGAGGAATAAAGCAAACTGGGTAGGATATTCTTTCTCCTATTATTCCACCTATTTTAGCACAAGAAGTAGTTTTTTCCACGATGGCTCCTTCAAAAGGAGAATAAGCTCTTCTATCACTATTTGCACAGGAAGAAGAGGATGCCATAAAAATTGATCCTCAACAAAAAGTTCTTCCATCACCACCTACACAAGAGAAGTAGGTTTCAATAGCTCCCCTTCCTAAAAATAAAAAGAAGACTAAAACAAAGAAGCCCACTACATCAAAGAGAAGGAGACCTCCTCTTAAGAGGTCTTAGAGAATTAAAAGACAAAGGTTAACCCTAACATCCTCACCTATAGACATTAGTGAGGATGAAGAGAAGAAAGAGCCTAGAATTTGTAGGACCTTTGATGGGTTTGAGATAGTAGAATAGTCTACTAAAGAAGAGTCTATAAAGGAAGAGGAAATTTAGTCACTTGAGCAACCTAGATTGTGAGAAGAAGACATGGAACTACTCAAATTAATAGGGTATACAAAAGAAGAAATAATAGTGTCATATTATCTCGTAAAAGAGGAAGAATTGCTTGAAGAAAGGACCATGGAAGAAGTAACAAAGCAAGACATAGTTCCTCATGACCAAGAGTTCCAATCTTTGTAACAATCCATGGAAGAGATATATAGGTTGAGGAACAAAATAATAAAGTTAAAAGGCAAAAGAGGCCTGGAAACACTTATAGAGGCATAAAAATTTCTAAATCCATCTATGGAAGAAGAGTCAAGCAAGGAAAGGACATTAGAGGAGCCTGCAATAACTCCCTTAGAAGTGCCTACAACAACTTCATCCACCTTACCTACAATTGGTATTAGTATACTCCTAGAAGAACTTGAAACAGATAATGCTCTAGCTTTGGTACCATTCTACAATAGGTTTTCTTTTGTAAGACCACTAAAAAAGTACCTACAATAGAAGAAGTAAATTATGTAGACCTCTCAACTGTTAGGCTAGTAGAAATTGATGACCTTTTGAGATTTCTTGAGGAAAATTTTAGTGATGATAAAAATTATCATAAGTAGTTGATACAAAGGTTTATAGTATATGTTGAAGTAAGGGATCAAAAAGAAGATTTAAAATAAAGCCTAGAAAGGGTTGAGACTAGGATCACTTATTTGAAAGAGAAGATCACTAATATGCATGAGACCACTGAGATGTTAATAGAATGCAAATCAAAATCTAGGGTATATGTTGTATACTTAGAAAAAAGGTGGCTTAGATTCAAATATGATAGGATATAAAGTGACCAGTCCTACATGGCATGTGATTCTAAGTCTCTATTTGAGGTATATAGGCATGCTAACCTTGATATTTAGGCACAATTGAATGATTTTTACATGCATCATTATGTTGTGCCACATGAAACAAAGTATAATACCAATATATACCTAGGGGATGTCCAACTGAATGCCTTTACCTCATACATCCTTAACAAAACAAGAAGAAAGAAACAAGTTGAGGACTATCAAGAGAAAAAAAAAGAGGCTACCTTAATGATTAGGGGTGAATCTACTAATTTAGAAGCTATAATAGAGGAATGGATTGATTTTATGAATACATATACTCCACAATCCTGGATCAAAAATAAACAAGTAGAGGACTAGAACCACTACTTGAGCCTCATGGAGGGAGATGGAAAACAAATTTATGTTTCCTATTTTCATAGATGGGCAGAGCTTTCAAATACACTGAAACAAAAAGAACCTTATTTCCTTCAGAACCTTAGAGAGGAAATATATAGAGTATGTATATACATTGAGCTTAATAGGAAAAGAAAGATAAGTTGGTTGGGGTTGATATTTCATCCACCCATGTTTTGGTTCCTAATTTTTTATTGGGAAGGGAATGTGCCAACTGATAGAGAGGCAGAAAAGAAAAGGTGGAAAAGCATGGATGATGCTAAAGTTTTTTATATCTTTGAAGGGATGGGCTATATTGATCCCTTATATTTTAAAAAATATTGTTGATTCAAGATTCAAATAAGTCTTGCTCCAGGATAAGCAAGAGGTTAAGTAGGGGGGTGTGATGAGGCCACTAATTAGTCTATTTATAGCCTCATCCATACCCAATTGTATATATTTTTCCTATATGAATCCTTAGAACTATCCATGACTCATGTAAATGGATGAATGAATGATTATATGTGTGCATTAATATATAAATGTTGTGTTATGGATTAATGATGCTTTTTTTTTATTAGATTACACTTGTGTAACCTTATTTAATAGATATTTGAAGGGTAGAATAAGACTACATGAATATTAATTGGTCACAAAAATTATAGAGAAGCCCATAGCAAAAGGGGCTTCCAACCCATTTTAGCTATCAACTTTCAGGTTTCCACTTACAGGTTGCCCATAGCAACTACATGATTTCACCTATAGGTTGCCTGTAACAACTACCAAGCTACAAGATTTCCACCTATAGGTTTCTTGTAAACATTGTAGGTTTTCACCTATAGGTTGCCCATAACAACTGTAAACTTTCACCTATAGGATCCCATGGCCACTACATAAAACCAACTTTTTGTGATAATAAGTAATTAGTTGTTAAGGACACATCCAATTATCTTAGAAACAAAGTAAATTATTGAAGAGGATCCTCCATAGCAGTTGTATAGATCCCTCACATGCATAGAAAATTGGATGTGTTGTCAAAAGATGAATAAGATAAGGATAATGGAATGGAGAAAAAGAAACAAAATAACAAAATAGAATATATTGTCCTTTACCCAGTCAGGGCTAAAAACAAGTAAATTTAAGTTACTAACCACCTGAAGGTTGGTTGGGTTAGTTGCAAAGTATTTGTACCTTTCCTAGTTTAGTGTCTACTTGTAGAATTGAGCAAATTCAATTCGTATACACTTGCTACAAAGGGTTTCTGTGAACTTACCTAGTGAAATAATAGCTATAGAGTCTTCCTCCTTGAACTCCCTTGCCTTTGGTACACTGAGCTATGTGAATGATTACAAAAATGGCATCGAATCCCAAGTATATTTATTGTTGAGCTTGGTCACCTCACTATTAATGTTAATTCCTACAAAATATTTCATAATCTATCCATATTTCAAGTTTGAATACATGCCTTTGATCTTGGGAAATAGAATGGTTCATGTTTAAAGGTGTAATCATTGCCACTAATGATTTAAATGTTTTGACAGCTTATGCCATAGTACCATTCTATCATATCAAGACCATTATAATGTAGTGGTATGGTAGAGTTAGCATTTTACTCTCCCCACTATACCACTCACCTTTTCTTTGCTTATATGGGACAATAAGTCAGACAATCTCATACCGCCACCCTATGCACACCCCTTTAAACTCCAATAAGATGATGGTTTAATTTTAATGGTTGAGTGATTATTCACCACCAAATTGCAGTGTCACTGTTTACCCCTTGCGGGGCTATGGCATTGGATTTTTTATGTATTTTAGGTGGGAATATAGGGGTATATTATGAATGCATTATTTTAGATATCATTTTATTGAAAAGATTGAAATTTTTTCTAATTTTATAGTATCTTAGTTTTAGTTTTTAGTGTCAGTCAGACCTAAGATATCATTTATTTGTTTGTAATGAGGAGGCTGAGTTAGATAGAGAGACTTTTAGCATAGGAATTAGGGCTTTAGTCATTAGACTCAGGGCTAGTTATGATAATGAAACTAGGTAAATTTTGGAGGTTCTAACGTAGGGATTGTCATTTTTCAAAATTTTGCCTAAGCATGGGACCCTTGTACCTTGAGGATTTTGGTCTTATAATTCGTCATTGACCTCTTGTTTTGGTTTTAGTCTTTTAAATTTCTCACACTACAAGTTGATGAGGAGATTTAAGTTCAGGAGTTAATTGACCATCGACTTTTCCATTGATGCCAAAGGGGGAAATTTGAAGTAGTAAAACATAACATGATCTAGAACAATGTGACAGTAATAAAGTTAGGGGGAGCATAATAGTAAGGGGGAGAATGATAGGGAATTCTACTTGTCTTTTCACATGGATTATTTAATAGTATAGGTTAAATATTTTTTCACCTAATGTTAAGATATCTATATGTATTATTAAATTATAGATGTTCATTATTGTTTCCTTCACACAAGCATATTCAATGCATGTGGAGGCTAGAATCTATATTACAAACTAAATCTATCCAAATATCAGAGAAATGACTATAATTTATTGCTAGAATTTTAAAGAGTTGTCTACTTTCACAAGTATCTTGTTCAATTATTTGATACCTTCAGACCTTGCTTACTTCTTTTCATATCTAGTAGTTATAGAGAAGTTAGAAAAGTCTAGCATCTAGAAAACATATAGGACATACAAGAAATTATATTCTAACTAAACAAAATTAATTTCAACCAAAGTAAGAAAACTAAGTAGAATGATTGAACCTAACTTTAAATGCACTTCAAATCAACAGTGAACATCTCAAGTTTTGTATATAATGTACCGATAGAATAATGATGATTACATTCAAAAATGTATCAATAAAACAATAATGAATAAACACACATATACTCAAATATTTATTACATTTAATAATAAATTACACCATACATACAACCAAAGTTTAGGTGACAAGATAACAAGTTAAGGTGATAGGTTAGTTAAGGTGATAAAACAACATCATAATCATTTGCATTGCCAGCAAGATCAGAATCTTGACCACTTATGTCTACATCTACTTGATTTTCTTCTTTATCCTTATCTATGACATGTAATACATTCTCTCTCCCAATCTTTTCATTGGTAATCAAAATATTTTCTTCAAACACTCCATCATCATATTCATCCACATATTTGAATGTTTCATGTAAATTAACATATTGCCCATCAGGAATTATATCGACAACTTCCATGAATTTTTGTTTCGAATGAGACTCTGTTTGACTGACATACAACCATTCTAGGATTTTTACATCATCAATTAGAAATGATTGGTTTATTTGAAGAGGGAAAACATATGGATCATCCATCTTTGATAAAAATTATTGTGTATTTATGCGTACAAATCCATACTCATCAAATTATACTACAAATAGTCAGATCCACTTACATTTTAGTAATATAGGACTATTTTCACAAAAATTCACTTGAAAAATTTCTTGGATGAATCCAACATAAAATTTCTTATTAGTTTCATGAATAAATTCAACTCTAACAACACAATCACAATTTGTCTTTCCTTTGTCTTTTTATTCCACTCTTAAATGACTACCATAGGCCAATATTCCACTAAAATGTATAACCCATAAATGTGGAGATTGTGAAAGCTCAATTTCCTCTATTGTTATATATTAACCTTCTTATTTTGCATCATTGACTGCATTAGCAATCCATCCTTCAAATTTGGAAAATCACCTCCAATCAAATAATGACGTCTGTGCTTTTAAGGTCGATGTTGCATCTAAGTTTGATTCTCTTCTTCATATTTTCTACATAGAATATTAACATAAAAATAGTAATATTAATAATATAAATGTGTAAATTCAATTGAGTAAATACATTATTATGTAAATTTTTTTTACCTCGACCACTTATTGAACGAAGATGTGTTTTGAAGAATATAGGCATGTATCACAATCTTTTCTTGGTATGATAGCTTGAATCAACATCTATTGCCTTCTAATACTTCACCTACAACTCTCTCATCTTCATCATCATCCCATATATGTCGATTGACATTTTTAAAATCCTTCATATATTCTGTGCAAAATCCTATGGCCTCTTGCATTGAATATCCCTCAAACATGATACCTTCCAGTTTTCCCCTAATATGAACATTTTTTTCCAAAACCTTAATATATCATTCTATAGGATACAACCATCTTGTTTTTATTGGGCCATAATTCTCTAGTTTATATTCTAAATGTATCAAAAGATGTATATAAATGTTAAATATTATTAGTGGAAATTCCCATTCCAATAGACAAAGGACTTTAACAACCTCCTCCATCAAACTATCAAAGTTTGAAGGATCTAATACATGTAAACTGATTCTCTTTAATATTAGGCCCAACCTTATAATTTTCAATCTTGGCCCCTTTTCCAAACTTTATTTATTTACCACAATAGGTAAAATATTCTCGATTATGACATGATAGTCATGGGTCTTGAGGCCTATTAAGCTATTAATGTTAGTTTAGATTCTAATACTACTACTTACATATCTAGTGGAAAAGTGAGTCTGATCTGTAAACTAAAAAATACAAGTGTATTACATTCTAAAATCACTTTTTCATGTTTATGAGATCCTTCAAATTTTCACTTTCTTGTTTTAAATTTGCATAAAGAAAGTAAAATTAGAATTAAAATGAAGATTAAAATGCAATAATAATTAGAGAAAATCAAAGATAACACTAGAAAGTTGATAACGGAGTTCGGCTTTAATAGCCTACATCTCCAAGTCTACCCAATAGTGAGGACTGTTCTATTAAAATGCTGCAACAAATGGCTTCAAACTTTTACAAATCTTCAATTTCACCTTCTCTGATATTTATATGCCTGCAAATATTTATCTTAGACTTGAAAACAAAAGCCCAAGGCCGTACAAGGAAAAAACAAGGCTCTAATCCTCTTAATTCTCTTTACACAGTCATAAATCTGTGTCAAAACAAGTAAAAATAACTCCCTTTTATAACATTTCAGCCACCGTGGCTGAAGCGGTCAAGGCTATTCAATTTTGGGCAGTAGGTCAGGGGTTCAAGCCACCTCCCACCTTTTTAGGTGCCTTGACTGAGTATGAATCAGCCTCTCCTTATTGGGCGCACTCAGGCTCTCCTCCCTAGGCACCAAGCATGCAGTTTGAACGCTTTGACTTCTTTTTCCCTCCTTTTTGGCACCTTGGACTTTGAAATTTTCCTTGGGTGGCGTGATAGACATGGCACCTTTAATACATTTGAATTTATCAAATACCATGTGCATAAAAAAACATCTAACCAATATTTTTTTCCCTCTAATTATTTTCCATTTGTCAAATGGAGATTGGTCCACTTGGCATTCCTCAACTGTGCCACGTCACTTACGACAACAAATTTTTACCTGTTGAACCAAAACTTCAGCAGCCTATAACTTTTGCATATGGCATCCATTTTGCAAACCACAAAAAGCATCAGAAAGATCTCAACGAGTACTACAATGTGAAAATGATTTGAACTGAATTTTAGACTTTGAAAAATAGAACTGTACATGGATCCATCTGGATCAGAGTCTGAGACATCAACTGTAAGAATTGTGTATGTTGTTCCTTTATCCAAATACAAGGAGAACTAGGTTTTCTATATTTTTTAACCCAAATATTTTGATGAATATTTAGTTATCTAAAGTATTCACATGATGAAATAGTATCAAAATCACCAAAAAGAGTTTCTATAATAGCATAGGCTATATTTTTCTTAGTATGCATAAAGTCAATAGTATGCCTACTGGATATATCCTTAAAGTATTGCAACTTATATAATATGCATAACCATTTTACACCAATTTCATTACATGAATCATATCTAATACTAGCATTCCCATCATTTTCAATCATAAATGGAATTATTTTTTGTCCATTCTCAATAATGTAATCGCCCATTACTAGCAATGGTGCTTCACAATTCTCTTCTTGACCATTGAAATGTGTTTTTTGTTGATGATATGGATGATCCATTTTAAGGTAAGAACAATTTCCACAATAAATACACTTAGGAAAACTTATTGAGTGACTCACCAAATCCTTAAATGTGCAAGCAGGACATCCATAGCATCCATGAATAGTGAGACTAGACAATGTGCCATATGCAAGAAGATCATGAATCATAAACAATAAAGAAGATATTAAATTGAATTTGATTGAATGACTATCCCTTAAATATTGAATTACTTTAATTCCTTTCCACAATTCCATTAGCTCATCATATAATGGCTCTAGATAAGCATCGATTGTATCTAAAGTCACAGTTTTCTTTCCTGGTATAATCAATGATAGCATTCAAAAAAATGGTTTAGTTGCTAACCATGGAGGCAAGTTATAATTTATTAAAAACATTGGCCAAGTTGACCATTTATTACTTTGATATGAGAATGGGTTCACCCCATCTAGAGCCAAACCCAACCTTATATTATGAGGATCTTGAGAAAAATTAGGCCATCTATTATCAAATTCCATCCATGTCTAAGAATCAAGCACATGTTATTGGTTTTCATTAGTGCTCTTATTTTGGGCATGCCATTGTATAATTTTAGCAATGTCTTTGTACCTAGACATTCAAAGTAATCGTATGATTATCAAAAAGTGGTGAAGAACCTTTCTAGGAACCATAACTAATTTCAACCTTTGTCTATACCTCACTTCATGACATTTTCGAGATTTGCTCTTGCTTGAAATATTATTATGAGATAATACACAACCATTCACACATGTGTGGATGTTTTCATACCCTAACCCTATCTTAGTCATTTGTTTTTTACATTGACTTCATTTTGTTGGCAATGTGGAGTCAGTTGGTGACAATGAACTTAATAATGCTAATAACTAATCTACACTTTCATTTGTCCAACCAATCACCACTTGCAAGTTAATAATTTGAAGGATTATTGTCAAACAACTTAACCTAAAATTAGCATACAAGCTTTAAAGAATCCTCCATCAACTTGGCCTAATCATCATTTAGACCCTCATTCAACATTCTATCAACTTCAAACCCTTTATTTCACATTTTTGCCTCTTCATCTATGTTTGGTGCCACTTCATCTATGTTTATTGCCTCTTCATCTCTCACATCTTGTAATTTTATTAGATCTTCATGATAATTATAATCCCAAGGGATTATACCACTATGCCCATATCTTATCATATGTCAATAAATCACATTTCTTTTTTTCACCTTTCCACCAAGACAGTCATTACATGGACATGGATATTTGTCCATGTCTCTCTCATCGGCAACTCTCTCATCATATGCATGGTATTCATCTGTAGTAAACCTTTGACATTGATCCATCTATAATGTTTTGTATTCTATTATTAATTTAGTTTCCTATTTCAAGAAAAAAATAGAAATCTAAAAAAATCAACTTACTCAAGATCTAATACATGTAAACTCATTCTCTTTAGCATGCTTCAACACTTACCCAAAATTCAAAGCACTTCATAGAATTAAGATACAAAGCACTCTACATGAAATAGGGCACTCTATAGCAATTCAAATTCAAGAAATACAATTATGAATCACTCTACAAAATCATATGTTCTTTTTATGATTGGAAATAAATAAATGTTATTTTTATCCATGTTTTATTCAGGTCCTTCCTTATTTAGATGATAATTAATGAAATGCTTTAGCAATGGAACACATAATTTATGCTTGTTCTATTAATGAACCACAAGAATTTAAACATATGGAAATATTGTCAATGTTAATGAATACACAAACACTAACAAATAGGCTAATGAAATCTTTGTTGTAACTTTGAGCATTACTTACTAGAATAAATTATTAACATGTTGAGATAAGATGGCTTGTTCTAAAAATTGATATACTCCCATGTGTGGACATATAGTATAAATTAAAATAGCTTGGTGACCACATTGATTTGATGAACCAACATAACTTTCAAATATGACATATGAGACCATCTTTTAGGATTTCATACAATTAATAGATTAGGCTTGTACATAATGTTACCAAAGTATTGAGGTCTAGGCTAAGGACACGAGCCCATGGTTTAATGGAAAAGTGATCAAAAGAATTGAAATTTGGATGCATGTTAAAATTTCAATTCCCATATGCTCCAAAATACGTAGAAGAAACTAATGAAAAATTAGTCTACTAAAGTTAGAATTCCCTGTATGGTTCTAGTACTTAGTTGCCTAAGTAGCTACTGTAAGTTACACCAACCAATACCAAACTAGTTATGATGTACATGCACTAACCATGCCATGAAGACTTAGTGAAAAGGATCCTTAGGGATTAGGTTGGTGAATTGGTTATAAAATTAGAAATTAATACCATACCCATGCATGATAACATGGAACACAAATAGATAACTTCAAGACATGGTCACTACATTGTATTGATTATACAATGAATAAAAGTATCTAATTCTTTCAAAATATTAAGAACTCCAAATTGTTACATGGTAGTCAATATCTTATGACAAGATACCCTCTTATTTATGTAACTCATCTCTTATAATACATTGATTTTGTTCTCCTAGCTAGATACAATTGCTAATAAAAAAGCTATAGATTTTGTGTTTAATATAATGAGGGTTTTAAATTACCTTTGAATTCACTATAGAGGGTGTCCCCAAATTTGGCTTCATTGTAGAGGACCTTGCCAACTTCAAAATCATTGCAACAAACTTCGAATTCCTTGCCTACCTTTTCAAAAGTCTTTAGGTCCTCTCCAAACAAGCTTTATCACCCATGTAAGTAGTTACTATACTTATATGATAAAACCTAAAACACTTCATGCCATCAAATTGGCACACAAACCCTCTCTTGTCATTTTTGATTACATTAATAATTAACAATCCCTCCTTTTTGTAGAGGTGCATTACACAAATAATGCCAATTATACTCCCCACTCCCCCCATCGAATTACCTCTATCAAATTCTATACTCTACTATATTCCCCACTCATACCAATAATTTCCCCATTCATTATTAACCCTACATGCACAATACAACCCACTCCTACCAATAATTTCCCAATTTGAAATATTTTTTTAATTACCCTCTTTAATATCATATTGCCTAATTTTTATTTGTGTGACTAATTATTTAGTCATTTTTATTTATGTGATTATTTATTTAGTTGTGTTTTTTACCCGATGAGCAAATTAGTCATTTATAGTTGTGTTGCAAAAAATTAGTATAATTTAGTCATTTTTAGTTGTTGTGACTAAAAGTTTTAGTCAAGTAGTCATTTATTTTCCAAGTTTTACTAGTGCTAGAAAGGATGAGGAGGATGTACTCACCTAAGTAGGTGGATATACATACATGAAAAGAGGCATTTGTGAGGTGATTGGGAATTCCTCTTATGGTGGAATTGATATTTCTAGAAATCTTAGCATCGATGGTCGAGGAAGAAGCTTCTCGACATCTATTAAATTATTCTCCATCTGATAGCTATGTCATATGCATATGGTAGTGTCTGGCCTCCAAGAGATTGAATCATGATAGTTATGTCCAAGTTGAAAGCCTTGAGATAGAAGATAATGGTCATACCTTTGGGTGGTTAATCTATTATTGGGATTCTTTGCCCAATATTGTCAAATCGGGTATTAAAATCTATAATAACCTCTTGCAAGAATCTTTTAATGGTAATTAACTATTGTAGGAGAGATGAATAGTTTATTTTCTCATTGAATCTTTCAAAGAATATGTTACCCATGTCATCTTAGGTGGTGATGGATTTGAGTGAAAGGGATCGGTACTAGTTAAGATCTCACCCTTTGAAAAAGGTAGCTAGTAGTCTTAGGGCCACATTTTTTTATGTGACATAGTATATAGTGTAAACATCAGTGACATCTTGCAGATGTTCCATTATACTTTTGAAATCTTCCCCTAAGAATTTGGTGAGTGTATTCAATGAATTAACAAGAATGGGATACCACATAGCTAGGGCTACTAAAGGGATGAGTAGGCTACCACTATTCTATGATATGAAGTTCTTTGGTAGTCTTGAGATAGCCATCTATTGTTGTTGTTGAATATCACTATATCTCATGGTCTTTTGGCAAGTTGGGGATACAAGAGGTGGTATTAAAAATATTGGATTATTTGTTGTTTGTGACCTTATAATATGCATATGGCTCATAAAATCTAACTTCTAATCAATCAATTATGTAGTCTAGTCCTACTAGGCATGTTATGAAATTGAAATTGTTGATGCCTAAATCTTTCACCATCAAAAAATAACCTTCTATGGGAAGCTTTATATATGTGGGACTTGAATGTAATTCGTAAAATGACCTCTAGGGTTTTAAAATTCAGCTCTTTGAAATGATTTAGGGAGAAAGGATAAGTAAGAAATGTAAGTAAAACTTTAAAATAAAAACTAAGGCAAAGCACCAAGATCTATAAAATATTGGCCTGTAATTGCATAAAATAGATAGGATCTTTGGATATCATAGATTATTAAAGGAGAACACTCATGAATTAAAATATATGACTTAATCAAGAACCAATATTATAGAAATAGAGAAAGGAAATAACAAACAAAAATAACTTTCCACTTAGTTTGACACAAAACACCACATCCTGTTCATTGTTAGGTAGAGAACAAAATACAAAAGGCCTCATTGGGGATAGTATACAATATTCAATCCTACCCATGAGGGGAACCTATTAAGGTTGTAGAATGAAAAATACTAAAAAGTTTATTACTTCTACTCCCAAACTAACTATTACAATGACTGCTCTAGTATCAAAACAATTATCTAAAGTCTATCCCTTTACAAAAGAAAAGAGCTTAGCTTATATAGGCATAATGGCCTCATGAGGAAATGACACTTGGAACTAGGTACTCACGGTCATGATGAGGCCATTATAACTAACTAGGGAGTTTTGGTTCATAAATGTAGTTAGTCTTCCAAATCCTAGATATGACACAGCTAAAATGCCTCATGATGCCCATGATGCTTAAAAGAAGCATGATAGTGACATGTGTCCATATTTGAAACTATCTATGAAATGCTTGCTAGCAATGGGGGCCCATTCATTTTTTCCAATGTCACTACTTAAAGCTCTGATAAGAAAAAATTTCTTTAGACAAGCACCATGACTCTGCACAGAAGTTATGCTTCCTTCTCATTGTAACTGATTGGTGGGCCCCTCTTCAACTTCATCAACTAATGGAAAAATTCAAGGTTTTGACAAATAAATCCTTTCTCCTGAGGAACATCATGATGACACATGGAAAATTGGTGCTACTTCTAGAGAAGTTGAGCAGCCTTTTACAAAAATGAGCATGGGGGCACCACGGGGAAAGTTCATGTCCCTCTTTGTAACTACACAATGGGCCTTTCCTATTACCTCCTCATCCACTGGTGCTACCAAAAATTCTAACAAAATTAACCTCTTTTGGATGAGGATCAGGTCACCATATGGAGAGATAGCACTACTCTTGGTGAATCAAGAACTTCTTTGTGATGAATGAGTACTAGGATGCCACATGGTAGTAGCAAAAGGGAGCTGAGACTTAGCCAAAAATACAAAAGGGAATCTGGGAAAAGATAAAGTCAAAACATAACTATATAACTTTATTGAGCATGTATGTGACCAAATGCTAACTCCTCCAAAATATCAAAATGTGGATTATGATCCACATACATTTATGGGTTTGAAGCAATATCACCACCTGAGATTGCATCTAGGAATGACAACCTTAATATTTTACAAAACACACAAGTATAATTTTGAATCATATCTGATATAAATTTAGATATAGTGAATTATTTCATATATTGAGTAGAAATTAATTTATGTAATGCACTATGCATATCATGTAAAGCTCCTAATTTTTAGTATTTTTTCGAACATTATGTTTTTTTGTATTTTTGAATATATGTAACATGATAGAAAATTAACATACTAACCAATGAATCCCACAAGAGCCTCATAATCAATATGTCATGTATCTTTTCATATTAAGGATGGACTCTCATGAATGGAAAGTATCATGCCATTGCAAATGAACTAGTCTCAAATAGAAATTTGAAAAGTGATCTAGATTTATAACATAAGTACCACTACCATGATGCTAATTTATAACATGTTGCATATTTTTTTTTATCATTTACTCTTCAAAAACCCTTATGGAGTATAATAACTATGTGTTGGTGTTCTTTGTGGAGCACTCTTAATGCCCTATAACATCAATGTAAGATGTGCTAAACTAGAGAATGGCTCTCTAGAATTTGTGGCAAAACATTGATTAAGTGGATTTTCAAGGATAGGTCTCCTTGGAAAGTGGGCCACTTATTTGTGAGCTTTTTCATGGGTTGAACCTTTTTAAGTTTCTCAACTAAGATTTATGGTATAAGAATGATAAATTTTGGTGGGAGGGGATATTCATATGGAATACCATGATTTTTTATGACTTCTTTGGAATAAATGTATTTCAAACATGTATATTGTAAAGGTAATACACAAAGAAAATAAATCCAAAGGTGTCCCAATAACATATAAAAAAATCTTGCATTGGGTACTACTATAAACTTAGTGGTCATATGTGTTGGACCAACCTATAATGGTAATGTGATCTCACCAATAAAACTATGAATACGGCAATTAAATCCCTTAATGACTATTTTATTAGGAAATATATCCTTATATATGTATCAAACATGAGAGAGAAGTGTGATAGTGCACATAATCATGTTTTAACCATTATCAACCACGACACTATGAATAGGTTGATGAATAATGTAAGATCTAATGAATAAAGAGTGCAATTCAAAATTATCATCAACTATCTCATGCTCTATTAATGTTATGAGTGGCTTAGATGGCACTGAAACATGATATGTAGTAATAATGTCATTTAAATGATATTGTGCCCCTATATGAGGACGATAAGAAGCTAGTGGAGGGTGTGTAATGTATGTTTAATTCACTTATGATGTATTTATTATTTCTTGAGTTGTGTGCATAGGAAAAGTATCACTAAATATATTCATTGTTCTACTTTCAATCGGTTGTCAATGTTTTCTTTTATCAAATCATGTAGCTTATGTCTCAAACTGATGCATATGTTGGTAGTATACCCTGGTGCTCTATAAAAATTAAAAAAAACATTTTGATCAAATACTTTTGTAATAGGCTTACTTACATAAACATATTCAATAGAAGGGAACAATATGAGTTTGCATTCCAATAAGTTTTTTAAAAATCTGTATGGAGCTTCTAGAAATTTGGTAGACTATCTACTTTAAGGAGATAATAATATAATGGATGAAGTAGGTTCTAAAATTACATGCACTATTGTTTTTTTATCACTCTTGTTTTCATTTGGTCTCACCTTGTATGGTGGCTTATTTGGATTATTTGTATGAGAAGTAGATAATAGGTTGGTTGCATACTTTTACTTGTTCATTTACAACAACTTAACCTCTTTTTCCTTAACTATGTGACATAAATTCATGAGTGAAGGAAACTTATTAAACATGATGAATTCGTGTAGAGGTGTAAGAAAGCTCTATTTGAATATTCATTGGAATTCCTTATTGACCATAGGATTCATCACCTTGGATAACATGGTATTATACCATATTACATAATATGGGATATGTTATTTGTATTCTTTTTTAGATAAGTAATCTAATAATATGAAACCTTTTCACTTATATTGATTGAGAAATGTGCAAGGAAAAAATTTACCAAAGGATTGAACTTATGAAACAACTCATGTTAAATCATAAAACCATTTTAGAGCATATTTTTTTAATTTTTTTGGAAATAACTTGGTCAAAAACATATCATTAGATGCATAATCTATCATGTTACATGGAATTCTCTCAATTTTTGCTTTGGGTCACCTTTTATATCATAAAATGTAAGCTTAGATGGCACAAAACCAATTTGTAAAGGATATGATGAAATATGTTGAACCAATGGAGTATGCAATAAAATCTAAGAAACAAGTGTGTAATGAGGTTTCAAATCACTTTGTTCCAACTGTATAACCTTATTTTGTAGATATGCAATGTTCTAGATAATAGATTGTGCATCAACAATAGAATGTGTGATAATCAAAGGCACTGTAAAGAATGGTTGAGTAAATATGAGCATATTGATATGTTAAAACTCTTGAGTTTTCCTTACAGTAGATGTTGGTATAAAATTTATATTGAGTGATATAAGAAAGGTAAGGAACCCATAATAGTGGATGTATCAAATGATTGATTTTAAAATTCTTTCTTTATTATCTCTCTAATAATATATATAAACTCATCTTACATATCATGATTCTTTGAAAGATACACTTTTAATTATATTTTGTCAAAAAATTTCAATCTATTAAATGAATCTACCACAATGTTGTTATCAATTGAAATTTGAGTATTCTCACCTTGGGTACCATTTAGTCTATCACTTATTTTAAGAGAGGTAGAAACAATTTTCTTATATTGCATAAAACATGAAATAGAAACTTGGAAAATTGTTGTTAATAAATAATTTATAAAATATTAAAATCCTAGTACATCAATTTAAAATAATAAAAATAAGGAAATAAACTCTAGAAACATGAATGGTTAGTGTTGGCAATTTGGCCTACCAAGGCCAAATACCAACCCCTATAACTAAAAAAAATTCATGGCATTCACTTAAGCCTCTATAGGGTGCTATCCTAAGTAATAATGCCTCTTATTTACTTCTTGAAGTCATTCAAACACTCTTAGAGATGTCATTGTGTTTGTTTATGATCACCATGTGCCCTAGATGCCCTTGGTCCGTAGGTGATGTGTTTGATCATCATAGTGTTCATTGATTATCAGATGAATGGAGTGTGTCTTAGTGTATTTTCATTTTCATGTCTCATTTAAATTGGTGTTAAGTGTCACTATGATTTTTGAGAATGTTTGGAGGTCTTTAACAAATAATTCAAGTGGTTTTGTGATCTAAAACTGTCATAATGAAGATGGTGTAGAGGGTAGCTAATGACGCATCATGAGATTCTCTAGCATATTCAGTATATGTAAGGTATGGGGATGGATATAAGATTTTAAGTTTAATAAAGATAAATATAAAACAATTTAGGACATAAAGAATATTATAAGGTACTTTTTATGATATTCATTAACAAATCTCATTTGTGAAGTTATGTCTCTATTGCCTAAAAGAGAGGTTTTGGGTCTTTAAATGATAAATTTTGAGTCAAAAGGCCACTAAATAATTTATAATTCCTTTAATCACCTTCATATTCATGTCCTTTATTTAAGTAAAATGTTTTATGCTTTGGAAGTATCTCCTCATGCAAGTTAAAAGCGTTGTTTGGCCTCCAAGAGTTCCCATGTGTGAAATATGCCCCTATTTTGATCTCAAAAGACTTATTACTTATTTTAATATGATATTTGACTCGTAATATTCTTTATGTTTCCCTAAATTGGTGTTTCAAATCTTGAAGTATGAAGAAAAGGTAAGAAAAAGGGTATTTTCATGTGTTTCATGTAGATGTACAGATTTTTATGGACTTTTACGTACAATGGAGGCTAGGAATTTGAAGAAGGTTTCATGATAGGGGTTCCATAAAAGATTCATGTAAAAAGGATCTCAATTAGGATAAAAATTTATTCTAAAACACCATCAATTTTCTTTGCAGCTTGAGAGAGCCTTTCAAGTTTTTAGATGGTTCAACCATGAGAGAGAATATCAAGATCTGTAATTTTGGCCAGAGGAAGGGGTCTTAGAGAGATTCCATATTTGGGAATTGGTTATTTTTTTGGATCTATCCTTTATGAATAATATTTTAAAATTTAAGGAACTAACTATGGCTTCTTCATTCATGCAGGCAATAGGTCTTCTGAGTTTTATCCTCTCCTGGGCATGGTAACAAAAAAATAGAAGTTTATGGAGCTTGTTAGGAGTCTAAACCACCTTTCCATGACATTATTCAACTTAATTCCACATGTGTGAGGTTATATATTTTTAAATAACATATATAATACTAATATACAGTCTATAAGAAAATTGAGGATGGTTGTATGGTTCATCATGAATCCAAAGGTGTTAAGATTCATTGAGTTTTTGTTTGTAGGGTTTCATTAATGACAAGGGTCCTTCATTCAAGTGTTTCAAATGTTCCCTAATGTATTATGTCTAAATAAACCTAAATCACCCTCCAATCATCCTCAAAGTCCCATTTTAGAAAGGTTAAGAAAACTTATCATTTGTTAAGGTATTTTGATGATTCCTAGGTTTCATTTTTGACAGTGTATACCTGCTCAAAAGCCTCTAAAATGGTATATTTTGTTGATCTATATGTTTATGATTCAATAATGGTATTCATTACTATCTTGAAATTATATTTATGTTGAATTTTCACTCTTATGCTTCATTTCACTTTTAGATCCCTTATCACTACCATTTCACCATGGCTATAACCTTATTATTCCACTCCATTCTCAATTTCATGTATCCCATCATCCATATACATATCACCACATTTTCATTCACATTCACCTCATATATCTAGTTTAAAAGAGGATTTAATAGTTTTGGTATCATCATGGTTATGAAATTAGGTATGCAGACCTTAAAACCTTGCTTAAGAGGTCAACCTCCACCTGCATCTAATGTCATAGTACATCTACAATATTTTGTTAAAGCCAATATTTATTGAGATATATGTGTTGAGTTATATAAATTAAGGTTTTCACTCTAGTTATGTTAAAATAACATCATATTCATGTTGAGTACCTCCTCAATCTCTTATAGCATCTAGTCTTCACCTTAGTCTATACAAGTAACACAATGATGATCACCTACAACTATGCTAAGAAGAGGTGAGACTAAAGATGAAAACAAGGAGAACCTTGGATGTTTGAGGGGAGAGTTAAAATAAATAAGAATTTAAAGGAAATTTAAGAGAATTATATTGACTTTGGAGGTCTATTTGTGTCAATTTCAAGACCTAAAACTTACACACAATCCGTATAAGGGTCAAATTCACATACACAATCAGGACTATAATGAAGAAAGGTCTACTTTTAAGAGTTATAGTAATGAATCAGAGGTGACAGTGTTATCAATTGATGGGAATGAAACTTATATCATAGGTATACCATGAGTATGGAGATATTATATTAGGACATATATTCATGTGAAAATTCACCTACAATAGTGTTTGGATGGCTCTTGAAGTATGCCAATACGAGAGTCAATTGTATGGATTGTGAAGAAGGTCTTGTTATATCTATAAGATAAATAAGGTTTATGCCCATATTTGAGAGTCACTTGAGATGGTTAATAGTGACAAGCCATGAGATCCAAATTACAAGTAGCATATCCATTCACCTCATAAAATATCATCTATAACCTTCCCAAGACAAGTCTATCTCTAAGTTGTAAAGAAGATGAGAGCAGAGTAATTTATGGAAGGGTCTCATGATAAAATGGAGGCTTAATAATAATAATGAAAATTTGGAATAGTTAAAGTTATTTTTAATATTTTCCCAAACGAATTTCACTCCAAAGGTTAACCTTGAAATGGTCATACACAGCCAACACTAGGGTCAATTGTATGGACATATCCACATACCCTAGACAAATGAAATTCAAAGTAAAATTTAGTCAAGGAGGAAGATTATGAAGTCACCTATGCATTAAAATGATAAATTTTATACCTTTATACCTTCACCAAGATCAAGACCTCTACTAAAATTCTAAAAACTCATTAAGGTACACAAGCCTATGTATGGAATCAAGACTGTGGGAACCTAAGAGTGCCCTTGAAGAGCCAATGCACCAAAGGAAGAAATAAGAGGAAGGTTATAAATTAATTTGGATATATGATATTTATACTTTATGATATAATATATAAAATTACTTTCAATTCCCCAATCAACACCTACATTTAGTATTGGCAGAAGCAATTACATTGAAAGAAACGAAGAAATATAGAGTGGTGATAAGTTGCATAGACTATTAAGAGGTAGTGAATAATGAAGGATAAATTGAATTTTAATAAGTTTAATATAATTTCAAAAAATAATTTTTGAAACTATCATTACATAGTAACAAGTGAAAATAAACAAACTCAGTCATGAGTTAATGAAGTATGAAAATTCACGCAACCCACTAGCTAGTTTTAGGAAAATGAGTCTTGAGGCCTATATAGGCATGATCTAGCTATGAAAATTGGTAAAATTAGTGGTAATGAGTGGATTTAAGTTTAAATAATTTTTTATGGCCATATAAGCAGTGGAAACATCCACTATTTTGTCATAGACATACTTCAGTCTGTTGATAGTCAATAATGGACCTAGGATGACTTTTTAGAGATTGATTAGTATGATAGAGGGTTTTAACCTCATGTGAAGTATTTATAGGTAGATTAATGTGTTAATTAGTCTTCATAAATTTATTTATATGTATCAAACTCATAATTTCATGCCAATATTCCCTTGAGGGCTAGTATATGTAGGGAGGCCTTAAACCTAGTGAGGAACCCTACCACCATTTTGAATTGACCTAAGATTTATTTTCATATGACTATAATTATAATTATTTGGAGGGTCATTTAATATATTTAGGTAAGTTTTTTAGTGAATATAATATAACAAACTTGTCTTTTTGGATCTTAAACCTTCCTTTTGCTTGCATAGTCTAGACAACCAGTCAAAACACCACTTCACTACATACCTATGTTGATGGATATTTTACATGGGATCTCAAACTAATCAGGGTTGTTTAAGGGTTCAATGTAATTTAAATCTGTGGCAAGAGGTTTTTTATTAGTGGTCTATATGCTATGAATAATTTTTAAGAAGTGTAGACCCCTAAAACCCTTGTAAAACCTTGAGAGATACCCGATAGAGTAATTATACCTCAAATTAAAATATAATGAAGTTTTTGAGCCATGAAATGATGTTTGTGGTACTCCTAACTCTCTTTAACATCACCACAATATGTTGGTTGGCATGTGTAGAGGTAATTTTATACGAACTAGGCTTGGGAAGGCTATTTTGAGCCTATAAGAAAGAAAATGATTGGTGTTTGCATATACAATAATTTAAATAAGAAATATGAGGTCCTAAACTCCCTAAAAATCCTTTATAAAACCATCTATAAAGGTCTTAATGACTATTTCTATAGGCAGATATGTCTGTACGTCCAACCAAGAAGTTGTGTACATAGAGATAGATGGCGAATATTCAAGCTAATATCATTACCTAAAAGGACCTCATAGAGGTTATTCATATTGTATATAGTGGATAAGAGCTTTAGAACTCATAATAAGGTCAATATTTTAAGAACATTGCATTCACATGTGCTTGTCTGTTAGCATCATTAAACAATGCCACCAATAATGGGTAGAAAAACATAAAATGATGTCATTAGGGAAATTTAAATCTTCATTAAAATTATCATCAGGTTGTGAGAAAGGTGTATGTCAAATTTGAGCCATAGGAGAGGAGGTATGAGTAGCCATTTAGGCCTCAATACACCAAACACTGCTTAAAAATCTTGTTTCTTCCTTGAGAGGTGACTTCACATGATATCCATGGTAAAAAGCTTTTGCATGGATCACTAGGAATTTTGGGAGAGGTAGAGGGCATAGTATACTAGTGTTTTGTGGTATTGGTTTAGACATTCAATGCCCAAAATTAATGAATCATCATTAAGAGTCCTAAGCACTCTTAAAACCTCCCTAAACCCTAATACAAACTCAATTGATAAGAATTAAAGGAAAATGAACCTAAATAGATTTAAATCAGTTGAATATCACCTAGATCATCTATCACACTTAGAGAGGCTCCTGACCATGGTATCGTGTTGTATGAAATTGTATGGACATGTCAAAAAATAATGTTTTTTTGGGGAAAATAGTAGAGAGGTATAAAATATTTTAATAATATGCCAATCATTTAAGAATGAATTTTGAAAAAATTTATACCTCCTTAAGTCATTGGATGTCCAAAAAACTGACTATAAGTGCTTCTAAAACTCTCTTCTAATCAGCTAGTGTATAAATGTGAAGGACAAAGTGACCTAGTCACCTAATTTGACAAGTTTACAAGTAAGAACTATTAAAAAAGGACTATATCATGATTTGAGGTATTTATTAGGCCTAAAACTCACTGGTTCATAGGTTTCCAAAGTTTAATGCAAGATTTCAAAGCCATCAAATTCAAGCAATTAGGATACTAACCCTGATTAGCCTATTAGAACTGCTTGGTCAATCAAGTGAAGTTGAGAATGGCATATGGAAATTGATGGATGAGTTAATGTGATAATAATGACATGAATAACTAATCCTTGAGATAGTAAGCACATGAAAAACTTATCCTTGAGTGCCAATTCATGTATAATTGATCCTTATCATGAGTTAACTGATCCTAAAATGGTAGTCAATACATGTTCCATGGACTTAATAGAGAAAGGGTCATTCACTTAACTTTATCTTATGTTAAAAGTAAAATAAAGGCATATAATGCTTAAAAATAATGTGGAATTAGTCATCTACATCTTCAACTACCTCATCTCAATGCATAAGGTCATGGAGAGCTTTCTTGAAGACTGTTGGTAATGAGTTGTAACTGAAGTAATGTTGAGTTAATGATTGATGGATGATTTTAGATAATATAGACTTATGTACCTAATTTAGATAGGAGATAATCTTTTAAAATTAATAATTTTTTGGTCTTGCACAAGTTTCACACAATGAGTATGGTAATAATTTGGATCTATTCCCCATTTATTATATTGAAGAGAATTTAAAATTAGAAAATTTTGAATAATGTAGACATATTATTGATATTTATTTTTTAGTTGGACTCTAGATAAGTCCAAATTATCTGAAATAGTCCCTAATGGTCATTGATGACCTTTTCTCCTCTCCTATACACCATATTATCTTCCTTATTCTCTCTTCATTATATATATATATAGGCTTTTAGGCCTTATTTTGGGATCCCTCTCTTGGGTAAGAGGATCCTCTAACAAGATTGAACTTTGTAACCTCTTGTATTAATAAAATGGATTGTTTCAACTTCTCTATGATTGATTTATAGTGTGTATATGCTTATTCAAATATTTTTAGTGGTATGAATATTACCTTAGCATGTCCTTTCCACACTTATATGTTGATGAGTTATATTATGCAAGTTATATAAAGTTTCAAAGGTTGGTGATCAAATTTGAAGTGTAGCTTGGTTGGAAGTGTCTCAAAGAAAACCTCTCACCCATCACCTCCAAGTTAAAGCCACTCACCATGACCTCCATGTAAAACATTATTGCATAAGAAGCCTTAGACATAGTATTTTATTCTATGCTTAGTTCATTAGTGTTTGAGGATTACAAGATTGAATGGATGAATTGTTTAGGTGCATCACCATCACTAGTATAGGTTTTCCCTTTTAGTTATCTTTCTAACTCTTTTCACCCCCAAATCAAAATAGGTTTAGGAAAAGGATTCAAAATTGATATATTAGAGGAACTAGCCTCATAAGCTATAGGTTTGGTCTAGCTATAGGTTACCCACAACCTGTAGACCAATCCAATGTTAGTCCAGGTTTGAAGGAGATCTAAAAAATCTACTTTAGTAGGGTGAAACTTGGGTTGCTAACAATTAAAGTTTATAGTATTCAATCAATAGATATGTTCACCAATATGTTTTATCAAAATTGGAAAGTTAAACATAGTGTTAATTGAATTATCACAAACTATTACATAAAATTAGAATGTATAAAATATGCAATAAATCACATAATATTGATTTGGAACTTACTATATATGGAAAATGCTAAAACAAGAAAATACTAAAAATAAAATAACTTATTTGGAACTTGGATTTGATTGACTAAATTAGTGACTGTTGGATAGACTATGGGACTATGTGAGATGAATGTGATTCAATAACATGGCTCTACTTGGATCTAAGACAAGGTCATGCTATTCAGACAAGGCTAGAATGCGATGTCATGTGTAGGTTGCATCAATGTTTGGTAGGGTTTTTTCCCTCTATGTAAATTTAAACTAGTGCACCTTGACCTATAGATCTTGTGTGTGCGATATAAACTATTGAATTCATCAAGGAATTCGTTGTGTGCCTTCTTCACTTGGAACCCAGTTAAATAGAAAATGATGAACAAATAGAACAAATAGGGAAATGGGTTAGTGATTGAAGTTATGATTAACCTCAACATTCCTGATGTTAAGTGTTGCCTACATAACACTACTTTGAATAAGGATCAAATTTCATTTATTTCTCCCATTTTACAATGATGTGTGTGAAATAATGGTATAATGATATATGTTGGTGTAATTATAGTGTAATTATTATGCTTCAATAATGGATTATGATCTTGAAGGTGTATTTAGACCTAGCTTAGGGCTAATTAAGTTATATGGAATCAGAACTCGGAAGAATAAGTGTTTCCCTCTCAATTTATGCAGTTATAATAATTATGTTTTTTTCAATATGGAATCCTTTTGCCATATAGTGAATGAATTAATGGAGATTATTATTATAAAATGGTATTTTATTAAATTCCTTAAATAAGACTTGTGAAACATATAAGATGACCAATTATGTGAATTTAAATTTGAGCAATTAGCTTTTGTTTGTCAATAAGATGAAACCTTTGGATTTAGACATTATCGATGAGTGAGATAGTCCTGAAGGAATGACCTTATCCAAGGAGTAAATACAACTAAAATAGAAGTGTGTATTAGTCTAATAGTAATTTTAGGTAACTTGGAATGAAGAAAAATAATTTCAAGTGTCAGAATTATTTAAAGATAAATATCATCTACATATAAGTAGAGGATTAATGGTTTAAGACCATGAAATTGAGCATGAGCTAAGTTTGTATAAGATTGGTCACAAGTACACTATTTTAGAATTAAATGTTATTTTTTTTACTACACACATCAATTATGAAGCAGTTGTTACTAACTCATGCAATGGTTCAACCAATGCTTGATCTCTCCCATTGTATATTAATGTAAAATTTTATTTTTTGTATTTGTTATAAATAAGACACATGAAATTAGGGATTACATAGACACCACACATTTTATCTCTTAGATTGTGTACAAAACATAACTTAATACAACATTGTTATTGCAGTTTTACATTGGTTTTCATAGTCTTATCTGATCTCCTTGTTCTTTTTTATGTTGTAGTTTCATATCTTTTGTCATTAATAATTTACTTATGTTCATAACCTTCTTGAAATCTATTTAAGTAGGTTTTCCATTGGGTCTCCTCTAGGGCCTCAAAAAATGCGTCATTCCATTTTGTATTGTGCTTCATATAATATTATCTTTCCTATGTTATATTTTTACATATACATGATATAATGAGGCATGAGTAGAATCCAATTCATTTATTATAAAACCAATACATCGGTAATGGCTGTTTTTAAATTCATTGCATCTATTTTAGGATATTGATGCTTCATCTATATTATTTTCTTAAACATATTAATCACTTAAAATTAATATTTGAGATGAGTGATTATAGCATAGGTATTCATCCATAACCTTAGAAGGGGGGAATATATCAAGGCATATTTTCAAAAAATATATAAATTGAGATAACTTAAGAAAACTTGATCAAACTTGAATAAAATTTATTTACTTCCTTGATCAAGAAGTCGATTGGGTCCTAATGACTCCCATAGAAGTGATGGATTTGTTTCAAAACCTATCAAAATATTTAATTTAAAAATATTTTTTTGTGATATTTGGGGAAAATACTAGCCATGTGTATTTGTTCTTATAATCCCTTTTTCAAATTCAAATTTTCAAAATTCAAAATATTTATCACAAGCATTAACTACTGATAGCTATTGGCACTTGTTTCATGTATATGAAAAATATATGTCAATATAATTTTATCTTGATTATATATTAAAAACACTCCACTCTTCCATAGGTAAGTGTTTTTATTATTTTACACCTAATATATATAAAATAATGGAAATTGTGTAGTTATTTATATTATAGAAAATATGACAATAAACACAATAATCTTAATTGAAAGGGACTAACTAATATTACAACTAATTGATTTAGAAATGACAAGACAATATGGGGATGATGTAATTAGCTAATTAGACTTTCTTATTTCATATAAAATATATGACAAAATCTATAAATGCTCTATATGTGCTTCATAAATTGCTCACATCATAAAGAGTAGCCAAAAACCTACCTTGACATCATTAGAAATGTTAGATGGCTGTGATATCTAAAACTATTAAGGTTTAATATTATTTTCCATCCAAATGTGGTGATTTTAAACTTATACAATCCCTATACCCATTCATGTATTTTGGTTCTATGTGTGCAAACTTTTCCAATCCTTTACTAGATTACCTATTTTATATCTCCTACATTAAAAACCTAATTATGCTCGATTGACTAAAAGATGCTTTTAAAAAAGGGTCAATAATTTGGGTTGGATAATCCCAACCACTCCTCACTAATTTCCTAAGAATTTCATACATTATAATACTCTAAATATATCTCAAAACACATGTATCTCTCTCACTTATGTGTATGTGTGTAATATCTTGAGCAATCTAGAATTCAAATCTATCCTTTGATCTTTGATACTTGGCACCATGCAACTTTGAATTTTCATAATCAAATTTGGATTAATTTGTTGATTTAAGGGTTTTTCATGAATATTTGAGATGTGTATATGGATTTTGATAATGTTCCATGAGAGTGTTATGTTTTCTTCAAAGTTGCTAAGCCTTTCTAAGTGAATAATAATCTTAGGGGTGGTTTATATTTATAGATGATTATTTGTTAATTTATAACTATGTCTAACTTATGAAATTTATCTAGGACAACCTAATGGAGACTTCTCAATTTTAAAACCATCTATTCTGGGCTCCTAGACATTATTGATAGAGTAAGACACATACAAAAATTAGCACTATCTAGGTTTATCAGTATTGTCTTGGAAGTGAAAAAAAAGAATATAAAATATGGATAATATCTATTTAGGATGCTAAAGGTGTTCCTATCTAGACTAAAATGGTCCTAAATAAATATATTTATAAAATAAAGATGTCTAGGATATTATATTAGTATATGGATATAAATAACATTTGCTTAAGATTCAAATATATGCACATTATCCAATTATGTCAAAGTATGTCATAATTTTTTTTTACAAAGTGCCAAAAACCAAGTTTAGGTGTTTATAGTATAAGAATGTACAGATTTCAAAATATTTAAATTTATAATTTGATGCATGAAGTCACTCACACTCACTCACATTACCTGCACTATAGAGGTGCACATTTCAAATTATTTAAATTTATAATTTGATGCATACATGCACTCATTCACACTCATATACCAATGTAAAAGTGGGGTCATATTGTAGACATCTAAGTTTGGTACAAGACCCTATATAGAGTGTTTTATCCCAAATTCATCATATTTGACATGTTTGTGTATATTTATGTATTTCTAGGGCTTCTCTAACCCCACATTACTCTCCATTTATCATTTGGACCTTAAAGAACATCTAACACATATGAGAATCTATCTATTAACATCCTTGGATAAAATATTATCTTTTATCAAGATCATCATTGATATAAAAGCCTCTGGTCATTCTAATTTAGACACATGTCTTGTATGACTCCATCTTAGGTAGACACATGCCTTTTTTAAGTTTATCCCTTTTACTTTTGTGGGTATTTTTTATTATTACCCCCGATCTTGCACCTTTAAATTAGCTCCTTATCATTTCTAAAGTTGGCTAATGTACCTAAACGTGTCTTAGAGTAAACACACACACACACACACACACACACACACACACACACACACACACACACACACACACACACACACACACACACACACACACACACACACACACACACACACGTCATCCTAATTAATAATTTTAAAAAATTCAAAAAAAAAAAAAAAATTGCCTTACAGACATATTTTCTCTTATATGCGACATTTGCATTGTGCAGGGGATTTCCCTCAAAAAAATCATGTACATTAGATACATTGATATACCAACTAAGTAATAAATTTCATGTATTGAAAGATAGAGGATATACAGAGAAAGGAGGTCTTTCAATGGCCTCTCGTTAGTCACCAATGACGAGGCCACATCAATGTTTTGGTGACTTGTGTGTGTGTTTTTCATTTTCATTGTTTGTTTTTCAAAATAAGAATATTTTTACCTATTCACTTGTGAATGATATTTTCATACAATCCCTTTTATATTTACATGGAGAATGTTGATCTAAAAAGCATTGTAGCAATCATGATGAAAGGTTAGTGGTAACCCTGTGATAACCATTCTATAAGGTTAATGGTGAACTTGAGAAAACCATTATGTAAGGTTAGTAGTGAACCCATAAAACCCATTTGGAAGGTTATTGGCGAACCTGAAAAACCAATTACAGATGAGTGTGAAGGAAGAGATGTACGATGGCACATGTATATGAAGAAGATCATGAGCACACGGAGGTGTAGCATGCTACAATAAGAAAATGAGATATATTGTACCATGTAAAAACTTTGGGGGGGGGGGGGGGGATGTTGGGATTAGTTTTGAAATTGTGTGAAAATAGGTATTTATGAAATAGTAAATAATAACTAATTAATTCATTAAGAGGTAAATAATAATTACAGGGTAGTTATAACCATATGGTTAATATGGTAAGTTTGTATTATGATAGAATATTCTATTATTGATATATTGTTAATAGTTATAACAATATATCATATTTAGTGGTTTGCTTATTAATAGGTTTCAAGAGAGACAAATTAGGAGAGAATTTATAGGAATCATATTCCTATAAATATGTAACATGTCCCAAAATGATTTTCTTAGATTAATCAAAATATAGAGAAAAATAATATATTGAGAGTGTTTGAAATAATTGTCTCTGTGTATTCAGGTCAATCACATAGTGAATGAATTAATTCTAGATATTGGATCCTCCAATTTCCAACATAAACTAACATCCTTTCTTCTTCTCTCAAAAATATTTCTTGATCTACACCATTCTATACCATTTTACAATCATTTTGAGCCTCCAACATCATTTTTTAAATTTTTATTAATCATTTGAGGCTTCCATCATCGATTTTCAACAATTTAAAGTTGATGGAGGCCCATCTATATTATTTTTGATGAAATTTTGAATGATGTGAGGGTTTTATTATCAATTTGTCTCAATTTTCAAGTTTTTTGTAGACCCATCTATGCTTCTATAATTCAAAATTAAATGTGATGGGTGATGATAAGTGTCATAAGAAGATGAAGTGAAAAAAGATGCAACACTCTTGAGTAAATAAAAGCATAAAATGAGAAACAAAGGGAATCAATACATAGATGTTGTGGTACAAATACTCAAAATTTAAAAGGATAAGGTACTTCTACTATCTTAAATGATGTGATTGTTGAAACACTCCTAGAATTACCAATTTTAGTAGTAACTTATGTAATGGATAATTATTAAATAGTGAATGATGGAGTAGAGACTAATGCAATAATGAATAATGGAATAGTGAATCATGAAATAGAGAATGATGGAGTAGCGAATGATGCAATATTGAATGATATAATAGAGAATGAATATGGAACACCAAGTTCCAATTTTGATGTTTTTACACCAAATTTTAATGCTAGTTCAAGTTTGAATTTATATATAATTGATTCAAGTTAAATCTATAACGTAAATTGTGAAAGTCTTAATTTTAAATTTCCACCATCTGATGAACTAATGAATGATGGTGCACCCTATGATAGTGGTATGCCAAATGAACAAGTGTTAATGGGAAAACCCCCTCTTAGGATTTTATAGAGAATATCTAGATATTTAATTGAAATTAACAAATATTTTTTAGATCCAATGCTTGATAAAGAGTGTGATCGAAATATAATGAGACATGCTCATAACATATATGAATATTAGTTTCATTTTTTAACATCACATACTCAAAGATGTCAACTTCTTGTTGAAATGTAAAAGTATAGGCCTATTATGAACACAGTGGGACTTAGAACATCAAATAGTGAAGGCAAAAAAAAATCCATTGTAAAAAATCTACACAATACATACCATGTTATTGGTGGGACCTCACATATCAAAGACAATAATTCTACCTGACAACTATAGTAAGTAGGAAAACTTGTAAAGAACACTTAATTTGGAAAATAAGCATAACGCTAAACATAAGTAGAAAAATAATAATGAAATAAGTTGGTAGACATGACACATATGATGATCATAATA
Organism: Torreya grandis; assembly: GCA_037957365.1. NCBI lineage: Eukaryota > Viridiplantae > Streptophyta > Pinopsida > Cupressales > Taxaceae > Torreya > Torreya grandis. The sequence goes on from JARHVA010007807.1 coordinate 387,681, forward strand.
AAAATGATTCATGGGCATTCTTTGCTAGATTTTTATTAAAAAAAAGGTGTTAACTTATACTGTAAAAGAATTACTTGTTAAATTTTGGAAAGATAACATGTGTATCACCTAATCAAAAAAATGTCTTGAGAAGAATAAAAAGTAATAGAAATCATGGATCACATCTGAAACATTTTTTTGATATAACCCAGATACAATTTTACTTAAAATATTTAGAGAATTTTTTAAAAATAAAGATAAGTCAAATATTTTTTGAGATGGTCAAGCCTTTCTATGTCAAAAACAATCAACACGCACCACTTACTATTATAGGTTACATGTAATAAATTTATCTATGCATTATGATGTACGTTCTATTTTATATCTTACCATGTAGGTGATGCATATATGTTATGGATTAAAAAGGGTTGTATAAAAGAATCTATTCCTCCCAGATAAAGCCAAACATGGTTTATTGGAATATGATCTTCAAATCTATTAGAATTTATTAAAATCATTACTTCTTATGGTTGTGGAAATCATGATAGAAATGTTTGCCAAACATGGTAAATTACAAATGGAAATGTATTTATGAGATGTGGGTTCATATTCTACAAATTATGTTAGGTATGCATAAATGGGTAGGTTGATGAGTCTCAAGGATTTTCAAGATAATTTAATTGGAAAGTGTAATTTCAAACATTGTGTCCTTTTTCTTGCTTCCTTTAGCATGTGAGATAATGTAGATCTATAAAAATCTTGTTATTTCACCCTATTATCTTAGGAAAACTGGAAAGGCATTGACAATATTTTATCCAATGAACTAGTTTCTATCTAATCAATTCATATTGTCCATTTTCATTATAATATGCATGCCTTCAGTGAAGTTTTTTGGTCCAAGAGGCCTTACATAAGATTAATTTCTTTCTTTCAATTTTCCCATGTTTTTTTAAAGAAATTGAAATTTCATTTTAAGCAAGATGTTTCCAAATATGTGTCTCATAATTTCACTTTAAGAGTCTTGTAAAGTTGCAACTAACTAAAATTGAGATACTGATTATATGCCTACCCAAACTAGATGAAAAGTACACTTTAAAATGACAAAAAAATGTTGTAAATTCATCTCCTAAAAAATTACGTTACTACAATTGATAGTTCTAATTAAGATACATGAGTCTACCATAACAAAAGAATAGAGGCAAAGAAATAGTTTAGATATAATTGATAGGTCAATGAAATTTAGATCTAAAAATAGTATAGAGTTGTATATTTTTTGTTTTATATAAATAAGAGATCCAAGAGCCCACTTGACAAACGGAGTGATCCATTGTCATTTAATCATATAGTCTGATAAATACAAAATGCCAATAAGGAGAATGTATAAAATGCCAAAAAGGATTACAATATGCCACTATGGCATACAAAATGCCAAAATGGCATAAAATATCCCTATCCTTAAAAAATATCCCCCTCTTCACCTAAGCAGTAGAATTATATTGTTCATCGGTATCACCCTTACTCTAGCAGCAATCAAACATACTAGGCCTAGGGCTTAAAACAATGATTGTCATTTCTTGGATAATGATTGGGTTGGCCACACTTCACCCCTACTATTTAAAGTTTTAGGATTTATAATGAATAACACTTAGAGATATTACCTGCATGTGAACACAAGTTATATAATCTACAAATTACTCTATACTGGCCATCAAAGTATTCATCTGTGCTTCCCATAGATATATTGGAATCTCATATTTAACTATATCTTCTACTAAATATTAGAGAAACCTCATAACATGGAGAATAATGTGAAGATTTTATTTTATTTTTTATTTTTTAATTCAAAGATTCCAATAAGAAATTCATAAAAAGAGTTGTAATCCTTCTATAATTGAAATAAATGGATTAAATTGTTGTTCTTAGTGTTCTACATAAGAAAACACATGACACATAAAGTTGATATTATATTATCATGTTCAAAAAAATAAAATAAATTTTTTGTAGAATGAATAAGAAAACTTGTAAAAGAGAAACTATGACAAACACATCACCATAACACTTTAAGTTACCCTAGAGAAATCCATTATGAATAAAAATTCAAACAAAATATAGGACCATCAATTGTAAATTAAAATAACTTGCTCAACTATTGTATCATGGGTGTGTGTTATAGAATACAAATAATCTTAAAATGTCCTCCATCATCTTTCTCTACAAAAGAATGCTAGATGAACAAATCTAGCATATAAGAAAAAATATGGGACACACACACACACACACACACACACACACACACCCACACCCACACACCCACCACACACACACAATAAACTCATAAACAAGGAATTATTTTGTTATGTATAACTTTCTCTACAAATGAGTGTCACAAACTTGTGTTGCTTTTCTTTTGTGTGTTTTTTCATAATGTTTATCAATTTCCATTTTTTTAATTGTTAAGGCATTATATAAGTGTGAAATGGTTTTTTTTCTTTTATGTATATAACTTCCTATACAAATGCATGTCATAAATTGGTACTATTTTTTTTTAAAACTTGATTCAAGTAAAATAGAGGCTTTTTATGGGACCACTCAACCCAATAAAAAGTCTAGTAACTTTAGCTAAACAATATAAAGAAGTTACATACTAAACACTCTAAATAAAAGGCTCGTAACCAAAAAAAAGACAACATTCAAACAATCGTGAAGAATCAATCAAAAAAATAAAAATCCATAGACTTTAGCCATTGATATTGCTTTTATTTTATGTGTTTTTTCTTGGTTTTATTGATTTTTTTTGTCCAATTATTAAGGCACCATACAAGTGTGAAAATGGTAGTTGTATTATTTGGAAAAGATTGATTTAAGAACATTATATAACTACTAATAAATTTATAAAATGAACCCATCAAAGTATGGAAATAAAGATCATGAAGTAGGGGAGAAGAAAGTAACATAAATATCCAATTAACTTGCCAAAATATTGTCTAGGATGAAAATAAATGATAAATAAGTGTCAAAATTTACCTTAGTCAGTCACTGAGAAGTAGCTAGTGTTGCATGTACATCAAGCTAAGCTCCATCTCGTATATTGTGAGGAGTGCCGCTAGCATTCATAAACCACAATTGAAAAAATGAGATTCAGTAAATTTCATGCAATTAAAAGTTGAATACATATATAACTTAAAACATAAATAAGAGGAAAATTCAATTTTAAATTGAAACATTACCTCAGTGAAAGAAGCAATGTACATCCCCTGCTAGTGGATGACTCAATTGGTGTCTCTTTATTTGGAAGTTAGTGTTAAAAATATTCTATAGGAATTCTGGCATTATAAATATATCAACCGCAAACTAAAGCATGTTTTATGTACTACCAATTTAAAAAAGTAATTCATGATTCTAATATTACATGGTGAAATCGGTAGATGAACCATTAAAGACGTAAAGAATTTGTAAATTAATATATCTTAGATAAAATAATGCAATATGTAAATCATTTCATTTTCTTTTTATTCCAATTTTATTATGAATTCTGAACAAACATTGTTTCTAATCTTGCTTAAGCACAAAATTGAAATACTCTATAGTAAATAGGCATACAAGAAGCCTACATCATTTTCCTTGTTAAAAACACATAATATAATAATGTCAATGCTGGTTTTGATTTTATTTGCATTTAAAAAAAAATTACAATAATAAAAAACACTTGGGATATAAAATTTGTAACAAGCTGAAAGGAATTTTCATGTAAAGAATATAAAACTACTACACTAATAACACCAAATCAACATAGAACCTGTTTAATGAACTATCTACAATCATATACATATACATATGTATAACGTTATAGGTATACATTTAATAAATGAACACAAAAATTAAATGCAAAGTTTATTATATATATATATATATAAACATTATAGGTATACATTTAATAAATGAACACAAAAATTAAATGCAAAGTTTATTTTATATATATATATATATATATAATAAACTTTGCATTTAATTTTTGTGTTCATTTATTAAATGTATACCTATAACGTTATACATATGTATATGCATATGATTGTAGATAGTTCATTAAACAGGTTCTATGTTGATTTGGTGTTATTAGTGTAGTAGTTTTATATTCTTTACATGAAAATTCCTTTCAGCTTGTGGTATATATATATATATATATATATATATATATAATAAACTTTGCATTTAATTTTTATGTTCATTTATTAAATGTATACCTATAACGTTATACATATGTATATGTATATGATTGTAGATAGTTCATTAAACAGGGTCTATGTTGATTTGATGTTATTAGTGTAGTAGTTTTATATTCTTTACATGAAAATTCCTTTCAGCTTGTGATATATATATAATAAAATTTGCATTTAATTTTTATGTTCATTTATTAAATGTATACCTATAACATTATACATATGTATATGTATATGATTGTAGATAGTTCATTAAACAGGGTCTATGTTGATTTGATGTTATTAGTGTAGTAGTTTTATATTCTTTACATGAAAATTCCTTTCAACTTGTGATATATATATATATATATATATTACTGACACACTAATATTGAGATATGCTTTCACTCTATTAGGGCACCTAGTGTTTCTAGTTTTTTTAAAGCTATAAAAATGCAAACAGTCTCAAATGTTTTAAAAAAAAAAAAAAAAAAAACTCTATTGTTCAACCTAAAATCCAATTTTCAAATGGGTATGCCAACATCAATTGTGTCAAAGGAACCTAGTTGGAAAATTTTGAAAAAGGTTGAAATTCAAGAATCAAACAAGAAATATAAGAATGACCCTACATAATATCTATAAACCCTACACAATCTGATAATAGAAGAGGATGATTTTTTATTTTTTATTTTTTAAATGGATAAAATATGGCAATTCAATATTGAAGTCAAAATAACAAGGCAATGCTCATACTTACTATAAAAACACATGAAATTTTTATTTGTATTCATAATTAAATACAACCCACTATAAACTAACATAAAAATGCAACCTGATAGAGAAAAATAAGTAATAGGCCTTTTTTTTGGTTTTGTAATTTATATAATGTGTATATATTGATACATTGGATTGTTAAGCACCCCAATTTGGTATTTTGGTGTGGACTTATATTTACAAGTTAATTGTTGTGAGTTAAATCTAACTAATGGATAAATGACATGTTCTATACCAACCAAACTTAAAGCCTCAACTTGAGAGAGGTTATAATTAATCAAACAAATTAAAATCCCTTGCCAATTAGGCCTTGACATTCAAATCTTAGTAATGAGAAAATAACATGTTCTATGCCAAGCAAAATTTGAAACCTCTACTTGAAAGCAGCTACAATAAGTCACAATAAGTCAAAATTTCTTAAGGGCCTTTCCAATTAGGTCTTAGTTTATTATTTATCTTGTTAATGGGAAAATAACATATTTTATAGCAAGCAAACTTGAAACCTCCACTTGAGAGAAGCTACCAAGTAGGTCTCAATTTGTTATTTTGGTGTGCACTTATATTTATCATTTAATTATTCTAAAATCCCACTAATGAGAAAATGGAATTTTTACATCTGCTTGATAGAGGCTACAATAAATCAAAAAGCCCTATTTTGGTGTTTGATATGGACTTACATTTACAAGTTAGTTGATCTGGGTTCAAATTCCACAAATGGGTTAATAGCATGACCTATGCCATGCAAAATTAAAACCTCCACTTGAAAGATACTACAATAAAATCAAAAAATTGTGAGTTCCTTACTAAGTAGGTCTCAATTTCGTGTTTTGGTGTGGACTTACATTTACAAGTTAATTGATTTGAGTTGAAATCCCACTACTGGACAAATATCATGTTTTATGTCAATTAAACTTACAACTTCCACTTGATAGAGGCTATAATAAATAAACAAAATTATAAGTGTCTTGCCAAGTAGGTCCTATTTTGGTGTTTTGATGTGTACTTACATTTACAAGTTAATTGATTTGAGTTCAAATCCCACTAATGGAATCAAATAACATGTTTTATGCCAAACAAACTTAAAACCTCCACTTGAGATAGGCTATAATAAATCAAAAAAAGTGTAAGTGACTTGCCAAGTAGGTGTTTTGGTGTGGACTTATTTTTAAAAGTTAATTAATCTAAGTTCGAATCCCACTAATGGGAAAATAGAATGTTTTATGTGAAGAAAATTGAAAACACTTGCTTAAATGAGGCTACAATAAATTAAAAAAATGTAATTAACTTGTCAAGCTGGTCCCAATTTTGTGTTTTGGTGTAGACTTACATTTAAAATCTAATTAATATAAGTTTAAATCTCACTAATTAAACATCCATTTAAAATAGGCTAAAATAAATCAAAATATTATAAGTGCCTTGCCAAGTAGTGTTAAGAATATAGAACATAGAGCAATATTAATGAAATAAAGATGGAAATAAAATGAAAAAAACACAATACAAGAGAGATACAAATTTAACATGGTTCACCCAATATGAGCTATGTCCACATAGAAACAACCAGTTCTTCTCTTATTTAGTCCAACAAATAAAGGGATAAACCTATAATACATCCACTACAATATTCTCTTCAATCACACATAGAATGTTTTCATGATTATGATTCCCCCATATCAAAAGAGGATTACATATTAGGAAAAAAATGTACCAATATAATTTCTACCATCAGATCTGTGACCTAATAGTGAATGGTCCAGATTTACTATAAAGTCACAATATAAAAAATGTATTTTTCACAAAAAATTTACTTCGAGGCACTACCCCCAAACCCCCATCAATGGGGGTTCCATATAGTTTGCCACCCACATGGACCCCCATGGATACCATAGTGTGGGGAAAATCCCCCCCAACCCCACCCACCCCATTTATAACTAAGCATTTGAATAAGATCAGGGTCCACCATCTAACAAGTAGGTCTAGGTTTGGTGTTTTTATGTGGACCTACATTTACAAGTTATTTTATCTATGTTTAAATCCCACTAATGGGAAAATGGCATGTATTATGCCATAAAAACATTACACATTTATTTAAGAGAGGCTACAATAAATGAAAAAATTATAAGCACCTTGCTAAACAAGTCTTGATTTGGTATTTTTATGTGGAATTACATTTAAAAGTTAATTGATTTGAGTTCAAATCCAACTAATTGTAAAATAACATGTTTTATGCCAATAAATATTAAACCCTCTACTTGAAAGAAAGAGCCGTCCCATTTAGTAGATTTTACTTTACAAACGAAACATGGACACATCAAAAAAAAATGCATAGTGTTATATTTTCTCCCAATAGACATAAATCCTCTTTTGTTGCATTAATTTCATGTGAATGGGCCTTGTTACTATGAATTCACTCTACACACAAAACACGAACACACAAAGAAACAATTCATGGTGGTCTTTAAGATGTCCCTTAGCCCTAAATTGAAAAATGTTGCTTCCATTAAATTTAAAATGTGCCCCATTACTATGAATTTACTCTAAAAAGGACACATCAACATAAAATAATAAGTGGTGGTCTAATATGTCCCCTAGCCCTAAATATTTCTTTGTTTCCCAAATAACATGTGTATGGAGCCATATTTAGTATATCTCACTCTAAAAAGGGAACCATTGATAGACAAAAATGACACACAATGATCTATTGTCTCCTGATAGCCTTACAACTTGTTCTTATGCATTGATTGCATGTGAAAGGGTCCCCTTTTAGTCTAATTCACTCTATAACTGAAACATGAACAAATCAAAATGATAAATGGTAGTCTAATGTATCCCCTACCCCTAAATTAATAAATATGCCTCTATTTCATGTGAAATGGGTCCCATTACTATGAATTCATTTTAAAAAGAAAATATAGACATATAAATATGAAACATGTTATGGTATTTAATATGTTCCCTAGAACTAAATTGACAAAAGTTTCCTTTGAAAATGAAATTGGCCCCAATACTATGAATTCAATCTAAAGAATATCCACAAACACACAAAAATGGCACATGGTGGTCTAATGTTTCCTCGTCCCTTAAATATTCCTATGTTTCCTCAATTGTGTATGAGAACACCAACATTTAGTCCATTTTTATCTATAATGAAAACCAAAATGCATAAAAATGGCACATGGTGGTATATTTTCTCCCCATGGGGATAAGTCTTCATCTATTGTGTTGATTGCATGTGAAAGGGGCCCTCTTTAGTTAAATTTTATTTAGAAAGGAAAAATGAATAAATAAAAATGAAATGCGGTGGTCTAATGTGTCCTCATACCCCTAAATGGTAAATGTTGTCTTTATTTAATATGAAATTGGCCTTATTAGTATAAATTCACTCTACAAGCAAAACCTCAACACATAAAAACTACATGTATGGCAGTATTAAATATGTCTTATAGCCGTCAAATGAAATATTTTACCTTCTTTGAACATGAAAGGGTTCCCATTACTATGAATTCTCTTTAAAATGGATACATGAACACATAAAAACAACACATGGTGATCTAATTGGTCCCCTTCCCCTAAATTTTATTTTGTTTCCTCGATTACATGAAAAAATGGCCCTGTATATTTGACTTATCTTTACAAAGCGAAACATGAACACACAAAAATGGCACATGGTGGTCAATTTTCTCCCCATTACACTAAACATTCCTCTATTACATTGATTTCATGTGAAGGGGGCCCTTTTTAGTAAAATTATATTTATAAATGAAAGATGAAAACACAAAAAAGACACATGATGGTTTAATGTGTCCCCTACCTTTAAATTAGTAAACATTACCTTCATTGTTGAGCATTATCATTTATTATTAAGTTTTGGCATTGATGTCAAAGGTTCTTATAAAGTTTCATGGTCAATTAAGCTCAGAGGTATGTGTAGGTAGCATGATGAAATGAATGAGCTAAAAATATCCTTAGTTGAGATTCAAAGATCTGTGTAAGCAGTTTTGAAGATGCTCTAAGTGATCTACAAAGATCCTTAGTCAAGCTTTGAAGATCTACGTAAACAACTCCAAAGATGCTTTGAGTGATCCACGAAGATTTTTTATTTAATCTTAAATTAAGAGTGTTTGTATAATATTTCCTATCATACATGAGAGACATTAGATCACTTAGAAGAGTTTTAAGGTGAAACTTACAAGGGTAAGTACTTCAGTCCAAGTCTACAACTAGACTAGTACTAGACCCTGCTTGGCCTAATGAGGCATCATGAGCTATTGAGAAGACATATGAAGAATTTTTTATAGTATTTAATCATGATATTAGGTTTGATGGCATGTGCATGAGGTGCTAATATCTTTCACAGTGGCTAGAAGGTTGGTTTTCAAGGCCTAATGTGACTTACAGATCAAAGGCTAGAAATCAAAAAGAGAGATGGTGGTTAGATGGGGTATCAGGATCAGTTTCCAAGGCATGAGTGAGTAGGTGAGCATTGAAAAAATTGATTCAAATTTTTTTAATCATGTGCATGAATTTTTAGGTCATGGTTTGTAAGAAAAGGCTTGAAAAAGTGTTTTAAGGTCTCTTGAGTGCATAGGATGAAAAGTTGTCTACCTGAGAAGGCTTTTCAAATGATCATTGGCATGTACATCATCTAAATGAGGACATAAGATATTTATGGTAGATGTGTAATAATACTAGCTCAAAATTTCAAGCATTGGTTTCTAAAATAAGGGGTTAAACTTTATGAATGATTATTAAGTCTACAAGATGGTTTAAACCCTTAAAGAACCCTAATAGTGATCTGATATGAAATACATTGATAAAAACTACCTAAAATGTTTTGGCATGGCTATAAAAGTGATTTGATGTCATATTCAACTCTCTTAGGCATCTCAAGGTGTGATTTGTTTGTCAGGATAGTGAGTGGACCCTACAAGAAAGTGCTTGTTTTTAGGAAATTTGTTATAGCCTTTAGATTTGACCAAGTCCAAGTTACTAAATGGATAAAGGTTGAAGCTTGAGACTTGTATTATATATCCATGGTAATTTTAAGTAATTTTTAGATCTTAGGGGTGCAAATTTGGTGATCCAAATTGGTCAGTCACTAGTAGGCCTAATAAATAAAAATAGTGTAAAACCTAGGTAGTATGAAAAGGTGGATTTTGGTGTGATTTCATGAAAGAGTTATAGATCTAAGTGCCTGGTGGTGTTTTTTGAGACTTAAATTTACTATACATGTTTTTTATAAGGTTTTAAAAATATTAAAAGTGATTGATTTTTTGAATCCAAAATGGCTTGCCTGGTTTAATGAGGACAATATGAAATGAGGTCAAGAAATTGATCTATAAGACCAATAGTTTCCACTAGATCATATAACATTTATATTTTAATATATATATATATATATATATATATATATATATCATAGGATCATGTACATGAATAATAATTCATGTAAATTTATTACATAGGTGGTTGAAGTCTAACCTTTTTATGACTGTGTTTTGAAGCTAGTTGATAGTTCAAAGTAAGCATCTTACAGAGAAGAGTTTGAGCCTTTATACCTTGTTTGAATCATATAATTAATTTTATGATGAACATATGGTGATGAGGTTTCTAAATATATTATTTTTTATCATGTTTGTTCAAAAAAAGTATGTTTATTATTTAGTTTTTCAAGATAGGTTTTTTGTGTATGCACAAGCCTTTTATGAACAATGTTTTGAGAACTTCAAGTATTGGCTGGACCTAAAAGGTGTTGTGTACATAATTTGAATTTGGATAGGATATATTTGAGTGGAATATGTATTTTTCCTGATGTGTGTGATTTTTGGAAGAATTTCAATAAAATCAAAGGGTAATGTGTTGCTAAAAAGGCCTATTAAGTCTCCATGAGGCTTAAAAGATGTGTAAGGGTTAATTGAGATATGACAAAATAATGTGTGGTCAAATTCTGATTGAAAAAAATAATGTGTGGTCAAATTATGCATATGAGGATCAAGTTCATAGGACCTAATCAAGTTAAGAAGAGGGCTAGTTGAGCGAAGAAGGCTAGAGGCTAGTTTGAGAGGGATAAAAGTATGCAAAGAGATGAAGAAGAAGATCATGATCTATTGTATGAGAAATAATATATTATAAAGGTGATTAAATAATTGGTGACTAAGTGGGTGATGATTCATCATAGTGTTTATTGAGTGGGTTCTTAATCAACAAGGGGGTTCATGCCTCCTAGCGAGTTGGTGATTGCTAAAGCCAAGTGGGTGCTTGGTTAATTAAGGGTTGGTGCTCCTTGATGGGTTAATACTCAACTGAATATTGATTCATTAATTTATATAAATATTTTTCAAAGCTATGTTTTAGTGGGTTTTATTCCTCATGAGGGTTTCCCACTTATATGATGTGTTATGGTTGTTTATGCATTACTTTTGTTGATTAATGCTTTCTTCATGCTTATATACATTGGGTTGATATTTCTTATTGAATGGTAATAAATGAATGATGAATTTAAAGCAAAATATTATTAAGGACATTAATTCACCCCACCCCTCTCAGTGATTGTGTTTATAATAATTAGTATCAGAGCCTGGTCTTTTTTGATAAATCTAATAGCTTGAACGTGGTCCTAAGAAGCACAAGATATCTTCAAATCAATATGGAGAAGATAACATGTATGATGAAGAAATATAATATGAGATTGAATGAGGAATATCTAAATTAGATCTTGAAGTCTCATAATATCCCTTGATGATTTGAAGCATTAAAATAAGACTATCAATGATCTCAATAGTTAGTTAAAAGATGTCAACACAAGGTTCAAGTCAAAGGAATTTGAGTATGATCAGTTGAAGGTTGAGCATGTGCAGTTAATAATTAGAATAAGCAAGTTTGATAGAGAGCATGAGAAGTCTAAATAGTCCAAGAATATCAACATAAAAAAATAATCAGGTAGCCCAATGTAATGAAGGATATGTCATCTTAGAACCATGTAAGTATAATAATGTTGTTTGTTATATCTGTCACAATATAGGACACATTGAAAGATTTTGCTCTAATATAGTTAGAAGGCCTAAAAGATTCAAAAAGACATATGAAGCTCCTAAAATTCATAAAATGGATCAAACATTGGTATGAAATACAAATCAAGTTAGGATGGATCATTTTGATCTCAAGAGGCAAGATGGACGATTTACTAAGAAGGAACATAAGACCAAAGAGGATTTTATGCTAACTTAGACTAACTTTCACATTCAAGATGAAGGCATGAAATGGTATATATATAGTGGTTACTAAAGTCACATGATAGGAGATATAAATAATTTCATCTCATTAAATAAGAATTTTGTAGGAATAATGAGGTTTGGAGATAACACAACGCCCAATATATTTGGCAAAGGTGTCTTGAGTTTGGATAATGGAAATACCAAGACCCAAAATGTGTTACGTGTGGAAGTTTTGAAACATAACCTGCTCACTATAAGTTATATGTCCAATCAAGGACACACACTAACCTTTCATGACAAAATATGTGAGATAAGGAGAGCCAAAATAGGAAGACTAATGTCTAATGCTAAGAGGACTGAGATCAAGTTGTATGTATTGAATAAGATCAAGGAGAGATGTTTCATGATCGAGATAGATGAAAGTTGTCTTTGTCAAAAAATGATAGGTCACCTAAAATTTGATAATATGGTCAAAATTTTCACTAAGAAGTTTGTCAAGAACATGCTTAAGATCATCAAACCTACAAACATACTTTACAAGGCATGTCAACATGGTGAATAGACTAGAAGAAGGTTCAAGTCCAAGGATCACTCTATCACAAAACCTTTGGAGTTATTACACACTAATATTTGTGGGCCTACGTGAATTCAAAGCATTCAATGAGATAGATAATTTATGTTACTCATTGATGATTACACAAGAATGACTTGGGTTGCATTCTTGAAAGAGAAAGTAAAAGATCTTGACAAGTTTAAGGCATTCAATGCCCTTGTTGAGAATGAGAAGAATGGGAAGATAAAGTGCCTAAGATATGATAGAGGGGGAAAGTTTTGATCAAATGAGGTTGATGACTTCTATGAGATTAATGAAATAAAGAGACAATTCTCAATAGCTAGGATACCTCAACAGAATGGGGTAGTAGAAAGGAAGAATAGGATAGTTTAAGAGATGGCTAGAACTATGTTGAATGAGTCTGTATTATCTTATGGATATTGGAGAGAGGTAGTAAGAATTTTTGTGTGTATTTTGAATAGAGTACATATAAGGACTAATGGCAACAAGAATCCTTATGAACTATGGAAAGGCATACCTAAAAATGTAGACCACTTTAGAGTGTTTGGGAGCAAATGTTTCATCAAAAGAGATGATAAAGACTTGGGTAAGTTTTATTATAGATCTAATGAAGGCATATTTTTAGGATACTCGTCAATGAGCTCAACCTATAAATGTTACAACAAGAGACTACAAATGATGGTGGAAAGTACCCATGTAAATATTGATGAGACATAGAAATCTCACTCACATTCAAAGAATACTTTAAAGAATTTGGACTTCAAGAATGATGAGGAGGATATAGATGTTGATGAGGAAGAATAAGAAGTTGAATAGAAATAGGACTTAAAATTAACCTCAAGACATATTCAAAAAGATCATCCTGAATCTCAAATCATTGGCAACAAGAATGTAGTTATGCAAATAAGGAGAAGATTGGTAAGTAATATAAATCAAGATAATTTTGCTCTATTATCCAATATTGAGCCTAAAAGTATTATAGAGTCAGGAAAAGACAACTTTTAGATAGGTGCTATGAATGAGGAGTTAGATCAAATAGAGAAGAATGAGACTTGGGAACAAGTTCCTAGGCCTAAAGATAAAAATGTCATTAGCACAAAATGGGTGTTTAAAAACAAATTGAATGAAGATGGACAAGTCACTAGGAACAAGGCTAAATTGGTTTTCAATGGATATGCATAAGTTGAATGGACAGACTTTGAGGAAACCTTTGCATTAGTAGCATGATTGGAGGCCATCAGATTATTTATAGCTTATGCAAGATTCAAATGATTCAAGGTATACTAGATGGATGTCAAATTTGCCTTTTTGAATGGGAATCTATAAGAAGTGTACATTGAGCAACCTGAAGGGTTCTCACTATTAGATGATAAAGACTATGTTTACAGACTAAAAAAGGCTCTCTATGGTCTAAATTAAGCTCCTAAATATTGGAATGCTATGTTGGACAAGTATCTATTAAATCAAGGATTCAAAAGAGTTATAGACAATAATCTATACATCAAGACAAAATATGACCATTAGTTGATAGTAGTTGTCTATGTGGGTGGCATCATCTTTGGTGGAAAAAATGAGAACATGGCAATGGCATTTGTAGAGGTGATAAAGAAAGAATTTAAGATGTCCCTGCTAGGAGAACTATCATTATTTATTGGATTGAAAATCACTCAATCTAAAAAAGGTATATTCATCTCACAAACCAAGTACATAAAAGAGATGTTGAATAAGTTTGAGATGTAGGAATTCAAGGTAGTTAATACACCCATGATCACAAGATGTAAGCTAATCAATGAAGATGAGTCTTCAAAGTTTAATCAAACATCATATAGGTCAATGATTATAAGTTTATTGTATACCAATACTTCTAGACATATCATCATGCAAGTAGTAGATCTTGTGGGAAGGTTTTAAGTAGATCCAAGAGAGAATCATTTATAAGCAATCAAAAGGATACTCAAATATTTCAAGGGGACTATGAATTATGGATTGTGGTATCTAAGAAGGAGTTCAATTTGATAGCCTACATAGATGGAGATTGGGTAGGAATTATAAATGATAGGAAGAGTATTAGTAGAGGAACCTTCTTCCTAGGTGGGTGCCTAGTTTCATGGATAAGAAAGAAGCAACCATCAATAGTGTTATCCAATTTTGAGGCTAAGTACATTGTAGTAGCTTCATGTTGCACTTAGGTACTATGGATGAGACAAACCTTAAAATACTGTAAGGTGGATAATTGTGGTCTTAGCCCTATCTATTATGATAATACGCATGCTATAAGAGTCTCAAAGAGTCTTGTCATACACTCAAGGACCAAAAATATTCCCATCAATTATTATTTTCTAAGAGAGCATGTAAGTTAACAAAGTGTCAAACTTGAATATGTTTTGACATCAAATCATATTGCAAACATCCTGAATAAACCATTTCCAAAAGTAACTTTTGAACACCTAAGATAGAAATTGGGTGTAATTCTTGCACCTTATAGTCATTGAAAAAGTCAAGTATTGAGGGGGAACTAATCATGCTCATTATCTCCAAGAACATGTGAGTTATTCCAAGAAGGTATATATGGAGATAGGGGGAGCATGTTTGTTTTGTCTTAAAAAATCATTGTTTTTGTTATTAATAAGTGTGATTCTAGTAGTTGCAGGTGACCCTTTGTCATTAATGTCAAATGGGGATAAAGATCAAAAAGGGTGAGAAAAGGCAAGTGCCATATCTAGGAGATGGTTGGCATAGTTTTCTAAGTATGTTTGACATCAATGACAAAGGGGGAGATTCTTGAGCATTGTCATTGATTGTTGAGTTTTGGCATTAATGTCAAAGGTTCTTATTAAGGTGCATGGTCTAGTAAGATTTGAGGTATGTACATGTAGCATGATGAAATGAGTGAGATATTAAGATACGTAGTTTAGCTTCAAAGATCTGTGTAAGTAGTTCTGAAGATGCTCTGAGTGAGCTAAAAGATCCTTAGTCGAGATCCAAAGATCTACATAAATAGCTCCAAAGATGATCTGAGTGAGACACGAAGATGTTCTATTGAAGCTATGAATAAGAGTGTATAAGGTTGATTTATCATACATAAGAAGCATTAGATCACTCTTAAGAGTTTCAAAGTGAAGCTTATAGGGGTAAGTACTTAAGTCCAAGTCTACAACTAGACTAGTACTAGACCATGCTTAGACTAATGAGGCATCATAAGTTGTTGAAAAGACATATCAAGAATTTTTTATATTATTTAAGCATGATAGGAGGTTTAATGACATGTAAATGGGTGGATAATGTCTTGTATAGTGGCTAAAAGGTTAATTTTCAAGGCTTAATGTGACTTGAATGTCAAAGGTTGAAAAGCAAAAAAGAGAGATGGTGGTCAGATGGAGTATTAGGATCAATTTCCAAGACATGGGTGATTAAATGAGAATCAAAAAATTTGAGTCAAGTTTTTTTAATCATGTGCATGAAATTTTATGTCATCGTTTGCAAGAGAAGGCTTGAAAAAGTGTTTTAAGGTTTCTCAAGTGCATAGGACAAAGAGCTATATACCCAAGAAGGTTTTTTAAGTGCTCATTTGCATGTGTAAAATACATATGAGGACCTAATTTTTTTATGGTATACAAGGAAGGATACTAGATCAATTTTTTAAGTATTGGTTTCTGAAAGAAGGGGATAAGCTTTATGAATGATCGTTAAGACTAGAAGATGGTTTAAACCCTCAAAGAACCCTAATAGTGATTTGATATGAAAGAAGTTGATCATTAATTATTAAATTTTTTTGGTATGGATATACAAGTGATTCAAATTTGTATTCAAATCTCTCAGGCATCTCTAGGTGTGACTTTTTTGTCATGGGAGTGAGTGGACCCTATAAGAAAGTGCTTGTTTCTAGGAAATTTACTATATCATTCAAAACTGACCAAGTCAAATTTGATAAATGGATTAAGGTTGAAGCTTGATAATTATATTATATTTCCATGGTGGTTTATAAGTAGGTTATATATCTTAGGTTTTCAAAGCTGGTGATCCAAGTTGGTCAGTCGCTAGTAGGCCTAATAAAGAAAAATAATGCAAAACCCAGGCAGTATGAAAAGGTGGCTATTATTGTGATTTCATGAAAAAGTGATGGATATAAGTGAATGGTGGTTTTTTTGAGACTTAAATGTCCTATATATATATATATATATATATATATATATATATATATATATATATATATATATATAAAATAAGGTTTTATAGTCAATAAAAGTGGTTGATTTGCTAAAGCCAAAATGGCTTGTCTAGATGAGTGAGGACAATATGAAATGCGGTCAAGAAATTGATCTATAGGACCAATAGTTTCCACTAGATAATATGATGTTTATATTTGAATATGGTATAGAGATTTCATATGATAATATAAATTCATCTTAAGTCATGTAAATTTATTACACAAGTGGTTGAAGTCTAACCTTTTTATGATTGTGTTTTGAAGCTAGTTGATAATCAAATTAAGCATCTTATAGAAAAGAGTTTGAGCATATATACCTTGAGTTGAAGAATATAATGAATTTTATGATTAAAATTAGGTCATTAGGTTTCCTAATATTTTATTTTTTTCCATTTTTGTTTAGAAAAAGTGTGTTTATGCTTCAGTTTATTAAGACAGATTTTTTGTGTATGCATAAGCCTATTATGAATAGTGTTTTGAGAAGAAGTTCAATTAGTGGTTGGACATAAAAGGTGTTTTGGACATAAATTGAAGTTTTATAGGGTATTTTTTATTGTAATATTAAATTTTATTAATTTGTGTGAGTTTTGGAAGCATTTCAATAAGATCAAAGGAAAACGTGTTGCTAACAAGGCCTATTAGTTCTCTATAAGGCCTAAAAGAGGTATAAGGGCTAACTAAGCTATGACCAACTAAAGTGTGATAAAATTATTATTGAATCATGTTATTATAATATAATAAGACCCATTACATGGATTAAATAAGAGGTTTTAAGTGTGTGTCTGACTAATAAGGATATGAATAAGTGACTTGTATAAATACTAGGTGATTTTAGGCCTATTTGAGTGAGTAGAGTGCAAACAAATAAAATAGCACAAAGAGGAGCAGAAAGAGGTCATTTTTACCATTATATTAGTGTCATGAATATACAATATAAGTTACACATATGAATATCAAGGTCATAGTACCTAATCAAGTCAAGAAGAGGGCTAGTTGAGTGAAGAAGGCTATAGGCCAATTTGAGAGGGATTGAATTGTCAAAGAGATGAGGAAGAATATTATCATCTATTTTAGATATTTTTAAGGTGATAAAGTCATTGGTGGTTGAGTGGGTGATGATTTATCATAGTGTTGATTGAGTGGGTGCTTAATAAATAAGGGGGTTGGTACCTCTTAGCAAGTTGGTGTTTGCTAAAGCCAAGTGGGTTCTTGGTGAATTATGGGTTGGTGTTCCTTATTGGATTGGTGCTTAGTTTAATATTTATTCATTGATTTATAGGACTATTTTTACAAGCTATGTTTTAGTGGGTTTTATTCCCCATGACGGTTTCCCACTTATATGGTGTGTTATGGTTATTTATGCATTATTTTGGTTGATTAATGCTTTCTTCATGCTTATGTGCATTGGGTTGATAGTGTTTGTTGAATGATAATAAATTAATGATGAAGTGAAATCAAAAGAGCATTATGGATTCACTCTAAAAAATAAAACATAGACATAAAAAAACGAAACATGTCATGGTTTTGAATATGTCCCCTAGCCCTCAAATGATAAAAGTTTCTTCCATTGCATGTGAAAGGGGCCCCATTACTATGAATTCACTCTAAAAAAGATACATGAACACATAAAAATGGCACATGGTGCTATAATATGTCCCTTACACATAAATCATCCTTTGTTGACTTGATTTCATGTGAGATGGGCCCCATTTGATTGATTCATTCTACAAAGGAAAATATGAACACAAAAAAATGACACATGGTGGTCTATTTTATTTCCATTGCCCTAAATATTCCTTTACTACATTGATTGCATGTGAAAAGGGCCCCATTACTATGACATTTCTCTAAAAAATTTACATGAACATAATAATATGTCACATGGTGGTATAATATGTCACCTACCCCTAAATATTCCTTGATTACATGTGAAAGGGGCCCCATTTAGTAAATTTATCTCTAGAATGTTAACTGGAACACACAAAAATGGCACATTATAGTCTATTTCCTACCCATAGTAATAAATCTTCCTCCATTATGTTGATTACATGTGAAAGGGGCCCTTTTTAGTCATATTCACTCTATAAAGGAAACATGAACACACACAAAAGAAACATGGTGGTTTAATGGGTTCCCTACCCGTAAATCAAAAAATGATTCCTCTTTTACATATTAAATGGGCACCATTACTATAAATTCACTCTATAAATGAAACATCGACATGGAATAATGACATTTGTGGTGGTAATTAATATGTTCCCTAGCCATATATTGACAAATGTTGGCTCCATTGAATGTGAAAGGGGCCTTGTTGCTAAAATTTATCTCTACAAAGGATCAATGAACACATAAAAATAACACATGGTGATCTAATGTCTCCCCTGCCCCTAGATATTCCTCTATTTCCTTGATTGCATGAAATATGGCCCCTATTTAGTCAATTTATCTCTATAAAGGAAACATGAACACACAAAAAAAACCACTTGGTGGTATATTTTATCCTCATAGTCTTAAATATTTCTTTGTTGCATCAATTTCATTTAAGAAAAAGGCCACTTTTAGCCAAATTCATTTTAGCAATGAAACATGGACACAAAAGAATGACACATGGTGGTCTCATCTGTCCCCTACCCCTAAATTGACAAATGTTTCTTCTATTTCATGTGAAATAAGCCCAGATAATTTGAATTCACTATTAAAAAAATTGACATAAAAAATGACACTTGGTGATATTTAATATTTCCTTTAGCCCTTAGTAAACAAAAAAATTCTTCATAGCATCTAAAAAGGGCTATGTTATTAATAATTCACTCTGAATATGATACATGAACACATAAAAATGACACATGGTATTTTAATATGTTTCCTACCCCTAAATCTTCCTCTATTGCCTAAATTGCATGTGAGATGGGCACATTTATTCAATTTTGTATATGTGTCTCTCAAGATTCACCTATCTATGGACTTGATACAAAAAGGCAATTGTCCCTTTATTTTGTTGGAATTTCTCACATCGATAGACTTAAATAGATGAGTGCACCATATAATGGCCAAAAAATAATATAATAGATTGATGGATGCATCGATGTGTGTGTGTGTGTGTGTGTGTGTGTGTGTGCGCGCGCGCGCGCGCGCGCGTGTGTGTGTGTGTGTGTGTGTGTGTGTGTGTGTGTGTGTGTCTGTGTGTATTACACATTTTTGTTTAAATTGTATGTTTATTATAATAAACACATACATATTATAAAAACTTAAATTTACTAAAATAGGCCTTAGGCTTAGAATTGGCATGAATTAATGAGCCTAATGTTTATACATGAAAATATATAGCATAATTCATATTTACATTTGATTATCACAAAAATTACCTTCTGCCATGAGAACCATCATGGACTTCATAAGGACATTTCATGAAAATGTTATGAACACATAAATCTATGATTCTACTATCTAAAAATATATATGTTTCTACTCATGATATGGTTAAATATTTATTCTTTATTTATTAAGATCATGTCTTAACATACTAGAATTTTATACCTAGTTATTCTTTTAAGTATTTGTGGATCTATTCACATAACTATAAAAAAAGTATTTGGGGACAAGCTAGACTATACACATTCAAATAAACTTTTTTTTAATATAGAAGGGGTGGAAACGTAGTCAAATATACAGTTTTTATGGTTTTTCACTATTTAAAGTGATTTAAAAATTAGTTATTAAAAAAATAAAAATATACATTTGGGAAAAGTATGGTGGTGTCTTATAACTTTTTGAAATATCATTTAAAAAAATACTTAACAATACTAAAAAAGTGGGGAAACACGACCACCTATCTACTATGTTTTTTTATTTAAAATAGTTACACAGCTTTGAAAATCACCTATTTTACCCACTTAAACTCCACCATTTATAGAATTTTATAACATTATTAAGTTGCAGGATCACTCCAGTAACCCATTACCATAGAACTTAGACATTACAATAAAGTCTATAATGCATACATAGGGAAATTGTAGCAAGACAAAGTGCTTATTACATACTCTTACATATGCCTATTTATTTTCTCTTTATGATATGCTATGTACTAAAAGAGTGCCTATTATACAAGTTGAATAATGGATTTGGATAACTAAGAGTTCATTATAATAACTTCTTAACCCATGTGGATTTGCACCTAATTAGGAATAACTACAAGATTATGCATTAATATTATGTTCATACAACTAACTCCCTAATTATAACTTAAACACAAAACTAGATTTAAATTCTTGTTCTATAATATTATAACACCCTCCCATAATTGATTAGTTATGGAGAAAAACAAACCAAATATGGGTCTAAACAACTAGCACTGATGAGGTACCTATGTACAATAAATACAAACTAAAAAAATGGTATACACTGTAAGGGTATCTAAAAAAACCAATAACAATACAAAAAGTGGAGAGAGCAAACATATGTTGCAAGGCATCCCAATAAATCAAATATCTCAATACTCTAACATAGTATTGAATAAGGTGTACTCAATGGAATCCAAAATCACAAAGGGACTTAATCCTACATGAGTGGTCTAGATCCACTGCTCAATCACAAAAAAAAATTGGCACTATATTCATTATAATAGCTCCTTATGAAAATAAGACTATCAGAGATGTTGAAAGTGCAAAAGAGTGCACCAAACTGGATAAAAGGTCAACTTCCTAAAATAGAATATTTGGTGCACCAAGGGTTAACAAAGAACACAACACCCACAAAAGTATTCTCACACACCCTCTATAATGCAGACTGGGTGGAGTAACACAAAAATATGTATGAGTGGAAAAAACCCACTACTCAGACACAAAGAAGCTAACATTAGGATTTTCTTGAATATATAAACATCAAGCTAAAGGAGATGGTCAACATGTAAAAAAAGTGTCAAAGTTATAGTTAAAATATCTCACAAGAAGATGGCCCCAATGGTGATGGGAGAGGAAAGTAACTGAAGTAGAGAAATAATTATGAAAATAGAGTGCACACACATGAAATCAAATGGAAACATCAAACTCTCCATGGATCTATAGAATCAATGTGACTTTAAAATAATCCTATAAAAAACAAACCACCAAAAAAGGAAAAACTAACAATGTATGCACTAGATTATATCCTTATAGAAAGGACATTGTCAGCATATCAAAGAAAGCCATTAGTAAAATGAAAGTTGCTCATAAAAATAGTTCCCAAAGAAAAATATCATTAGAAGGTAGGAGGAGTAGTTACATAGACTATGAATCTAAATAGTGGAGGTGTCATGTGTGTAGTGCCCTAACAGATAATGCTTTCACTTCCACCAGAAATGATTTGAAGTCCATCACCCCATTTGAAAATGGATGGAAGAAGATATTACAACTGGTGCAAAGTGCACAAATGGGGCATGTGAAAAAACATATGTTAATGTGCCAGGAAAAAAATACCTAACATGAGTACTCTCGGTGTTTTAAATATTCTCAAACTCGAGTGAAGGTGCAATAGAGCTCATGTGTTAATCAATGTCCTCATGAAGAGAAGAGCAAATAAAAACTAGAGCTAAGCAATCATTAAGTGATCCAAATGAAGATGTAACATCTACATCATAACCACTGCTATGATAAGTAATCCACTTAATATGATATAGAAGGGAAACACTACCCTGTAGATGTTTCCTAATGCCCACAAGTCTAATAGCATGACCCATGGAACAAAGCATGCAAGAGATAAAAGTAGCGGTATGTTTCTCAAAAGAGACACCTAGATGTAGATGATTTTTTAAATGGGATATGAGAAATGTACAATAATAGTAGGTAGTGTATGAGCAACAGGAACAATGGGTTTCTTAAGATCTAGTAGGTCATTGTCAAAAGTCACATAAAGCGGATACATACTAGAATCAAGAATTAGAGTAACAGATCTAGTTGCTAGCTTAGATACTTAAAAATCAATGTCATTAGGTGTAGGAGCAATGACTAGAGGTGGACTAAAAGCATGGGAAGGTATGTTCAATGTATCAATCTATGTTACCGGCTAGCAATTTTATTCTGCAAGGAGTGAATGAGTGAGCCCTTGTTGAGAATGAGGGAGCCCATAAAGGAATTATACTTCATTAGTTTCATGTTCACTTCTGAAAGTGTTAGAAAATAATCTATTATAACAATACAAAAACATAGGAAAAAACCCAAAATTATAAATGTCAAGGACCACCAAAATAGTGTCCACAATAATGTTCAAAGTGGTAAAAAAATGAATAAATTATAATTGTCTCTAAATTACAATGATAAGGCTAAGAGCAAAAAAATCAACCTCCAAAAAAAGATGGTGAGAAGAAAGTGAGCAAGAAGAAGATGAGAATGTTGCAAGTTACAAATACTCTTTACAAATATGTCTTCTATAAAATAAACTCACTTTTTAAAAAATTGCACTACTTTTTATTTTATATATAAATAATCACTACTTAATAATAAGCCCCCTCCTCACTTTTATTTTAAAAAAAATAGGCCATTAAAAAATGGTGACCACATTTAATAAAATTGCCCCCTTGAATTTCATCTCTCTTAAAAATTCTCTCTTCTCAAAAGAATTTTAATTAAAAAAAATGTTTTTTAGGGGCAAAAGATTCAGCCCCTTGACATCTACAAGCCCAAATGCCTCTACTAAAATATAGCACCAACTCCTCCACTAAGAAATTCAAGTATTTATATTTCACAATGCAATTTTATAGTTTGATTCGTTGGCATTTTTTTTTTTTCCCCCTAAAAAGGGTGGTAGGCTTGATGTTAGGGTTTTACCTTGGTTACTATGACTTTTGCGAGTTTGTGTTTGATGTTGATTCCAGAAAGAGATGAGAAAAAAATTAGTCGAGGGGTTGTCCTAGTGAGATTGCCCAAAGAATAAAAGAAGGTGGACATTATTCAATAGATCTCATGTTGGAGTCTCCCTTGTTATTGATAGTTGACTCAAATAACATAAATTAGTCTAATGAATATTTATCTAAATCAAATAGATGAGATCAAGACTTAGCCAAGATCTTTGATTCGAAGAGCTGAATTATTTGAAGATCGTAGTGAAAATTCGATCTATGTTGGGATGAGCTGAAGGGAGACTCTGAAGAATGAGGGATCGCGGCATTGTAGTGTTCAAATCTGAGCTATGTGGTCGAGATCTTGGTGAGTGCAGTCTGAGTCAAACACAATTGTGATCCAGCTAAAGTAAAACATGTGCAGTCCTAGTTGTAGTACGAGTTAGATGCCAAGCTCTGGGCCGGATCGAGCACAATCTATAGGTCAAGTACCGAGTTGCAAGCAATGAGGGTACGTCGAGCACAGATCGTTGAAGGATTTGAGGTGTCTAACACACACAGTGGTGTCTATATCCGATGAAGGTTCTCGATGTAAGCAATACTACGAACAAAAACGATGGGTCGTTGCAAGACTAGGCAGAGCACAAGCCAGGAGAGGTAGATCTGAGTCAAGGCCGTATGATATCTGATGCTAGAGACTTTGGTCGAGTTCTTCAATGCATTTAAAAAACACTACAAATCGACCCACATCCTGTCAATAATGAAAATATCTATTTATACGACCCAACATGAACCAAATATGGCCTACAAAACTTTGACAGAAACCCTTAGATGCATAAATTTTGTATAGCACAAAAATATCCAAAGTACAATACTAATGAAAATATCATACGGCCAAGCTCTACCATGAGTATAAGTACGACCCTGCCAAATACAAAATAGGTGCTTAAAATCAAATGACGTATGGTGGGTAATGTAGGTCCAGTTATACACTAATTTAAAAACCTCTGATCTGATTAATGTGGGTATCTTTGTTTTTAGAGAAAAAATGTCATAATAAGCCCCTATTTTGGCCTCCCATATTAGTGCAACTACCCTATAACATATTCCATATTTTAATTACTCAAGTGTTTTTTATTTCTGACTAAATAGATGAAGTTTTCTTATATTGCACCACCTTTAGTGATTTTTATCATAATTTAGAATTAATTGGGATATTAACTCTAATTAAGATAAAAAGAATTGACTTATAACTAGTAGACTTAAAGTAAAGTGCTAAAATAGAAAAAGTGTGAATGAATGGCAAAGGTTAACTATGAAAATCACAAAGGAGAAAAGAAGACTTAGTTGATTTCTACATGTTAGGTCAACTGTGTGTGACCAAAATATGATTGGAGATGAACAACTCAGACTGATCATGAACATGAAACTAAAGCAATTAATTTCATTGTTTTAGGTTAGAACTAACTACATACAATCAAGATCAACTATCATTTATATCCTCTATGGGTTTATTTTGACTCACATGGGAAATAAGAATTGGATGGTACAATCACTTGCACCTACTTGAAATATGAATGTGTGCAGAGATTTGACCTTCAGTTGTGTTTAGGTGACCTACAAATGACATTTTCAAAGTTGAAATGTTAATAGGGTTTAATATAGTTGAAAACTTGTAAGAAAAATAGGGGAGTGTAATAAGTTGAGCTAACTACAATCACCCCTATGATGATTGAATGTTGCCTACATATCTAGAATACTCCAAAGAGGGAGTCAATATCATATAGTTCTCCCACATAGAGTGTTTAGTGCAATAGTGCTCATTGAAAAATAAAATTTTGATTGTAAAATTACTTGCACTTATTTTCAATATGACTGATTATAGAAATTTGACCTTTGAGTGTGTGCAAATGACCTACAAATGACCTCTTAAAGGTTGAAATATTAATATGGTTTAAGATAGCTAAAAACCTACAAAATAAAGGGGGGAGTCTAACTGGATGAGCAACCCAAATCACCCCTATGAGGATTGAACATTACTTACATATCTAGAGTAATCCAAAGAGGGAATCAAGACCACGTAGTTCTTCCACCTAGAGTGTTTAGTGCAATAATGTTCCTTTGATACCTTGCATGCATACAGAGATGGGTTTAATTCTTGATAGTGCTTTTATTGACTTGAATAGAATAGGCTTGTGACTTGATTAAGGGTTACTTCAAGTGAATAAAATCTAATTTTGAAATGATAGGGAAGCTTTTCTCAATGTGTCATAGTTTAAGTGTGTCTCAATAATGAAATTTCCAAGTGGCATAATAGGTCGCTTAGATGTACATATATAGAAATCTATTTTATTATAATTTGATTTAATATGATTATAAACCTTAATTCAAATAAATTTAATGGAATATAATAGAATTTTGATATCAACTTAGGATAATCACAATGAAAGAAAAATACTAAATTTGAAAAAGTGCAATTGAATGAAAAAAGTATAATATGAACAAAATGAAAAACGTAGTTGTTAATGTCTGAGATATGACTGTGTGAAGCTAACAACCAACTAAAACCTAAAAATAGGAACTAACCTTGCAAGTGCCTAAAGACTAAGGCTGAAAATGATGGACATAATCATCCAACTTGGGATAGGATTGACTATTATATAGTCTTGAGTTGGTCTATCTTGTCCTCTATTGAAAATAATGTAACTCAGGTCACGATCATTTGTGATAGCTTAAATAATACAGTGTGCATATATTTGACTTTCAGATGTGTGAAGAAGACATGCAAATAGTTTCTTCAAAGTTCAAATCCTAATAAGGATTTTAAAAGACTAAAACCTATAAATAAAAAATAGAGAATGTAATAAGATGAGTTAACCCCAATCACCCCCATGATGATTGAACATTGTCTACATATCCAATACTCCAAAGAAGAAAATCAATACCATGTAGTTCTCCCACCTAGAGTGCTTTGTATGATTGTACTCCTTTGACTATATAAATGCATCTAGAAATGGCTTGAATACTTAATCATGTTTTACTTTTGCTTAGATGAAATAGACTTCAAAATTTGATAGGGAAAGTTATAAGTGATTATAATAATAAGTGGGAAGAATAAGGAAACTTTGCTCAATGAGTAGTAGTGTAAGCATGCTTCTGTATTGAAATTGCCAAGTAGTAGAATAAGTAACTTAAGTGTGTCTTTATAAAAATTTAAAAGGGGAAAACCTCATGCTACCTATCTTAATAAAATGGACCAAATTGTAAAAGAGGGTTCAAATTTTATAAATGACCATTAAAATAATTAAGGACAAGAATCTTTTCCACTATTGTCCCCTAATGGATGTTTTTTTCCTTAAGGGAAACATGTGAATTTTGGGTCTAGAGATGTTTGTATATGTTTGGAAGGGTTTTTACCAATTAGAACATTTTTGTAGGCATAAAATAGAAATTTAGAAAATAAATAGGTCTCTATATGTGATTATGATGGAAAGAAGTGGTGAAATAGGTCCAAATTAAGTGCTCAAGTCAATTAAAGTGAAATAGAACCAAAATTGAGATTATCAAGTATTCATGACAAAATTTGAGTGAATATGCATTCCCCTCTTTTAGTCTATAAATAAAATTACTATAGTAAAGGAAATAAAAACATGAATGTGCATAACATACTTTTACTTTGGGAGAATCTCCAAATCATGCAAGGTGTTCCATAAAAAATCCTAAACTGATGTAAAAGTAGTTAATGCTCATATGTGAAACTAAGAATTGAAATGTAACTTGAATTCAAAAAGATTAAAAATAACAAGGAAGGAGTACACCTATATGTGTGAAATCAACATTGCTCTTATAATTTTTATTAAAGATGATGCTTCTTTGTAGTATTGGAGAATTAATACTTCCCAAGAAACACTTTAAAAAGTTGGTTCCTTAGCTAAAACAATAGATAATTTGAGGGTGATCAATCCCCAAAATGAATTGAACTTGTATATAAAATAAAACTCATTGATGAATGTAGAAACCTCAATTTTCATTATTGGTATTTATAACCCCCAAGATGTGAAATGGATTGAAATCCACAATTGATTTATAGTTAATAATGTTAGAGGGCATTATATGCACCCAAACTTTATATGGTGTAATATTTCATAAAAAATTAGATGATGATCCAATAATCTCTACCAAGATATTCTCAAACCTAGTTCTTTCTTTTTCTCTTTTTTGGGCCTTTACAAACCTCAACATTTTATTTTTATAAGTCTGTTTATTTTAAATGTTAAAAATGTTGCCTTCATGTTAAGACAACTATGACAAAAATTAAACCATTGTGATAATTTAATGAATCAAATCGATGGTTCAATGAGCCACAATGGTAGTTTTTTAAACGATTATCATGGTTTCATTTTTTCTACTTGCATAAGGTGGTAGTTTCCTCACCTATATAGCATTTTAAATTATTTTACTCAAAACTCTAGTTTTAACGCATTTTTCTTAGTTTACATTGCATTTTTTATTGTTTCTTCTTGAGTTCACTTCTTTGATTGCCTTGATCACTCTTAGTCTTATTTTTGTCAATCTCCTTGATCTTCAAGTTAACTATTTCAAACTCATAGCCAATCTCAAATTAGTTCAAAGTCATAAGTCCTCCTTCCTCATTACAATTATTTTACTTTTAGAAGAATTTCATATGGAAAATTTTTATATTTGATTGAATATTAGAAGACTTCAAATCCATAGACCACCTTCTTGTGTTTTTAAAGAAGCTTTGTTTTAGTCTAAAACATCTTTGGTCATTTTCACATGAGTTTTAGAGAAATAAATTCATTAAACTTGAAACCTATTATTTTTTATTTGTGAATAAATCCAACCACATTTAGTTGTTTTCTTATTTAGATTTGTGTCTTTTCACTTCCATTATTTTGTCATCTCATTGTTTGAGAGGTTCCAAGATCATCATTGGATAAAAGAGATAGCTATCTAAGGATTGCATATTCACACCATTTGCTTCTTCACCTTCATCTTATTCTCTGCATTAGATCAAATTGGAGGATTTTATTTCAGTTTTTTCATTTATTTTTTCATTACATTAGTTTATTTATCCCTTATAATAGTTTTACATTCTGAAAACCCCCCACAAAAGAAACAAATAATCTTCTCACTCATTTTCTTACATTAAAAAGAATAGTCTTATCTTCTTTATTTTCATTTGCATATCAAACTCTCAAAGAATGGTAATATGAAGCAAAATATTAGTTTGCAGCTAAACATAATCATTTCATTTTTAGTTTTGCATAGAATATACTCACATCAAACATCAACACACACACACCAAAAACTAGAAAATCAAGAAAAGAGAAACTAACATTTAGAGTTTATTTATCCATTTGCATGATAAAATAATGATGCTACAAATCATAAAATCATAACTTTTAGCTTGCTTTTTTTCAATATTAAATCATTTAACTTCACATAAAATAGTCCAAAAAATTTAAAACTTGCATTGTAGCTTGCATATGCGGATTAATTTATGAAAACATAGAAGTTATGTTTGAAAAAGACAATATATGTTTTATATCTCATTCCACATTTGCATAGTTAAAATATAAATATCACATTAGTCTTCATTTTTATGCATTTGAAAAGAAAATAAAAGAACAAGTACATTGTAGGAAAAATTCTCATCTTTCAATCTAGGTACAATTTAAAATCAACACTTGCATATTTTGTTTGAAATATAGTTTAACATTACATTGTTGGAAACTTCATTTGTAATTAAAAAGACAAAAAAAGAAAAAGATTATTTCTTCCTTTTCATTTTCAGATTTTTATTTCTTTCATTTCAATTACTTTCATTTAAGTAAATAGTGTAGTTTCATTTCTGTTTTGTAAAAACCATACCAAAAACAAATAAAAACCAAGTTAAATAAAAGTTCTTCAAAATAAGCACAAGTACCAAACCTTGCTATCAACCTTCGTAAAGAAAAATGTAAGCCTTATTAAAAACATTAAATAAAATATATACACTTGAAATTTTTTAAACCAACCTTGCCTTACCATTGGATGACACTCCTAAAGTGACCTTCCCTCTATAGGGTAAAACTATTTCCTGTAGTGCCATCTCCTATTCTTACAAGTGCCCTTCAAAGTGAAATTGATTATAAGCTCAAACTTGAGGTTTTTTTATCCACCCCACTCCCACACCTAATCATTATCCAGCCTGATGCCCTTGATGAACAAGATCACCTTGTAACACCCCCAGTCATAGTGAGACTTTTTTACATTCTACCTTGCTCAGGTAACAACCTTAAAGTTTGAGCTTCCCCTCTTCTTTCCTTTATCCTCAGGTCTAGCATTTTCCTATTTTAATTCTCTTTTTGGATTACATTGGATATTCATGGTGAACCTTATCACACCAACCAAATTCATAGGGTCTTGTAACCTAATTTTTTCCAATTCCCTGAGCCAATCATTGAAAATGAACACTAATATTTTGTCCTAGTCCACACTAAGGGTTATTGGATTTCAATATACTCCCTAATTTCCACTCTAAATGAACAACGTGACATGGGTAATATATTTTTGTATCATGATAAACATCCCTTTCCACCCATCATGCAAAACCCTATCCATATAGCTTAGTCCAACTAACCCATTCTTCCAACCCTTCCAACACCAATCCCAAAACCACACCATCCTATCCAACCCATCCAATAGACCATTCATCTTGATATCCATTCATCAATTGTCTTCACTAGACGTTGAGAGGTTGAGTGCACAAAGGTTAGCATGTCACTTTCTAAGTGTATAAAATTTGCTGAACCCAACATGAAAGGCTTCTCCTTTTGCACCATCCTCTTTGGTTTATTTCCTCCATCTTCTCTACTCTCCTCCATTTATTTTATGGGTATTATATACCTCCAAAATATGTTTGGCCAAGATTTTAAGAGAATTTTTGACCTTGAGAGATATATAAAAAGCCACCAAGTTCTGGGTGAGGCCTCCTTATTTAGTTTGAATATCAATAACTCCACTCAAAACATGGAGAATTAATTACAAAACTAATCTTCCTCAAACTTAAAAGCTAAGTCTAAGTTTGTAATTAAAGAACTATGGGACCCATATTAAACCACAAGTAACTACTTGGACTTTAATAATGTGAATTTCATGGCTAAAGGAGGAATCTACTCTTAGATTTTAAGTAGACCATATATTAGCTTGAAAAGTCCAAATTTAATCTATTTATTAAAAGAATACATTACCTAGAAGATGGGCTAAACAAACTACAAGTGCCCTCGCTTTCCTCCGACACTAACCAAAACACTTCCCTTCCTTATGAACAACCCATGATGAATCATCTTGAGTCATATAACACAAACCAGTGCATTATTGGATATCAATATTTTCCCCTTTAATCTTACACAAAGGAGATTCTAGAATATGACCCCACTTGATCACCAAGCAAGCTCATATCCACCTTGGTGGGTCATATTCAAGATTTAGAGAGAAACCAAGCCTATATATATCAAGATATGACCTTTAACATTTACAATCAAGGTCATTCACCCCCATTGTTATTCCACAAACTATCACAATATTAGAACAATTAATGGTTAAGTAGTGTTATTTATATATCCTTAATACATTAAATTACATTGGTTAAATAATAATATATTTTATTATTTATCATGAGTTTATCCTCATGTAAATAAATAATAAACTATATTAAATAACCTTTGGAGATGTTGGACCCATTAATGTGGTGGTTGGAAAAAGTCACATTATAATGATCAGATTACCTTTCCTATATAATAAAGAGTTTATATTGTAAGATGGAATGGAAAAAAGGAGAGTTGAGACAAATGAAGAAATGTGGAGAACACATTTCCAAGTTATGTGAATATTGATTGAGAAGTGAGAGGAAGAAAGATTTTATTAGACTCTTGTTAATTTCTCATAATATGAATAATATTTGTGAGTTTTTACCTCTTGAAGGTTTTTCCACGTATATCTTGTGTTAGTTTCATGAATGTATTGGATCTTGATTTCATATCTAGATCCATTGTTTGTATGCATTATTTTTATTGTTTTATTATGATATCAGAGCTTGTGATGTGTTGATTAGGTGGCAAGATTATAGATCAGGCTTGTTGAGCTATGTTCAAGCTCATGTTTACTCAAAAATACACTTGTAGATCACATGGCATGTTCACAAGAGTGTTGTGGAGCCTCTCTTCATCAAGTTCATGATTTATGCACCAAAAGCATTCATTGGGAGATCTGACCAATCAGATCTATTTTCAAGACATTTTTAACCCTGTGGAGGACTTGCATAGCCCATGGTATGGTCTTCTACATGAGGATTTGGTAAGAAAAATTTTATTTCAAGTTTTTTTTCTATTGTTTGTCATTTAAATCTATCAAAAAACTTTCTCGTAGCTTTTTCTAAGATTTTTTAAAGCTTTGGAGGCATTTTTTTTAAGATTTTCAATTTTCTCTCCCCTCCCATGCATTTTTTTTAGCATAAGAAACCTAAAAATCTATGAAATATTAATTTTTGGATAGTAAATTTTCATTTTAGTCTCTCCATTTGCTTAGTTTGGCCATTTCTAAGAAATTTTAATCTTTACTCTCACTAATTTGGTCTTTTATAACTCATTTCAAATTTTCTCTCTCTTCTAAAAAGATAACTTTTGGCATGTGTGATCTAAAACTCAATGAAGATCAATTTTTGGGTAGTAAAACCCAGGTTTGGTTTTACCATTCACTTAGTTTGGCCATTTGGAGTCAATTTTGAGCTTTATATAGCCTGATTTGGCCTCTTGAAGCCTGTAGAAGCTCCCCTGCTCTCCTCCATGTGCTATACTTCTACTTGTACTGCCCTGTGTAGCAAAAATAGTCAAAAAAATCAATTTTGAGGGTGTTAAGTGTTTAGTTTAGCCATTTCAAGGTGGTTTTCAGTTTTGTATGGCATGCTTTGACCTCCTTGAACTTTTAAAAGCTCTCCTACTACGTCCAATACACCATACCTATAGAATGACATCCTTGTGAAGCAAGAACAAATTAAAAATAAATTTATAGGCATGAAAACTCAAATATGATGCTCCAGAATGATTCAGAAGGTATTTTCAAGGTACTTTTAAGCTTTAGATCATTAAAAATGGTTACTTAGAACCCCATGGATGCAATCTTCTTCTCCACCTATGCCATGCTTCTACCCTATGCATTCTATAACAGTGTTTAAATGGTTAATATGTTTTAAATAGAAAGTATTTAATATATAAAGTTTTTATTTAATATTTTATTTTCCAAATAAGATGTGGAACACACCTATTTATTTTAATCTTTTTTAAATTAAAATATTTGTATGAATTTAATTATTTATTACAAATTTTTAGTAATGTTTTATTTTTTAATTAAAAAATAAAATAAAAGTAAATACATTTTAAATCATGTAGCTTGCATGTGAAGTCTTGTATTGAACAAAGGGAAGTTGATTAGTATTTTTTTAGAAAATACTTATAGATCTAAGGTACTTAAAATAAATATCAATCTCATTATGTTTTTTGATCAAAATTAATTTATTTATTTTAAAATAATCAGTTAAAAAATTTGGTTATTAGCCATGCAAAATCTCATTTGGGAAGTTTGTAACACTTTTAACACCCTTGACTTGTATTCTTTGTCAAAGATGGTCATGTGACCAATTGATCTTTAAGTTTTTGCCCCTTCTGAATGCATTGGGATGGTATTTTGTTTGATTTAAAGATTCCTAATAAGACTTTTAATGTATAAGTTGTCTTTACAACACTTACAATTTTCACCCTTATTATGGTTATTAGTGTTTTTTAATTATTTTTTAATCAACTAAGTGGCTAGTCTTGTTTATTCACTAGAATATTTATTTTTATTAAAAAATCAATAATAAAACACATTAAAAAGTTTGATTTATAAACTTATTTTTGTTAGTTTAATATAAAATGTAAACCTATAGTGTCGACTTTAAAAGGAAGAAGAAATATTCATGACTCAAATTATAATATGAATTATTTATAATAAGATATGTAATGTTTAGTTAACTTAGTATCATATTATTAATGAATTTATTTTATGTGCACATACCTACTTGTTAAAGTTAACATGATTGATTGCAAGATTACATATACTCTTATTGAAGGTTGTGTTAAAACTTTATCCAAAAATCATGTGCAATAAAGCTAACCCCTCTTTACAAACATCTTATTGGTAGGTTGATTTATGTAACCATTACTAGAATATATATTTCATATGATGTGGGTATTACTTCCAAAATCATGCAGGATCCATACTTGGATCATTGAAAATTAGCAAAGTAGATACTTCGATATATAAAAAGAACTGTAAACTTTGGTTTATATTATTCTTCCTTTAATAATGCTAATTTATTTAGTTATTGTGATGATAACCATACAATACTATTATGAGTCTACTTTTGTATACGTGTTTATGTTTGGTATAGGTGCTATCACTTGGATCAATTCATGTGGAAGTTGCTAAAGAAGCCTTGTAGCTATGAAAGATGATAGAAGAATGTTGTGTGGAAGTTCCTCACTATACCAACCTTCTTCGTGATATTCAAAGTTTTATAGTTTTGGTGAAAAATATAATGCAACACCAATAAACTAAAGCCTATTGAATTTAATTCAGTGTTGGGCCTATCAAAGATGTCATTGAGGGGGAGTGTGCATGACAATGTCACTTATTAACATCTGTATGGGTCATGTGTTTCCTTATATCTCTCTATACTTATTCTGATTTTAAATCATTGTAATATATCACTTTATGTGATTTTGGATAACTTCATATGGAAGTCTACATTGTACCAATACATAGTAGCATAGAGGTTCTTATGATATAAAAAACTCTAATATGATTGGTTGATTATTCATGAGAACTTATAAGATATATTCTCACTATGGGATGTAGTCTCACTATCATGCTAGACTAAACTCACTCTAAGTGGTTTAGGATAACATAGTGTGATCCATGTAAAGGTGCCTATGGGGACATAGTGCAAAACCTTTAGGTGTCTATGGGTGTATAGTGTAATTCTTTTAAAGGTGACTATGTGACTGTGGTTACATAGTGTAATATCTTTGGGTATCTATAGTTGTATAGTGTAATTATTTTAAAGGTGACTATGTGATTGCAGTTATATAGTGTAATACCTTTGGTTATCTATATTGAAATAGTGTAATACCTTTGGGTGATTATGTTTACATAACATAATTCCTTTAAAGTTGACTATGGCATGATGATGGATGTTTCTTTTAATTCCTCCTAAAATTCATCATGTGGATGGTTCATGGAGTGTAATTTCATTATGTTGTTACCTCCTAAAAATGATAATGTGGATGGTTTATGGAGTATAAATCCATTTTTATAAAGGTGATTATGGAATGTATCCCCACTTAACATTAAGGGAGAGTATTAGAACAATTAATGGTTAAATGGTGTTATTTATATACACTTAATACATTAAATTACATTAGTTAAATAATAATATATTTCATTATTTATCATGAGTTTATCCTCTTGTAAATAAATAATAAAATATATTAAATGACTTTTGGAGATGTTAGACCCATTAATGTGGTGGGTGGAAAAGATCACATTATAATGGTCAAATTACTTTTCCTATATAATAAAGAGTTTATATTGTAAGATACAATGAAAAATAAAGGAGAGTTCAAACAAATGAGGAAATGTGGAGAACACATTTCCAAGTTATGTGAACATTGATTGAGAATAAGTGAGAGGAAGAAAGACTGTATTGGATACTTGTTAATTTATCATAATATGAATAATATTTATGGGTTTTTTACCTCTTGGAGGTTTTTACATGTATATCTTGTGTTAGTTTCATGTATGCATTTGTTCTTGATCTCATATATAGATCCATTGCTCATATGCATTATTTTTCTTATTTTATTACATAATACCATCTAACCTACCTCTCATCCCCCCACCTCTTACACCTCATTAACCTCATACTACAATCCCATTGGAGGTTCCTTGTCTTACATTCATCCTAATAATGTGGCAATAAATACACCACCATTAGTTACTCCCCCTAGCTATGTGTCATCCAATGTGCCACCCACATACACTCCACATTTTTAAGAATAAATGTTGCTTCTTCTTCCAATGCCTTACCTCCTTATTACCATAAGTTTTACAAATATACACATATGGATTACTACTTTTTGGCTTACTATACCCCATCTTCTCATCTTGTGTCCCTTCTTCCTATCAATTTCATGCCTAATTATTACCCATCCTCTCTTCCTCAGGTTCATCCCAGCATGCCTTTGATGGATTTTAGAGCCATGGGGACATACACAACATATTTTTAAAAAAACCTCAACCAAAACATACAAGAGTTATATTACCATGTTCCCTATCTAAACTCCCCAAGAATAAGGGGAAGGATATCCCAATTCACATGTGAAAGAATACATGACTGTTATTATTGAACTTGTACCTTTGGATGGGATATTCACCAAAATATTCCCAAAGTCCTTAGAAGGAATTTCCCTTGATTGGTATTACTACCTCCTTGAATCCCCCAGACACTTTCTAGCAAATCATGGAATAAATTGTCAAGGTCTTTGATATGAAAAAGATCCTTAAAATTTACATACATAATTATTGCATATTAAGCAAGAGTCTAATGGATATGTCATTCATTTCATTACCAGATGGTGGAAAGACTTATATGCCTCAACTATCACCCCACACGTGAACCAATGATATTTGTGTGATATTTTATTAAACTATCTCAATAAAGAAATGAGGGAAGATGTCCAAAAATTACCTTACACATCAAATGAATAATTTCTTGGGAGCATTCTAAGAATAGACCAAATGGCCATTAATAGTGGCCAAATAACCTACATATTTAATGGGTGATTAATTACCCTAACCAAAGTAATTAGGGTTATCAAAATACAAATGAAAAAAACCCCAAAAATGAAGGCCCCATGATTCTACAAAAAAATTGTAATTCCACTACAAATGGTGTAATGGATCAAGTAAAGAGGACAAATAATGTAAATAATAATCAAGGTTAAACCATGAACATCAATAAATTTTTAAAAAATATGGAGTTGCAAGGAACCAAAACCCTCCACCTATATTTCATGCATTATATTTGAACCATCCTTCACCTCATGACACTCAGTTTCAAAATTAGTTCTAGGACCATTTCCAAAACAATGACCAAAACCAAAAACAATGCTTTTACCAAGTTAACCACCAGTAAAGGTTTGGTCATCAAGGCCAAACTTAGAGGCTAAGGGATTAAAATTCCAATGTATATTTAATTTTCCATAGATTCATTAGTTATGATACATGTTCCTATAGGAAATAAAACAAATTCATTCAAATACACACTAAGGACAAACAACAAACCTTCGTAGACATATTCCTAGGGAATGCTAATGTAAACCTTCAAAATCCATCACTAGGCCCTATAGCATCCCAAAATGCCAATTTTTGCCTATATCAAAACCTATTTCCTAACCATAAACAATTTAGTTCATAGAACCAACCACATGATAACCTAACTCAACATCTTTTATCAGCATGCACCCATGACACTAAAGCTTCGATGTTTGCACCTTGTAACCCTAACATGGCTCTTCAACTAGAAACCCAAGTTAATTATAGGATGATAAACACTATATAACTAGAAACATATGAGGATGTGTATTTCAAAAATCATGGAATGGATTACCACCCATTGACTCCCCTTTCCACACACATTATAGAGGTTGATATCCAAACTAATCTAAGGCCATTGGGAA
The DNA here is from genome assembly GCA_037957365.1 of Torreya grandis. Classification (NCBI taxonomy): domain Eukaryota; kingdom Viridiplantae; phylum Streptophyta; class Pinopsida; order Cupressales; family Taxaceae; genus Torreya; species Torreya grandis. The sequence goes on from JARHVA010007807.1 coordinate 425,274, forward strand.
ACTTTGATTTAGTTTTATACCTAACATATACATTCTTCCACATTTATTTTATGGACTTAAAAATTATCTTTCCCATCATTCAATATTTCTTGATGCTTTAGGATTGGTCAACTAGCCAAAGTCACGCCTCCACCTCAAGACTAGATTAGTCACATTAATTTAGACATGTTTCCACCAAGGTAAAACTTGAGAGACAATGGTTACATTTTTGAACTTATAAATCTTCCCCCAAACATTAATATGGCTAGGAGAGGGGGTCTAACCTCATATATACAAGTATGGATTTATAAAAATTGTGTGAAGAGGGCAATGATTAATAATGGGGTAGCCATTAATATAGTCCCCTTTTTATTTCTCTAGAAACTTGGTTATAGAGAAACTAATTTCTATACCACTATAACACCTTATAGGGATATGACAACCCTAAGTATACCTCCATTGGGGACATCATGATTCAATATATTTAGGCCCAAAAATCATGTTAGAAAAAAATTATGTAATTGACAGGGATACAAATGATAATATGATCCTAGGAAGACCCTAAATTCATAGGATGAATCCAATCCCTTCTAACCTATTCCAAGATATCAAATTCCTTAATTTAGGGAAGGTTTTTGTTACTCAAGGGGATCCTAAGCCCTTTAACACCCTTACAGATACCCACAAAAAGAGATTAGGGATTCACATCAACTATCACTACCTAACAATGGTGTGGTGAAGCCCCCACCTTCAACTAAAGATAAGGAACCCATAATAACCATGCCAATATTAAAATCAAATTATAGGAGCCCCAAACATTTTCCAAGTGAAACATTTGATGAAATTTGAGTTAAGACAATGGAAAAAGTGAGTTAAGAAACTTATATGATAATAGAAACCATCCTAACCAAGTCAACAACTACAATCATAACCATCATATAAAAAAATGATCTTATCAAAATCCCATTTGTCCATATAGGATTGAAACCTATAGTCCTCACAAACCTCTTGGTCTAGAGGCTCCCAAATCCATTATTGAATTCCACCATGCTCACATGGTTGAAGTCTTAAGGTATGAGGATAATCCCCCTAAAGAATCTAATGATACACTTCCTTAATATTGTTAATAAACTCTCCATCACGAAGGATAAAATTATAGTTTAGATGTTAGATTAGATAACAAAACCATTTACCTTTCCCATACCCATTTAACACTTGAAAATTAAACTCATAACTTAACCTTAATGTTGTGAATATTAACATTAGTTCAAAGGAGCAACTAAAAATACTTAGGATTGGATCTTCTCTCTCCCCTAGAGAAGTAGAGGACCACATAAAATTTCTCATTAGGTTCTCAAAATCTTTTGATTTCCCTTACCCAAATATGACAAAAAAACAAGAATGATTATTCCCTATGAACAATGTTATGAATATCATAAAAATGTTCATAAACATCCCATACATGTAGGATACCTTATCCTGAGACTTGATAGTATGCTAGATAATAAAAAGGGAGAAGGTCATAAGTTCATGCCTAGTTGATTGGGCCCATATCTAGTGACTAAATATTTTAACAATGGATCCTATTGATTTTTCACCATAGAGGGCAATGAGTTCAATGAGTCTATGAACTGTTTGCATCTCAAATTATTCTAAATATATACATTTTATTTCACATTGACATCTTGGCTTGATAAATAAATTTTCATTGTTCATATGTTATACATTTTAGTTGTTTTATTTAGTGATTTTTTGGATATGATTTTTCATATCAAGGACTTTCAAAATATAGCATATCATCCTACATCCTTTTCCTATCACCATATTACCTTTTGAAAACTCTCTCAAAATCAACATGACAAAGAGTATTGTCTTAGTTATTACGAGAACTGTGCACCTTTTTGACCTATACTTTATTGCAAACATAGTGTTAGGGTGTGGAGCTAAAAACTTCACCAAGGAGCATTCATTATCAGGTTCGGGTCTACACAGACACCAGCGTCGGTCAGGAGCGATCGACGTCGGTCATAGGCAGTTACAGAGGCACTGAAGTCGGCAGAGGGTCGGCGGACGGCGGTCACAGACAAGCAGCAGGAACCGACGTCGGTTACCTGCGTGTCCAGAAAGCTATTTCTGGGGACAGAAGCGAGTGTTTGCATGATAAGTTTGAGTTGTAGTCTCAAGCTCGCGTCTCTATTATTGGCATTACTATTTTTAGAGCCCTTGTTCAAGTGGCTTAACTACTTGTTGGATGTACATGCTCAAGTCTCCTAATTCTATATGTAGAATTAGATCTTCCTAGCTTATAGTAGTTTTGTAGTGGATTATTGTAGTTGGGTGAATTATTGTAATTCATTGTGTGTGAAGAACAGTACAGAATTGAATCAATCCAGGCTTGTTGGAGTTGATTTTTCTTGAGAGAGAGAGCTCTTGAGGAATAGAGATCTATTGAGAGATCTATACATCTAGGAGAGGTGTGGAAGAAAGAAGCTTTCTTCAATTATATTCCTTTTGTAAAGAGTTTGTTAATACAAGTTTTCAGGGTGTTTTCTTGTATCTCTTGTTCTTGCTATTATCATTCTAATTACTTGTCAATCTGGTTTAATTTCACGTTTATTGTTGTCACAATTGTAATCTATTGTTGGATTGATCCCCCAACAAGTGGTATCAGAACCTTGGTTACAGGTTTAAAGCTTGATAATTGGTATCAAAGTTCAGGTTCACTAACAGGTGGTTCAGATCTGTGTAGTGTGTATTGATTACAGGTTCTCACAGGAGTTTCTGCAGGGATTTCTATTTGAGTGGGAGAAGCAATGGCAGATGAAAGTAAATTGAGAATGGAAAAGTTCAATGGCAAAAATTACCAACACTGGAGAATGCAGATAGAGGACTATCTATATCAGAAAGATCTCTACTTACCGTTAGGAGGTGTTGCAAAGAAGCCCAAAGACATGGAGGATGAAGAATGGGAAGTTCTTGATAGAAAGGCTCTGGGGTCTATAAGACTGAGTCTAGCATCCACTGTGATATCCAATTTATCACAGGCAAAGTCTACGGTAGAGTTGATGACTACGTTAGCAAATTTGTATGAAAAACCCTCAACTTCTAATAAGGTATATCTTATGAAGCAGTTATTTAATTTGCATATGAATGAAGGTGGATCTGTTTCTACTCATCTGAATGATTTCAATGGAATTGTGAATCAGTTAAGTTTAGTGAATATAGTGTTTGATGATGAAATAAAAGCTCTTTTGATATTATGTTCTTTGCCTGAAAGCTGGCATGGCTTAGTAATGGTAGTAAGTAATACTGCATCTGCATCAAATATTTTGAAAGTAGAGGATGTTGTTAGTGTTATCTTGAATGAGGAAATACGCAAGAAAAGCACAGAAGAGGCATCCGGGAATGCTTTAAGTTTTGAGAGTAGGGGAAGGCAGAAAGAGAAGAGCAAGAAAGGCAGATCAAGATCCAAATCAAAGGGGAAAGGCATATCTAAATCCAGAAATGGCAGAAGGCCACCATGCTGGAATTGTGAAAAGATGGGGCACATAAGCAAAGATTGTTGGTCAAAGCCTAAGGAGGACAATCAACACGAAGGAAAGGAAGAAGCCAAGATTGCAGGTATTGCACAAGATGCTTTAATTTTCTCTCTGCATAATAATATAGAATCTTGGGAATTAGATTCTGGTGCATCTTTTCATGCTACTCCTAACAGGGAATATTTCAGTGACTATATCCATGGAGATTTTGGAATAGTGTATCTAGCGGATGATGAGCCCTGTAAAGTAATTGGCAAAGGTAAAGTGTAGCTGAAGATGCAGAATAGCAACACATGGGTGTTGAGAGATGTGATACATGTACCTAGCTTGAAGAGAAATTTGATTTCTATAGGAAAGCTAGGGGATGAGGGTTGTACAGTAACTCTCACAGCAGAATCTTGGAAGGTGACCAAGGGTGCACTTGTTATGGCCAGAGGTAAGAGAGAAGGTACTCTCTATTTGTGTAATTGTGTTACTAACAAATCTCCTTCTGTATTATCTACTTCAGATGTGGACGCTAAATTGTGGCACTCAAGGCTTGGCCACATGAGTGAGAAGGGGATGTCAATTCTTAAGTCCAAAGGTATGCTTTCAGATTTAAAAGGCATAGATCTAGAGTTTTGTGAGCACTGTGTATTTGGAAAATAGAAAAGGGTTAGTTTTCTCAAAACTGGGTCTACTAAGAAGAGGCACAAGTTGGAGCTTGTTCACACAGACGTGTGGGGACCAGCTCAAGTTGCTTCCATTGGAGGATCACAATACTATGTATCTTTCATAGATGATGCTACAAGGAAGGTATGGATCTATTGTATTAGAAACAAATCTGATGTATTTGAGATTTTTAAAGTTTGGAAAGCTATGGTTGAGAATGAAACAGGTAAAATATTAAAGTGCCTGAGATCAGACAATGGCAGTGAGTTTTACAGTCATAAGTTCAGAGATTATTGTTACATGCATGGAATCCGTAGGCAAAGGACGGTTCCAAGGACACCTCAGCAAAATGGTATTGCTGAAAGGATGAACAGGACAATAATGGAGCGTGCAAGATGTATGAGATTGCATGCCAGTTTGCCCTTACAATTTTGGGCACAAGCTGTTGACACTGTAGTGTACCTGATTAACAAAGGACCCTCTACAGCTCTGGATGGTGGTATTCCAGAAGAGGCATGGACAGGTAAAAAGGTTGATCTCTCATATCTCAAAGTTTTTGGTTGTGAAGCCTTTGTGCATATAGATAAGGAAAATAGAAAGAAGCTTGATGCTAAGTCTATGAGATGCACGTTTATTGGCTATGGCTCAGATGATTTTGGTTACAGATTATGGAATCTAAAAACTAACAAGGTAATCAAGAGCCGTGATGTTGTTTTCAATGAAAGAGTGATGTATTGTGATCAGCTAAGGAAGTTGAATCAATCTGAGCAGAGAAATGGTGAATTGGATGAGGTGAAAGTCCAAGATGAGCTCGCGGGAAAAAGAAATAATCACTTGCAGGAAAACACAGAGACTGACGTCGACAGGTTAGGAACCGGCATCGACAGGACAAAAACTGGCATCGGCCATACAGAGACCGACGTCGGCCGTACAGGTACCGAGGTCAGTTAGGCAGAACTGACGTCGATTAGTAACAGGTCTGCAGGTGACCAAGGTCGGTCACTGTCAGAGAATTTGGGTGGACAGCGTGTTGTGGACGAGTCTCAGACACCCATTAGGAGGTCAGAAAGGGTGAGTAAGCCTCCAATTAGATATTCTCCTTCTTTATTTTATTTATTGCTAACTAATGCTAGAGAACTAGAGAGTTTTCAAGAAGCAATACAGGTGGAGTCCAAGAGTGAGTGGGAGCGTGGCATGGTTGAGGAGTTGGAGTCCTTAAGAGAGAACCAAACATGGGATTTGGTTGAATTGCCAGCTGGTAAGAGAACACTCAAGAACAGATGGACCTACAGGTTGAAGGAAGGTGAGAATGGACAGATGAGATATAAGGCCAGATTAGTGGTAAAAGGATTTGCACAAAAGCCAGGTATTGACTTTGGTGAGATTTTTTCTCCTGTTGTTAAAATGACTTCAATAAGGGTTGTATTGTCTTTGGTTGCTTTTGAGGATTTGCATCTTGAGCAGCTAGATGTTAAGACAACATTTCTTCATGGAGATTTGGATGAGGAAATATATATGGAATAGCCAGAAGGATTCGAGGTCAAGGGTAAGGAGAAGTTTGTGTGCAGGTTGAAGAAAAGCTTGTATGGCCTCAAGCAAGCTCCTAGGCAATGGTACTTAAAATTTGACAGGTTTATGACTGAGCATGGCTACAGTAGGTGTCAATTAGACCATTGTGTGTATTTCAAGAGATTTGATAATGGTAGATACATTAATCTATTGTTGTATGTAGATGACATGCTAGTTACAGGATCACACATGCAGGATATCTCTGAGCTTAAGGTGAAATTAGCTCAAATGTTTGCTATGAAGGATTTGGGAGCAGCAAAGAAAATCCTTGGCATGAGCATTAAGAGAGACAGGAAAAATCACAGGTTGATATTGTCTCAAGAAGATTATGTGGACAAGGTGTTGAAATGGTTCAATATGCAGGATACTAAACTGGTAAGCACACCTTTGGCTGGACATTTTAAGTTGAGTAAAGAACAATGTCCTAATTCATATGATGAGGTAGAGTACATGAGTAAGGTTCCATATTCTTCCATAGTAGGGAATTTGATGTATGCAATGGTGTGTACTAGACCGAATATTGCCCAAGCAGTGGGAGTGGTAAGTAAGTATATGGCCAATCCAGGTAAAGAACATTGGAAAGCAGTTCAGTGGATCCTTAGATATCTGAGAGGAACTAGCAGTAGGCAATTGTGCTATGGAGGTTCAGATACTTCTCTACATGGTTATGTAGATTCAGATATGGCAGGTGATTTGGATGGCAGGAGAAGCACTACAGGTTATGTTTTCACTGTAGGTGGAACGGCAGTTAGCTGGATATCTAAGTTGCAGAAGGTTGTTTCCTTGTCAACTACAGAAGCAGAGTATATTGCAGCCATAAAAGCTAGCAAGGAGATGATATGGATGAGACGGTTCATGGATGAGCTTGGTAGGGAGCATGAGAGTTGTAGATTGTATAGTGACAGTCAGAGTGCAATCCATTTGGCTAAGAATTCAGCCTTTCATTCAAGAACAAAGCACATACAGCTAAGGTATCACTTCATACGACAGGTATTGGAAGATGGTGAGTTAAAGCTGGAGAAGATCCATACAGATAGGAATCTTGCTGATATGTTAACCAAGCCAGTTATAAAGGAGAATTTGAATCTTCATTCAACTTCTATTGGTCTTCATGATTGAGTTGAAGATGGAGGAGCTAGAAGATGTTGCTGTACAGGTACTGGTGCAGCTGTTTATCTCCAAGTGGGAGATTGTTAGGGTGTGGAGCTAAAAACTTCACTAAGGAGCATTCATTATCAGGTTCGGCTCTACACCAACACTGGCATCGGTCAGGAATGATCAACATCGGTCACAGGCAGTTATAGAGGTGCCGACGTCGGCAGAGGGTTGGCCGACGGCAGTCACAGACAAGCAGCAGGAACCAACGTCGGTTACCTGCGTGTCTAGAAAGTTATTTTCATGGACAGAAGTGAGTGTTTGCATGATAAGTTTGAGTTGTAGTCTCAAGCTCGCGTCTCTATTATTGGCATTACTATTTTTAGATCCCTTGTTCAAGTGGCTTAACTGCTTGTTGGATGTACATGCTCAAGTCTCCTAATTCTATATGTAGAATTAGATCTTCCTAGCTTATAGTAGTTTTGTAGTGGATTATTGTAGTTAGGTGAATTATTGTAATTCATTGTGTGTGAAGAATAGTACAGAATTGAATCAATCCAGGCTTGTTGGAGTTAATTGTTCTTGAGAGAGAGAGCTCTTGAGGAATAGAGATCTATTGAGAGATCTATACATCTAGGAGAGGTATGGAAGAAAGAAGCTTTCTTCAATTGTATTCCTTTTGTAAAGAGTTTGTTAATACAAGTTTTCAGGGTGTTTTCTTGTATCTCTTGTTCTTGCTATTATCATTCTAATTACTTGTCAATCTGGTTTAATTCTGCGTTTATTGCTGTCACAATTGTAATCTATTGTTGGATTGATCCCCCAACACATAGGAACTTTACCCTACAACATAGTATATAATCTTGTCCATGATATAATCCCATTTTATAGTTATCTCTAAGCAAAAACACTAGTAATATGAAACCAAGTAACCTTACCTACCTATCTTGGTCCTCAGTGATGATTCCTTACATCTTAAAAGTTTCATGGGGCCAATATTTTGGGGTAAGAACCTTCCACACAAAAAAAGGAAACACTAATACAAATTCAAGCTTATGCAAATCAAATCAATCTCACATCTCTCATCCTTCAATAATCCTTAGTGTTTATCCCTTGTATCCTAATAGTTACATGGGGTTATCATTATCAAGAGATGCCATTAGTTTCCTACATATAGCTTTTGGTGATGAGTCCATGCATCTTCCTAGGTACATGAGACTAAGTGTATGGGTTCTCAAAAGTAAATAAAGAGGGGAAAAACTTACAAAGTGGCTAAAAAACAATAAAAACACCTAAAAATGTTACCTATATGTATATGCCTAAAGGATAATATTATCCATCATACTAATTTTTTCATGGTTGTCCATCTCTAGACAAAGCACATAAAACTAGTGTTCTTTAAGCTTAGTAAGGAGTATAATTTTCCCATTTGATCATAAAGATTAGGTCAGCCTCTTATTCCTTCTAAAATTTTGATGTATAGTTTTCCACTCCCATTATCTCATATTTTCTATCACCCTTTTATCCCCTTTGTTTCAATTTGAAATTCATATGTTGTGTGAATAAAATAACTTGATCATCACCCGAAAAATATTTGTTAATGCATTTGTAGTTTTGTAAACATCCATCACATTATATTTTCATACATTTTGTTACCACATTTAAAAATTATGAGCATATCCATATCATTATCAAAATCATAGATACATAGCATTTCATCACATTTCTAGTCATCTAAGGTGCATGAACTAAAAAACATACATAAAATTAAATAATAATACATGATGCTAGATCACCAAATATGTTAATCTCTCTATATAAAATATTTGTTGATTTTATTTACATCATGTCTCAGTACAAACTCCTTCATAGAGGGAAAATGTATCATATATCCCAAAAATCCAAAAAATATCTACAATAAGCATGGTCTTAAGGTCCCCCTCATTATTGAGACCCTCTAAAGTATGAATCCCTAGGACCCCTACTCCTTTATATGTAATAAGGTGTTGATGACAAGGAGTGATGTGGTTTATGGATCCTACTCATGTGTCATTTCTAGCTCATGCCCACATGGGAGGCTATCCATCCCTCTATAGTGACTCAGCTCTAAAGATACATGGTATGCAAGAGTGAAGATAGATGTGTGTTGCCTATGCTGGTAGGAAGACTTGCATCTATAAAAATTTAATCCACGCTAAGATTAATGCCTACATGAAAGAGATTGACTAGAGTGTATGTGATCATGGTCCTCCATTGTGTATCCAAATCTATAAAAAAAAAAGTGTAGACATATATAAGATCTCTATTCATGTTAAATAAAACAATAACTAAGTAATAATACTAGAAAGTAATGTGGTAAAGAACCAATGTGAATAAAATACATTGTTTTACCTGGGTTGCCCTTATACTAATTTGGGTTTGCATCCTTGTCAAATCTCATCTCAGCCTACTCTTCCTTTTCAATTTTGCTCATCTCCATTAGGTGACTAGTCACCCATGCTTGGTTTATGTCTCCCCATCAATGAGGATCCACCTATGGTGGTTACTTTGGTTGTTGTTTTGCCTTTTGTTGGACCCCAACAAAAATTATGAGTATTACTACAACTTAAATAGCCTAATTCCCAAACTTCACTCCTTGTCTTTGTCTCCCTTTATCCACCATGATGATGGAAGTCTCAAGTGTGATGGGTTTTGACCCAAATCTCCATATCCCTACATCATGAATGTCCCTCTCTCCCCTATGAAACATTTGTGGAATGAGCAGACTAGATACATACTATAGCCCATGAAATTAGGGTACCCTATCTATGAGGTGAACCACCATGTGTAGGAACATATCCCTCACCTTTTGATCAGCCTTTCAATCCATAAGAGTGTCCACCTCATCCACCCACTGACCACCCATTCCCTGATATGGCATAGCCACCAGATATTTTTTTGTTAATGTACCCACTACCCATGATATGTATTGTAAGGTTACCATGCTTGTCCACATGGAGGCCCTAATGGCCCACATAGACATGATTTCTACTCATCACTAATAATGGATCAAGTTTTCATATATCTAACTCATGACAAGTGTAGGGTGGATAATGGATAAATCCCCTAACATGATAATCATGTACAGATACCTATAGGTTTGGAATAGAACCTATTAAACCCACATGAACTATTGGCCCCTCTCATTGATGCTCCTAACTATGGGGACCTAACAACCTACTCAATGGGGAAATAATCCCCACTCATGTAATTTGTAGTATTCTTGCCCTATCTAGTGTAGCCAACTATTCAGTAGTCAGCTATCCTAAAATCTTAGGAAGCCACTCCTCCCTAGCATTCCTCCAATTAAGGTATACTCCCTAAAAATAGAAGTTAAAACAACTTCAATCATTTTTTTAGATTCAAAAATTGACCTGAATTATCCCTTTTCTCCCTATGGTGAAATCATTTCCTTATGTAGGTGGCAATTACAAAAGTATTGATCTTTACAGATTGATGGTTACAAAACTACCTATATTTACATATTGGTATTTATGTAACCATTGTATGATGATTATGTAACCATGCCAAACATTTAGAATAAACATAACTAACACATCCATTTATGTAACTACTAGTGAAAATAACATAACCACCAATTGTTTATAATGATTTTGAATTAATATTGAAATTAACTCTAATTCACATAATAAAATAGAATAATGCAGCGTGTTATAAATTAAATTTTAAACAATGAATTGTAGATGAATGACTAAAAATTATGAAACAAAACAATGAGAAGCAAGGCCAAACTATGCAATTCAATAATGAACTTAACTTTTTGAGTTGTATTACTAACTATGTTGACATAAATAATGTATAAATAGGAAAATTAGATCAAACCCAAGATTTTAATAGAAGCTAGATCTAAGCTCAGACAAAGACAATAATGCTAGATAGGATTTGTAACATTACCACTAGGATTTACTATAATAACATAATAATTTTTATTTAAATTGTATTCTAGATATTATTTCATTAGATTACACCATGAGAATATAATTGGTGACCTTAGTATGCATATTAAGTATGTTAACCATAAAAGAAACTTGTAACTCCTATTATTTACTGATCAATAACATCACATGAAATAAAACATAACTAAATATAGAAAATAATTACATATTTCCAGCCATGACTAGTACAATAATACAACCACTGATATCAATGTATAATGACTAATTAATTATATATCCATATGGCATAATGTTTCAATAAAAAATATAATAAAAGATACAAGGCTTCATAGAGCATGAGTCTCATGAAATCTAGTATCTATGATAATCTCAAGTGTTGTCTCCAATAAATTACTATTGTGGGGAGGGAGAGCATCATCCAAGAACTTTTCCATACCAACCACAGATCATCGATTCTTCACACAATCCCCCTATCATAGAATGTCCCTCCTTTCATGGATGGGTAGATAGTGATGGTGTAGGAGTCCAGAGAGACAAGATATCACCTGTGTGTTGTAAGATTTCTACTACATGATGTGTACCATAAAGAAAATGTTTTCTAACATGATATCACACAAACATGTAAATCATACATAAAAAAATATAATTTCTAACTAAAAATTACTTTGGACAAAGTTTTCAAATACTTATTGATCTCTAAGATCAGTCAAATTCATACACAACACTTGATTGCATTACCTTCATCTAGCATTGGTGATGCTAAGTAAGATAGTGAAGTCTGTCTCAGTATTTAGTTAGTACCATCAATGTGAGATTTGGTTAATATAAATATAAATAATATATTCATATGGAGTACTTCCTATTAGCAGGCATAAAATATGCTAAACATAGGAATAATCAAAATGCATAGATTTAGTCCATCAAATGTATGAATGAATTTTCACTATATTATTTATCACATAAATAATAAGCATAATAAGAACAATTTATACCAATCGGGTATTATATATGTATGTATGTTTGTATGTATGTATATATAGACTGTATGTTTCCAATTTTTTAAAGTAAATTCAAATGTAGTACATTCTATGATGATCAATATATCATAGCCCATTTTTTTATGTACACATTACTCAAATACAAAACAAACAGTCATAATAATTTTAGAGGTCAACACTTCATAAAAAAATCATTTGACACATAATATTTCATTTATTCAACTTATTGTTTTTTGGAAGGATGAGCATATAATGATTTTGTGCTATCCCTCAGGATTTATATGAATTAATTTATAGTCAATAAACTATAATTATAATCACACGTCCCAATGCACAAATATAAATATATATGTATATGCTCCTTATCCAAAAACATACATATTATGAACTGCATAATAAAAATGTTCATGTATACAAATATTGTTCTATTATACTAATAGTAACTTCTATTTTTAGATACTAAATTTATATAATTTAAATAACCATTTAAATTAACTATTCATGAAATAGCAATCAAAGATCTAAAGTAGGGTCTCAACATTCCCAACCCCTATTTCCCCTATTTTGGTCTCTAGGTTCATATACCATTCAAAGATTCTCAAGTATCATTTCAAGTCTAACTCAAATTCATGTTGAACCATATAACCATTGCATAGTCTTTATAAGAATTTAATCTTATATAGTCTATGCTCAGTTTAAACATATTATCTTATGTATTTTTCCAAGTTCTACCTTGTCGACATACTAAATATAATAACAACTCATACCCATATATAAACATTAGTGGTTCCCATACAGGCTTCGACCTAGATAACAAAACAAAAGTCTCATTATTAGAATAATATGAATACAAGATCATAATATAATATATAACAAATTGATGATAAAACCCACTACTAATATACACTATCAAATACCTCTATTTAATAGCTAATTGATTTTATACTTAGCTTATCAAATGAGTTTTATACAAATAAACACTATTGGTATTTAAGATCATAGATTCATAAACAAATAAACTCAAACCTTTATATATGCTCAATTTGATTGATAATTACACACAATCTTACTTTACATATATTCATAACTTGGGTAACAAGTTACTCCATTCATACTCGTATGTTTACACTATTTGAATAACAAAAGTACATAGTCATACAAATACATATCAAAATTCTAAATGCAATTCAAACAAATGATATATAGAGTGTTCATATAAATTCATTCCCTCATTGAAGTAACACATACCATACATATATTTTCATTATTTAAATGATAAATGTATACACACAATTCACTATTTTGAATAACATTATACACATAGTTCAAACTCATATAATCTCATGGTTTTGTATAACAATTATATACATAGTCCATGAATATGTGTTCATGAATTTGCAAATCAAGGTTTATAATTCCTACCTATATATATTTATGATTTTGTTTAAACATAGGTGCATAGTTTATACTTATATTAAATTTAAACTAACTTCACTACAAGTAATACCCTAAAGTCTCTTTATAAATTCATTCATTTATCAACTTAGTCTTCACGATTGTCAAATATACACAAGTCCTATGTATTGTGTGTGTGTGTGTGTGTGTGTGTGTGTGTGTGTGTGTACTTAGCATGATGATATACAACAATCTAAGTGTATATATACTTAGATTTTCCAAACCAAAAACTTAGTCATAGAATTATTAAAATGATTGGCTAAAGCCTATCAATCTTTATCTTGGGTATATTGACATTATAACCTGAAAATCCTTTTAACCCTACAGCTTCACACTTATATAAATTGAGTTTTTAATCATAGGGATTTAGAGGATATTGGCTTAGTAATGTGGATGGATTGAGCCATCAACAGGGTTAATGCTACATCCAAATTAAAATGTAAATCATTTTCTAAACACTAGGACCCAAATACACACACACACACACACACACACACACACACACACAATTTAATGAGTTAAGCAGTAATTAAAAAAATCATTAGCCTCTTATGTTATTTCATATGGGACTGCATGAACTAGAAAAATCATCACTTTCCTCTCTCTCTCTCTAATCCTCTTTCTCTCTTCCCTATATCCTCTTCATGTCATGCCTTTCTCTTCTTCCATCCTCCTCTTATTATAATTTTCCATCTATCTTTCCTAATTTGAGCTTGCATACAAATTTTAGTTCATAACTCATATTTCAACCATGCATAATCCAACTTATATGATACAAATAATACTAAACATAGTTAACTTAATTTTGACTAAACCAAGAAAGTCCATTAGCTGTTAATCTCTATGCTTCATTAGGTTAACCCTAGTTTGACACAAACAAAACATTCTTGAACTTTCCTAAAATTTATTAATCATAGTTTTAATATTTTTAATTCCTACAAAACTCTTTTTGACATCTTAAGGCCAAATATTAGCTTTACAAAAGTCCACTAAAATATAATTTTCAATGATAACTAACTCTTTGAACATCACCATAGTCTAAGCACTAAAATATTTGACTAGGTTTAGTTTCTAAGTTAGATTAGGATAACAATACAATTTTATTACTAACTTAGTATAGCTGAATAACATCATGATTTAATAAAAATATGACTAATATAAAGTCAATTATATTCTTTTATTTAAAATGGTAAATCACACACTATTATACCAAAATATATTGATTACTATAACAATGTAATCATTGTTACTACTACGTTATATATAGACTATCTAATGTATTTTGTTATCTTTATATATTAAGGCATTTAAGCTATATAATGATATTTCCCAAATATCAGAATGATAACTAGCTAATGTTCTAAAACATTATAAAGACATTTTGGTTAATTTATAGACAGTAGTAATTAAATACTAATCACATAGATTTTTTTTCTTAAAAGCATTAACAATAAAGAGTATAATAACATGACATAAACACATATTAACATTATGCACTCAATCTATGTATAAAAATCACAATGCAATCACACAAGATTAATTCCACACAAGCATAAAACTAAACTAAATCACTACTAACATAGATAAGAAACTATATAAATGCAAATAACATCAACAATGTACTAATGATAACAAGTCAAACAATGCATATAATGTGTACTATCTAATGTGGTATGTGCATTGGTTCTATCCATTCCTCTATCATCTCCCAACACCTCCATCTACGTCATCCTCTCTGATGATGCTCTCCCTCTGTAATGCTCTGAGGGATGAATCTCTCTTGCAACCAACTCACAACAAGAAGGTAGTTAGCCTGTAACATCATAATATATATCATAAAATACTATTATAATAATAAATCAACATGATCATAATATAAATAATTTATAATACAACTAACTCATAGCAATGTAATCATGAAATCAAAGTAGCATACAATTGTCTCATAACATCATATGACTTACAACTTAATTAAAAATTAATTAATTAATTTAACAACCATAATAATCCATGGATAATTAGGTAAATCAACTTAGTGAGAAATTAGGTTGTGACATCCTTACCCACTAAAGCTAGTCACCATCTTGATGACACTTATTCAAACAATAGTTATGAATAAAAAACATTATTTAGCAAAAAAAAATAACATAGTATGAAGCATCAAATCAAGAAAACAAATGTCGAAATAGCCTATATAAATCATCATATTCCTCCCAAGTAGCACTATCCTCAGTGTATTAGTCCCAAAAGACCTTGCACTATGACACTTCTCTATTACACAAATGACTTTTTTGAGTGTCAATTACTCTAATTGGTTCTATCACAACTACCCTAAGATCCAAAACCTACAAAACATTTCAATCCAACACATGTGAAGGATCAACTATATAATTTATAAGATAAGATACATGGAAGACATTATGTAATAGAGCTAGGGCTAATGACAATGCAAGCATATATGATACATGATTGACCACTTCTAAAACCTCAAAGGGTCCCACATATTTTGGTGAAACTTTCATTGATTTCCCAAATTGAATCGAGATATTTTATGGCTTAACCTACAAGAACACTTTATCACCTACTAAAAACTACCTAGATATTCTCTTCAGATCAACATAACTCTTTTACCTATCATTTGCCTCAGCCAATCTCTATCTCATTGATCTAGCTTGATCTTCTATTTTTGAAAGCATCTCAGGTCCAAATACTACCATGTCTTCCAACCTATCCCAACTGATTTATGTCCTACACCTTCTTCCAATAGTGCTCTAAATGGTGCCATCTTCAATGCAGATTAGTATGAGTTATTATAAGTAAACTCAACCAATGAAAGGTATTCCTCCCACTTTTATTTTTAATCCATGCAATACATGAGAATAAGATCCTCTAACACCTGATTAAATCTCTCAGTTTGACCATTATTCTATGGGTGATATGTAGTGTTGAGGTTTAGTTGCATACCTAAAGCTGAATTTAGAGTTAACCAAAGCATATAAGTCATCCTCAGATCATGATCTAAAATGATCTTCTCTATAAATCCATGCAATTTATATACTTCATTTATGAATCTCTTCACAATATTAATTGCATCATCTATCAAAATGCATGGTATAAAATAAGCTACCTTGGTTAGTTTATCTACTACAATCTTGATCATGTCATGCCTATTTCATGATAATGGTAACCCTTGAACAAATTCCATACTGATCACCTATCACTTCCATTTTGGTATGTCATATATATATATATATATATATATATATATATATATATATATATATATATATATATATATATATATCCAATCGAATGCACATGTTTAGATTTCACATGCTAACATTCTAGACAATGTGACACAAAGTTTATTGCATCTTTCTTAATTACGTTCTAAAAATATAGTGTTCTAATCTATACAATGAGCTTAGTTACTCTAATATGTCCTTAATCTAGGGCACTATGTAGTTCTTTTAGCATTGTGATCTTCACATTTTCCCAATCTGGCACATACATCCTTCCATTGTATCATAAAATACCATAATTCTTTATTTTGTATCCTTTATACCTAGAATTATAAGCATTCTTAGACAATGCTTTCTTGACCTAATCATATAATTCATCTCTTAGTGATAAATTAATCACTTAATCCTTGAAAATACGCTTGATAGTAGCCACGACTGTTATGTACCTTCTATGACTTAGGGCATTAGGTACTTTATTTTCCTTGCCTTTGATGTAATTGATATCAAAATCATAATCATACAATAACTCTAACCAACATCTTTGATGAGCATTCATATTTGGTTGGGTGAATATGTTCTTGAGTTCTAAGTTATTAGTCTTGAGCTCAAAGGGTTTTCTTGATAAATAATGCCTCCAAACTTGTAAAGCATGCATAATTGCTGCAAGTTCTTGGTCATGAGAGGCATAGTTCACCTCATAAGGCTTCACTTTACTTAATTCATTGGCTACCACTACACCATCTTGCATAAGGACTCCTCCTAGTCCATCCCATGATGCATCTATGATCACTCAAAATTGACCATTGGGATCAGGAACGCTTAGCACTAGTGCTGAAGTAAACCTTCTTTTCAATTCTTAAAAAACTACTTCACACTTATTTGACCAAATAAAATTTGAATCTTGTGATGTAGAGAGGCAATCAGATTATCTATCTTATAAAAATTCAAAATGGACTTTTTGTAATAGCCTGTTAATACCATGAAACTTCTTACCTCATGGACATTATTTGGTGTTGACCACTCCATAATGTCCCTTATCTTTGCTAGATCAATTGAAATACCATTTTTAGAGATAATATGCCCTAGATATTACACATTCTTTTGGGAAATTCACACATGGATAACTTATCATATAACTTGTGCTTCTAAAAATGCTATAAAACTAATTTTAGATGTTGAAGATGTTCCTCTTCATCCTTAGAATATATAATAATGTCATCAAGAAAGATTTAAAAAAATGATCTAGATAATCTATGAACACACTATTCATGACATTCATGAATGTTGTAGGAGCATTTATTAACCCAAATGGTAACACTATGAATTTATAGTGCCCATAATGAGTTCTAAACATTTTCCTTAGGATATCCTCATCTTTTATCCTTAACTAATGACATCCATCTCTAAGATTAATCTTATAAAATACCATTTCTCCTTACATTTGATAAAAAATATAATCTATTCAAAGTATCAGATATTTGTTTTTTATTATCATTTTATTCAACATTCTATAATCAATGCAATGTCAAAAATTACCACCGTTATTCTTGACAAAGATAGCTGGTGAACCCCATGTTGACACACTTGTCTAATAAACCCTTTGGACAACAACTCCTAGATTTGAGCCTTCAATTTAACCACTTTGGTGGTTGTCATTCTATACAGTTTCTTAGACTGAGGTTCTGATCTTGGTATGATATCAATTGAGAAATCAAATTCTCATTTAGGAGGCAATCTTAGCAATTCTTCTAGAAACACATCATAAAAATTCCTAAGGAATGGGTAATATTCAATAGATGGTTCCTTAGATTCCTCCATTTCACTTATCTTGATAATAAATTTTTGGCATTCTTTTCCTTAAACCTTCTTGAGTTACATTGTATAAATCTATGTAAACCTTAACTCCTTTTTCTTGGCCTAATTAGTGTCTAATTTCTAAAATTATCTAGACACACAACCTTCTTCAGATATTAGTACACCTTGGCTTTATTATTCTCAATCCAATTGACCCCTATGATCACATCATATGACCCTAGAAATTTTTCATAAAGATCCACTATTATTGTGAATTTAGGAAACCTAATCTCAACTTCAACTAAACACTTGTCAACTTTGACTTTTGAATCATTCCCATATTGTACTAACCATGCATTTTCCATTACTCCATATTTTTTAGATAATTTATTTATAATATTAGGATCTATAAAAGATTTTGTATCCCCTGTATCTATCAAAATGGAAATTGGATGTTCAAACAAAATTCCCAGTAGTTCTATGGGTGAAGCTTGGAATTTAGCTTGTCAATTATCAACTATCATATGAATGTGTTTCTAAAAATTTCCTTACTAAGGAGTAGATCCTTTTTTTCTTCACTTATGTTGGGGACACTCACACACAAAATGGTCACCTCCACAAATGAAGTAACCTCCAAGCGGTCCCTTCCTATCAAATTAATGGTTTCCCTTGAAACCACCTTTGAAACCATTGCCTAGTTTCATGTTACCTAAACCACTATTGAATATAGCCTTATTACTCTTGACCTGACTCTTGTAGTCTCCACTCCTATGCTTCCATTTCTTCTTTTTGAAAGTTGTCTTATAACTTCCAAAAAAATTCTTAAATTTATCTCTGACCTGAGTAAGAGATTTTAACTTTTGTTCTTGTTTGACTACCTTCTTGAAGACTTAGTCCATGGTAGATGTTCCATGAACATCCACCTCTCCACCTCTCTAGGGTTTTAATTTCAAGATGAACTTTCTAATCCTGAACCTCTCATCTACCTAATACTAAGGTACATATTTTAGAAGCTTGGTGAATTGTTCCTAGTACTCATTCATAGATAGGTCTCCTTGCTTTAGATTCTAAAAATATGTAAGCTTTTGTCCAAAATATAACTGTGAAAGCCACAATGATCTAAATAGTGTCACAAACTACTCTCAAATAGTGGTGGTTAAGTTAATATTCATTTTTAACTTCTTATTGGCCCATCACGTAGCTACTTCTTCAACCAATTGATAAGTTCCCTGAACTACTTTAGTGACCTCATAGTAGTTTCAAATCTTGAAATACTTATCCATATGAGTTAACCATGCTTCATCTTTATCTCCCATAATAGTTTCATCAAACTTAGTTGGATTCACCTTTTTCATATCTCTAGCCAATTCCACAACTATACGTGTTCTTGCATCCTAAAGCATTTACTCATGTCTTTGATTTTGAGGAATTTATTACTTAGTGGGATGTTTTTTAGTCACATACTAAGGGGATTCCTCCTCATATACATGAACTTATTATTCTAGGGCTACAATTTAGACCCTAGTCTCATTCATGGCTGTAAGAATCTAATCCAACTTTATTGCTTGCTCAGTGACAAATGGGTTAGGATCCAATAGAGGGTTATTGTCATTGAAATTTGAAGGATTATCTTTATATTATCTTACTCACACCATTATATTTTTTGTTAACATAAGGATATGAAAATGTTAGTGGACTCATTAAGTCCTAGAGTTTGAGCCACAACTCTCAAAATGTAATATCCCCACTGGGATTTATTAGAATAACGTAATAATTTTTCTTTAAAAATTATATATCACATATTATTTCATTATATTACACCAAAAGAATATAATTAGTGACCTTAGTATACATACTAAGTATGTTAACCATAAAATAAACCTATAAATCCTATTAGTTATTGATCACTAGCATCACATGAAACAAAACATAACTGAATATATAAAGTAATTACATATTTCTAGCCATGACTGGTACAATAATACAACCATTACTGTCAATGTATAATGAGTAATTAATTACATATCCATATGTCATAATGTTTCAATAAAAAATACAATACAAGATACAAGGCTCCATGGAACATGAGTCTCACAAACTCCAGTATCTCTGATAATCTCAAGTGTAGTCTCCAATATAAGTACTACTATGGGGAGGGAGAACATTATTCGAGTACTTTTCCACACCAACCATAGACCATCGATAACCTACACAATACCTCAATTAAGGAATGTCCCTCCCTTCATAGATGGGTAGATAGTGATGGTGCAAGAGTCTAGAGACACAAACTAGTACCTGTGTGCTATAAGATTTCTACTACATGATGTGTACCATAAAGAAAATGCATTCTAACATGGTATTATGCAAACATGTAAATCATACATATGAAATAAAAATGACTGACTAAACATTACTTTGTCCAAAGTTTTTAAAAATTTATTGATCTCTAGGATTAATCAAATTGATACACAACCTTGATCGGATTACTTCATCTAGTATTGTTGATGTTAAGTAAGCTAGTGAAGTACATCTCACTACTTAGTTATTACCAATAATGTGAGATTTGGTTAATATAAATACGACCAATATATTTATACATATTACTTCCTATTATCAAACATAAAACATGTTAAATATAGGAATAATCAAAATGCATACATTTATTCCATCAAACATATGAATGAATCTCCACTATATTATTTATCACATAAATAATAAGCATAACAAGAATAGTTTATACCAATCGAATAAAATATATATAAACTGCATGTTTCTAATTTTCAAAGAAAATTAAAATATAGTAAATTCTATGATGATCAAAATATCATAGTCCATTTTTTTATGTGCACATTACTCAAATATAAAATAAATAGTCATAATAATTTTAGAGATAAACACCTCATAACAAAATCATATGAAACATAATCTTTCATTTATACAACTTATTATTCTTTTGGAAGGTTGTGCATATAATGATAGTGTCGTATCCCTCAGTATTTCTATGACTTCATTTATAGTTAATAAACTATAATTATAAGCACACGTTCTAATGTATAAATATAAGTTATATATGTATATGCTCCTCATCCAAAAACATGCATACTGTGAATACATAATAAAAATGTTCACATTTACAAATATTATTTTGTTATACTAACAATAACTTCTATTTTTAGATAAGATCTTTATATAATTCAAACAACAATTTAATTTAACTATTCACAAAATAACAATCAAGGATCTAACATAGGGTCTCAACATTCCCAACCCCTATTTTCCCCTATTTCAATCTCTAGGTTCATATACCATTCAGAAATTCTCAAGTATCGGTTCAAATCTAACTCAAATTCATGTTGAACCATATAACCATTGCATAGTATCTATAAGCATTTAATATTATATATTTTATGCTCAGTTTAAACATATTATCTTATGTATTTCTCTATGTTTTGCCTTGTTGACATACTAAATATAATAACAACTCACTCATATTTAAACATTACTGGTTCCCATAGAGGCTTCAAACTAGATAATAAAACACAAGTCTCATTATTAGAATAATATGAATACAAGATCCTAGTATAATAGATAAAAAATCAATGATAAAACCCACTAATGGTATATGATATCGAATACCTCTATTTAATAGCTAATTTATTTTAGACTTAGCTTATTGAACTAGGTTTTATATGAATAAGCACATAGTCTTGGTATTTATGATCATAGCTTCATAAACAAATGAACTCAGACCTTTATATATGCTCAATTTGATTGATAATTACACACATTCCTACTTTACATATATTCATGGATTGCATAACAAGTTACTCCATTAATTTTTGTATGTTTTCACTATTTGAATAACAAAAATACGTAGTCATATGAATACATATCAAAATTTTAAACGCATTTCAAATAAATGATATACAAAGTGTCCATATATATCCATTCCCTCATTGAAGTAACACATACCATACATATATTTTCATTGTTTAAATTATTTAAATGACAAATGTATACACATAGTTCACTATTTTGAATAACATTATACATATAGTTCAGACTTGTATAATCTCATGGTTTTGTATAACAATTATATACATAGTCCATGAAAATGTGTTCACAAATTTTCAAATCAAGGTTTATAATTCCTACCTGTATATATTCATGGTTTTACTTAAACATAGGTACACAATTTATACTTATATTAAATTTAAATTAATTCACTACAAACAATACCCTAAAGTCCCTTAATAAATTTGTTCATTTATCAACTCAGTCTTCAAGATTGTCAAATATACACAAGTCCTATGTATCATATATATATATATACTCAACATGTCGATATAACCTATCTTGGTGTATATATGTATATATCATATCTAAGTGTATATATATGTATATATACTTAGAGTTTTCAAACCAAAAACTCAATCATAGAATTATTAAAACCATCGGCTAAAGCCTGTTGATCTTTATCTTGGGTATATTGACATAATTATCAGAAAATTCTTTTAACCCTACGCCTTCACACTCATACAAATTTAGTTTGAAATCATAGGGATTTAGAGGACATTGTCTTCATTATATGGACATTTGATCCATCCTTAGGGATACTCTTTAATCCTAATTAAAATGCAAATCATTTTCTAAACCCTAGGACACACACACACACACACACACATACACACACACACACACACACACACACAGAATTTTTTGAGTTAAGCAGTAAAAACAAAAACATCATTAACCTCTTATTTGCTTCCAAATGGGACTGTATGAACTAGAAAACTCACATTCTTCTCTCTCTACTCCTATTTCTCTCTTGTTTCCTCTTTGTGTCATGCCTTTCTCTTCTTCCATCCTCTTCTTATCATAATTTTTCCATCTATCTTTCCTAATTCGAGCTTACATGCAATTGGTAGCTTATAGCTCACATTTCAACCATGCATAATCTAAACTATCTGATCCAACTAATACTAAACACATTTAACTTCATTTTTTCCAAACCAAGAAAGACATTAGCTGTAAATCTCTCAACTTTACTAGGTTAACCCTAGTTGTTATAACACAAGCAAAACATTCTCAAACTTTCCTAAAATTTATTAATCATTGTTTTAATCTTTTTAATTCCTACATGAATCTTTTTAATGTCACAAGGTTGAATATCAACTTTTAAAAAGTCCACTATAATATAATTGCCAATGATAACTAACACTTTAAACATCACCATAGTCTAAGCACTAGAATATTTGACTAGTTTTAGTTTCTAAGTTAGCTTAGGATAACAATATAATTTTGTTATTAAATTAGTATAGATAACCAACATCATTATTTAATAACAGAAGTCTTAATATAAAGTCAATTATATTCTTTTATTTAAAATGGTAAATCACACACTATTATACCAAAACATATTAGTTATTATAATAACATAATCATTGTTATTACTACATTATATATAGATAATCCAATGTCTTTTGTTATATTTATATATTAAGGAATTTAAGCCATATAATGATATTTCAAAAATATTATATTGATAGCCAGATAATGTTCTAAAACCTTACAAAGACATTTTAGCTAATCTATAGATAATAGTAATTAGATATTATTCATGTAGATTTGTTTTATCAAAAGCATTAACAATTAGGAGTATAATAACAAGACATAAATGCATAATAACATTATCCACTCAATCTATGCATAATAATCACAACACAACTACAAAAGATTAATTCCACATAAGCATAAAACTAAACTAAGTCACTACTAGCACACATAATTAACTATCTAAATGTAGATAACATCATAAACATACTAATGCTAATAATTTGAACAATGCAAATAATTTGTACTATCTAATGTGGTGTGTGCATGGGTTATAGATGTTCCTCTAACATCCTAAACACATCCATCTATGGCATCATCTCCTGATGATCATCTCCTCTATCATGATTTGAGGGATGAATCTCTCCTACATTCAACTCATGATAAGAAGGTAATTAGCCCGTAACATCATAATATACTATTGTAATAATAAATCAACATGATTGTAATGTAAAGAATATAAAATACAACTAACTCATAACAATGTAATAATGAAATCAAAGTAACATAAAATTATCCCATAACAACATATGACTTATAACTTAGTTAAAAAGTAATTAATTAATTTAACCACCATAATAATCCATGAATAATTAGGTAAATCAGCTTAGTGAGAAATCGGGATGTGATAGGATAAGATCGTTAGTCATTGTTATCCCTATCTATTATTTTTGGCCTCTTACAAAAAAATATGAATTTAGAGAACATTAACATGTGACATTAGAATATAGGACTCTATGCACTAATTTCATCTTTAAAAATGCATGAAAGATTTATATGTATCTTCTTGAAGTTGAAAACCCTAGTACAGCATGTAATGATTGAGTGACCTATGATCGAGGGTTAGAGGAGTGTAATTGAGTTGAGCCACATAAAATCACCCCCATTATGAATATATGTTGACTACATATATAATAATATGAAGAGGAAAGTCAAACCCATTATACTTCTCCCACTTAAGTGATTTGTGTAATTGTGCTCCTTTGGTTATATGAATACATCTTTAATCAGATTGAATACTTGATTTTGTAATATTAGGGATGCATAAAAGTAGTTTGAATCTTGTCTTAGGACTAATTGAAGTGCTTAGAACCTAGATTGGTAAGAATAGGGAACTTTTCATTAATGTGCAATTATGTCAATAAGCCTTTGAAATTAAGTTAACCAATTATGCGATAAGTGATTTGAATGTGTATTTATGGCAATTCCGTTGGGATGACCACATGCTATTAATCTTAAAACCATGAAGGACAACCTTAAGGAATGTTTAATTTTACAATATTATCAATGGTGGGAAACATATAGAATCATTGGAAAGGGACAGGATCAATGGTCGTTATTGTCCTTATCTATCATTTTGTACCCTAAGGAAACATGTTGGGTTTTTGGTCTAAATTGAGTTATACAATTACATAGTGACTTTTTTAGTAATCATAAAACTTTTGTGTGCAACAAATGCTGGTTATAAGATAAAATAGGTCCTCTATTAGGCTTAGGATATGATGAGGAAGAAAATAGGTAATAATTAAGTGCACAAATTAATTAAGGATTAAAATGGTTAAAATAGGTATGATATTTAGTTACTACATTCTCCCCCCTTTAGTCTATAAATAAAAATTCTAGATTAAAGGAAAGCCATACCTTAGTGTGTAAAATAAATTTTGTCTTTGAGTTGAATACTCCAATCATGAAAGGAATAGTATGATTTGGTAAAACCTAAAAAATCATTAAGTAGTTATATATTTCCTTTGAAAACTAAAATTTGCAAACTTAAATTTTAAAATTTTAAAAATTTGTTTGAACTTTGGAAATTTTAAAAAATTAAAAATTACATGTGTTTTGACAATTTAAAAATTGAAATGAAAGTATGGAATGAATATACATATTTATGTGTAATGAATGTTGATATTTATGAATTTGATTTATTATGATGTTTTCTTAAATCATTAGAGAATTAGTGCCTCTCATGATGCACTTGGAGAGTATATTTATTAAATTAAACCATGGAAGAACATTCGAGGTTATCAAACCCCAACATGGATTTTCACTTGTAGAATGAAAATAACACCCATTGAGGGATGCTAAAACCTCAATTTAACTATGTTGATATTTGTAACCCTAAGATGTGAAATGGGTTGGAATGCAAAAGGATTTTCACACATAATGTTGGAGTGATCAATGAACTCCAAGTAATGCAATATGCAAGTAAAGTGAATCAACCACTGTAAATGGATTATGGATCCAATCACAACTTTGTTCCTAAAATGCATGTTCACAAGAGAATGGAATATACCCATATTCCTACCATGTATGTATCTATCAAAATAGAATGAATAATGTGGAATAAGATTGTATCATTCCCCCATTATAATTGTCAATTTTGAAACTATATGTGAATGTTAATTGTAACTTTTGGTTTAAATTTTGAAACTATGTGAATTTTATCTTTAAAACTGAAATAGGAATAAAAATGCATGGCATATGCCCCCATAATATGTGACAATGACTCAATTTTTCAACATATTTCAACCTTTGAAACTATAATTGTACCAAAACTATTTTTATCTTTGAAAAAGGCTTATTTTGTGCATGAAAAGCCCACTAAAATGCCCCCCTTTTGAGGTGAGGCAATGGATATTTAAATTCACTCATATCAAAATAAAACTTAACTTGCAACATGAATATTAAGTATGTTATCATTGAAAATTGTATCATATGGAAAAAAATTGTGTTAATATTGTAAGTTTTTAATTTTGCTCAAGAGTTGAGGCCTATAAAATTTAACAATGAAAATCATTTAATTAAAAATAGAATTAATATGTTAGTAGTGTATAATATAGATCATGGCACTTTTCAAACTCAACAATCTCAATAAGCACAAACAAAACAAGCATAAAGATAGAAAACCCACAATAGAAAGGCCAAGAGCCTTTAGCAAAGGACATGTTCAAATGTCTTTAAAAACATGCATATACATGAGTAATGTCACAAATAAGAGACATGTTGAACTGTCACACAAAACATATATAAACTCATATAAATTCATAAATCAAGTTTTTCACACAAGGGCCAAGGGTCAACACAATATAAAAGTAAAATTATAATCTATTATGTATAGGTGAACGACAACAATATAACATAGACTTAGCAAAGGTAGTCTAAGCTATGCATATGAAATGTGATTGTATCCTAGAAAATAAAATGTTCATTTACACTATGTAAGATATAAATATTATCAATACATTTTTAAATAATATGAAAACTCAATAATATATTGGTTATATGATGATAACACCTGCATACTATCACTTGTGAGTAAGATGCTCCTAGCTTAGCAAGGCTAATGGGTAGAGAAAGGTCCAACATCTTAAATCTATGAAATGTTTGT
This sequence comes from Torreya grandis, assembly GCA_037957365.1. Taxonomy (NCBI): domain Eukaryota; kingdom Viridiplantae; phylum Streptophyta; class Pinopsida; order Cupressales; family Taxaceae; genus Torreya; species Torreya grandis. The sequence goes on from JARHVA010007807.1 coordinate 452,553, forward strand.
ATGTATTGAAAAAAACTTCATAAATACCATTGAAATTCATGTTTTATGTATAAATAATATGTTATGTACTAATCATGAAATAAATAACATATTGTAAAGATTTAATCTAGATTTCCAGTCACTCAAGATTTGAATGTTTTTAAATTTTTGGAATATATGATTTTTTTATATTTTTTATAATATATGGAAACCAAAAATAGAAAAAACTAAAATGAAACAAAAGTGTCAAAAATAGAAGAAGGGGAGGAGAGATCTAAACATTTCAAAACAAGTGTTAATGTAAAAAATGCACAAGGAAAAGTTTGAATGGCCCAATATAAGCAACTTTCGCCCTATGGATTGCGAGATGAAAGTCTTGTAAATATATATAGGAGAATTAAAATGTATGAAAATGAATAATTATACATTTTCATTTCATAAAATTTACATTTGTATCAAGATGTCACATGTATAAGTAAAAAAGGCTTGAAAAAAAATATCTTGCATAAATAATGGCGAATTTAATTTTGAGACTGATAACCAAGAACAGGGGGAATGATACAAAAAAATATTTATGAAAATGCAATATATTTTATTTCTGTATAATGTAAGCATTAAAAATATTACAAGAAGTTGGTAAATTAAAAAAACTCATGGGTAACTAACCCATCAACCAACTATAAACAAAATTAAAATAAAGACTAATTAATCTAAGTTTGGATCATAAACCCAACAAGCTCCCCCTTCATCTAAAGGGGTATATAAAGACTGAATCAATGAACTATCAGTCATCCAAGTAGACTTTACTACAACTACAACTAGTACAATATGCATCCTAGACTGATCAACACCCTGATCATCCCCACACTGAAGTAGAATAAGATCACGCTTTATCTAACTACATCAATCTTCACATATAATATATCCAACAAGTGATTTCCATAGTAATGTGTATAGCACATCTTAAACTGATGCCCAATAATTTCCAACATCTCTCATAGGCCTTTTCTTAGTACTAAAAATGTTATCAACTCAAATTTGACTCATACCACAACCACCAATGATTGATCGAAAGCTAATATGCAATATCTTCTCCCCTATCAGGTGAGAGGTGAGAAGCTGTGCAACAAATAAACCAAGTAAAAATCACTAAAATGCTCCACATCAAAGATCATATCAACTCTAGATCTATGAAATCAAAGTACATAAGCCAAAAAATTATATTATATCAAATCCTAATCTTGAGCCTAATAGCTCGCACAAGATGGGTGTGTTACCATCTCAAAATATATAATCATCAACTATAGAGAAATAAAATTTGCAATCATCCCATCCATCAGAAGAATATCCAAAAGAGGAAATAGAAGAGTGACTCGAGTGACCAACAATGTTTTCTTCTTCCTTCTATTGATTTCGAGAGGACCTCCTTTTGGAGGGACACTCTGTAGAGAGGTATCCTATACCACCACAATTGTAGCATATTCTCTCATGTCCATTAGAAATAGAGGAAGAATATCCATATGAATAAGAATTCCCATGCTTGTGCTTGTGTCTATGTGAATGTATGTGGTGATGCTCATGCTTCTAAGAACCAGAGTGATGTTTATGCTTTGGAGAATCAGAATGATCCCTATATCCAAAATGATGCTTATGTCTAGAAGTGTGCCTCAAAGAGTGTTTCTATCTCTGAAGGTGATTCAAGAATGTTTTCTATTATGCTCATATAATAAATTACCTATTTTGGTATAGTGAGCCTCTTTAGTAGGCTTTTATTTCTTATTTATAGATTATCACTCATGTTAAGTGAGTAACGAACAAATGGAATCAAAAGTAGATTTGTTAAGCTTATCACTAAGTAGTAACATTTCTATAAAGTTCCTGTAGCTAGATCTAAGGCCATTCAAAACAATATAAATGAGCATTTCATCATCAATTTTTTTTACTAATGGTGCCATATTCTTATTTCAAATTCCTAATTTGTGACACATATTCTAAAACATCTTCATCATCTGTTTATTTAGTGTTGAGCAACTATATAAGAAGATAAATTTTATTGTAAGCAAGTTGTTTATCATACAATTCTTTTAGAGATTTCCATGATTTCCAAGCTTTAAACTTGATGGCCTCTATGCAAATTATAACTTGTGCACTGCAAGTTGATTTCAATAAAGCAAGGGCAAGCTTGTCATGTTTATAAAATTTTACAAGCTTTGTGGCATCGGTGGGTAATGTTGGTTGCTTTTAAACTAATTCCCATAAGTTTTTGAAGATTAAAGTATTTTCCATGTTATTTGATCATTCCTTGTAATTTTTAGGAGTTAAGCATCCATTTTCACTCACCATTTTAGCCATGGTACAAAATCAAAAAAATAAGGAATTCTATTGAGGTTTTGCCTTTACCTTCAAAATATATTTTGATTACAAGAGATCCCTGGGGCTTATTAAAAAAAAATTTACACTTTATAACTCCTTTTACACCCTTATTTCTCCACTATTACAATTTCCTTTGTTACAATGTCTTTTGTCAAAACAAAGATACTCCAAAAATCTAATTTGAATTATTTTCACTAGAGAAAATAAATAAAATTTGATCAAATGGCCTCCTTTTAATCATATGACAACCAAAATGTCATTTTAAATCTACAAACAAATTTAGAATATAGATTTATAATATTCTAAATAACTTGAGATCTTAGATGAGAATAAAATAACATGCAATGAATATGTTTCACCTAGTTTTAGTTTGCATGTAAAAATTTTGTTTATCCTTTGATCCTCCCCTTTTTATTTATTTTTACTTTCTCAGAAATTGAAAATAAATCAAAAATTGGTGGAGCCCATAAAATATAAAAGGATTAGAAAAAAAACCTTGTTTTATTTTACTGGACTAGTGCAGGGCCGTACAACTTTAAAAAGGTATGTGGTGTCTTAATACCATGGCTCTATGTTTATCAACCTCTGCTTAATCCCACTAATAGAGATATACTATTAAAAATGTTTGAAAGAGTAGTGGAAATAGGTTCATGGTCTGAATTGAGATAAGTGTGTTGTGTAGTATTTTTATTATTCACAACCAGCATAATGATAGACCCTGCCTGTTAATTACTCATGCTACAAGTTCCATGTTAAAAGAGAAATTAATTTTTACTCTATCTAGCAATTTCCTTGACTCAGATAATACCACTATTTTCCTAGTTTGGACTACTGCATTGGTAGATGAAGTGCCATACTCAATAAATTACCATATAAAATCAATATTTACCAAAAAAAATCTCAACCTTTTCCTCCAAGTTTTTAATTCTCCATGTCATGGCTATGATACCACTGATAGCTAGGAATAGGAGGAATGATATAGAAAAATATTCAATAAAATGTAATATATTTTATTTCTATACAATGTAAGCATTAAAAATCTTATGGAAAGTTGGTTAAGGAAAACTAACTTTTGGGTAACCAACCCATCAACCAACTATAAAAAAAATTAAAATAAAGACTAATTAATCTAAGTTTGGATCATAAACCCAACAGAGACTGGGTGATTAGTCTAAAAATAAAATAATTCAATATTTGTGGACTAAAATTATGATTTTTTGAAAAAAAAAAAAAGCAAAGGATAATATTGACCCTGGGATAGTAAAGGTAAATGATTTATCCTTTGTTGGATGATTTTATCCTATATGAAAAATGATAAAATTTGAAGGTAAAATATGTAAGCAAAGAAATAAATGGCATTGTTTAATAGGTTTAACCATTATTTGAGATTAGTCATATCTTAGGAAATACAAATAGAAGGGCCAAAATGCCATTAACTCAATGAAATCCAAGGGAATTTAAGAATATATCAAATGATCTCACATGCAAGTAAATGGAAATAAGGTGAAACAACCCAAAAACTAGGTACAATCAGATTTTTTTTAAATAATTTTATAGATACACAAGCTACCCAATGATTCCATCAAGATAGGAATCAAATAAATTGGTGATTAGCAACAAATGACTCATTTTATTTTAATGAAAATCATCAGATGTTCCCATGTCAAAATCATAACATGTTTCATATTCAGTGATGAAATTATCTAAAGGATTACTAATATGATCATGTGTAGGAGGATAAATTATAGTTAATGCAAGAATATGTGAAATCCTATGAGGTTTTGTATAAGCTATGTTGATTATTGAGCTTTTTGTGATACATGTTGAGTAGTATTAATAATGAACTTATAAATTTTTACAAGTGTTTGTGTTTTTTGCAAAGTAGATTATTTTTTCCTATAAAGTTAATTTTGATTTATTTACTTTCAAACCATTGACACATCTTTCTATTTTGATTGACTGGAAACTTTTTTCTTAGATATAATATATACAAACAGAATTTGAATTTGAATATATGTATCATTGAACTATGCTGGTCAATTGGGAGAAGGAGGTATATTGAATTTTACAGGATGTTCATACTTGATTCCTAAAATTATAACAACTTGATAGTAATAGATATACTTTACGTATTTATGTACTATAAAAGGTACAACATAGTTTTTTCAACCATGGGCATCCCACTATCATATAAAAAATCCCATTTTTATATTACTATGAAATTAGTAGATAGTATAGTAGGACCGACTTGAAGAGGTAGCATAATATGTCCCAAATTTGTTTGTTGCTTACCATTTAATGTCTTAACAATTTTAGTAGTTGTTTGTATGTCACTTTGTGTGTAACCCAAAAAATTAAGCAATGTTATTGTGCATGAATTTAATTTGATTCATTATCAACTAATACAATGTGAATAGAGTTTTAATCAATATGAGCTCTTATACATAAAACATGGAAATCAAAATCATCATTACCTATTTCACTATCATCAAAAGCAATCATAGGACATGGTTGAATATTTGGAGTAATTGTACCAATAGTTCCATCAAAGGGATGATAATATGATGCATGATGTGAATAATAATTATAATTATGATGTCCTAATGAATTATATTTATTGTTATCATGGTTAGGAAATGGATCACTAAAAATATTTAACTTAGCATTGTCATTTTTTTATGTTTTTCTTCCTTTAGATGAGTATCTATCTCAATGACATTATTGTCAATAAGATCTTTAATTAGATGTTTGATATTGAAACACTTGTTTTTAGAATGACCATTGCATCTATGATAATCGAAATATGCATTAGTATCGAATAATTTGATTTGTGGTGTGTTCATGTCAACTTCAAATATAGGAGGCAAAGTGATTAAGTTGCATTCAAGTAGCCTTTGTAACAATTTATAAGGTGGTATGGTAATTTAGAAAATTGCCTTATTTTCATTGATTTGATAACAAAACTTTGTTATTGGGATGAGAAATAACATTAACTTATATCTTTGCTTTAGTTTTAGTATCTTGTGTCTTAGCTTTGTAGGATGGTTTAGTTTGAAACTTAGTTGTACCAGTTGTAGTAGATATAGGTTTATATTTAAGCTTATTCAAATAAATACATTTGACTTATCTATATATTACAATATGAAAAAGATATTAAAATGATTTAAAATTCTTAAATAAAATTGACACACATAATGGTGCAAGGAAACTTTATTTGAAGATGTCTTGTAACTCACTGTCTACTAAGACATTAGTTATTTTAGCTAAAATAGTCTTATAACTAAGCATAAAATCAGTGATAGGATCATTAGTTCCTTATTTGAAATTAGAATTTTGTCATACAAAATTTTTTCACCAATTTTGATATCAAGTGTTTGATAAATAAATCAACTAATGGATTGAATGGTTGCACCAATTGATTAGGAAGTCCTACAACCACCACAACACATAGTAGTTTAAACTTATTACAAAGTGATTGGTTAACTATTTATTATCAAATTCTTAATCCAAATATACTATGTGAAAATATCTAAGATGTTTTTCAAGGTCTCCTTTACCATCATATAAATGAAGTTTAGGAGATATAAATTTGATAGGTGAAAGATGTGATGCAATATCATGAGATAGATAATTATGAATTAAAGCATGGGAATCAAATTATTGGTTATGTTTCATAATACTTTACTCTAATTTTAATACCTTAGCTTGCATAAATTTAAATTATTTATCTATGGATTGTGTATTATATAAGGTATGTTATATAGTATGTGTAACTTTAAAAGTATTTGAATGGCTTACTTGGTTAGGCATATGCATAGAAATGTGTTGTAATCAATATGTTGCTCCTAATCCAAAAGATGTGGATGGGATAATAATATTTATAATAGAAGTGAAAAAAACTATGGTACAGTTTACAATATGAAAAGGTGGTTCTTGTTGCACATTAAGAACATAATTTTTTTATTTGTGTGCTTTTTTAGAAGCTAAAAGGACCTTTATTACTTTAGGTATATCTTGTGGAATTTTATGAAGTCCTTTTCAAGAAAATTATAAACGTTGAAATTATTCTTGATCTACTTCATTAAGGTCATCAAGATGAATCCTATTTGAACCATCAAGGGTATCTTGTGAATTTTGATCATTTTGATTATGCTCTTGAAAATTTTCATTATCAAATTATTCATCAAAATATAAACCAATGTGTGCTTTAGTCTAATCCATTTTAATAGTTATTAAATAAATTTAGATATGTTCAATTGGAATCTTACTTATATTCTATAACTTCACCTTAATGGAGTATTAGAGACAAATTACTTAAGTGGCATAGAATAAAAACATGAAAGGTAATTTAAAATTAATTATAGAAATGATAAGGCTAAAAAGGGACTTTTTGTTCAAACCCTAATGTAATAAATCTTTAAGAGCTAGAAGATTAAAGAATACATAGGGTTAGAAAATGTTAAAACAATAAAAGGTTTCATCAAATATCTATAATGAATTTGAATTAATATTAAAATTAACCTTAATTCACATAATTAAAATAAAATAATGCAAGGTGCTAGAAATTCATTTTTAAACAATAAATTATAGATAAATGACTGAAATAGATGAAATAAAATAATGAAAAGCAAGGCCACTCTATGAAATTGAAGCATGAACTTAGATTTTTGAGTTTTACAACTAATTGTGTTGACTAAAATAATGTAAAAATAGGAAACTATGATCTATCCTAGGATCTTCGCAAAATTTGGTTCTGAATTTGCATAAGGACAATAATGTTGGATAAGATAAGATCACCAGTCATTGTTGTCCATGTCCATTGATTTTTTCCACTTAAAAAAAATGAATATAGGACATAGTCACATGCAACAATAAAATATAGGCTTGTATATACTAATTTTATCTATGCGAGAGATCTGTATGTAGTCTTTTGAAGTTGAAAACCCTAGTATGGAATGAAATGATTGAGTGACCTATGACCATGAGTTAGAGGAGTGTAATTGAGCTAAATTGGCCCCAATAACCCAATATGACTAAATGTTGCCTATATATACAATAATTTGAAGATGGAAATCAAGTCCAATGTAGTTATCTCACTTAAGTGGTTTGTGCAATTGTATAATCAATTTGAATACTTGATCATATAGGATTAAAGTTTCATAACACTGGTTTAAAACTTGGTTCAAAACTTATCTAAGTTCTTAAAAATTGAATTAAGAAGAACATATAGCTTTTTATTAATGTGCACTTATGTTAGTAAGACTTTGAAATGAAATTACCCAGTTGTGTAATAAGTGATTTTAATGTGTATTTATAACAATTACAATAGGATGACCACACACTAAGAATCCTAAAAATGTGGAGGATTACTCTATGGAAGGTTTAATTTTAAAATATGATCATTGGTGAGAAATAAAAAAATATTTAGATAGGGAAAAGATTGATAATTTTTGTTGTCCATATCTATTGTTTATGTCCCCTAAGGAAACAGGTTGGATTTTTGGTCTAGTCAAAGGTATACATATGCATAGTGGTTTTTTTAGCAGTCATTACATTTATGTGTCTAATAGATGAATCTTATAATATAAAATGAGTCCTCTCTTAGGATTAGGTTAAGATGAGATATCAAAATACATACTAATTAAGTACACAAATTAATTAAGGATAAAAATAGGTATAATAAGCATGATCAAGCATTCATGACAACATTGTGATTACTACACTGGTGTGCAAAGATAGATGGTTTTGTCATAACATTAGTCATTCCACCAACTATCCATGGCTAAGCTCAAACCCCCTTCAACTAGTCAAAATTTATCCAATACATAGAAAATAACATTTTCTTAGCCTACACTTTCCCCCAAACCCAACCATGCACTTAATTTCAAATTTTAATAGATCTAAAAAATATTTTTTAGCAAAATTTCAAGATTATGGAAAAAACAAAAAAGTCAATAGAATTCACCCTTACCTATTATACTCATGGTACCACTAATTCATTCACCATTATTTATTCATGCTCAACAATTTGACTACTCTCTGATGCAAATTCATCATAAGAGATCCAAAGCTAAAAGAATATCAAATCTCAAATGCAAAAATGATTTTTATTTTAAGAAAATTTTCAAATAAGTAATCTATTTTACTAGTTGTTGGATTTTAAAAACTTCCTATTTTTAGTAAATATTTTTTAAAACTTGCATTTTATCTTATTTCTTGTTGTGATTACTTCATAATTAACCCAAAACAAGTCAAAAATTGAAGATTATAACATTTAATTATCTATAATTTTATTCCATAGTATATTGAAAATTAACACCACTCTACACCAAACTCAGTCCCCTTATAGGATAGTTCAGGTTGTATTATCATCCTCAAGGACACAGTAAGTAAGATTTTCTTTGTTTTGATTAATTAACATATTGTTTTCTCTTTTGTAAAATTTTACTTGATTCTCATTTTTTGATCATAGGCCATAAGGGTGTCTTAACTAGTTTCACTATGGCACATAGGTAAGTGAGATAAATTAATTAACCCCCTTTTTTCCTTTCGGTGTGTTATTACTCAAGAAAAACCCTTGCCAACTCATGACAAGGTGTCTCCCTGAGGGGGAACACGTATGTACCCAAATTTTTCATGATGCAAAATTTCATAAAAAATGTGATGATGATGCAATGATATCCATGAAAATATGCTCAAACTTGGGTTTCTCTCTTTTTCTATTCTTTTGTTCTTTTTTGGGCCTTGAAAATCCTCAAAATTTTATTTTTATAAGTTTATTTGATTTAAAGTTTAAAAATCTTGTTTTCATGGCAAAACTACTATGGTAAAAACATAACCACCACCATAGTTTTACAAATCACCATGATGGTTCATTGAGCCATAGTGGTGGTTTTGTAAATTGTCATGCTGGTTCAAATTTTTCACCTACATAAGGTGGTGATTTTGTCAATTGTGTAGCACTTTAAAAATTAGTTACCCAAGACTTTAGTTTTTATGTGTTTTTCTTATTTTTGGTTGCATTTTTTATTATTTCTTCTTGAGTTCTTTTCCTTGACTACCCAGTTCACTCTTAGTATTTTTTTCTCAATCTCCTTGATCTCTAAGTTAACCAAACTCCTAATAAATATCAACCTAAGTCTAAGTCACAACTCTTTTTTCATTACAATAATCTCACTTTTAAAATAATTTCATATATGAATTTTTCACATATGATTAAATATTAGAATATTTCAAAGCCATACTCCACTTGCTTGTATTTTTGAAGAAGAATTACCTTAGTATACAATCATATTTTGGTCATTTTTACATGAGTTTTGAAGAACAAAAATTATTGAGATTTCAACGTATTTTGGCTAATTTCTTATTCATATTTGTGTCTCTATGATTCCATTATTTTTTCATCTTCTTATTTGAGAGCTTCTAAAGTCGTCATTGGGTAAATGAGTCAACTACTTGAGGATTGCATCTTCACACTAATTACTTCTTCACCTTCATCTGATTATCCACATTTGATTAGGTTGGAGGATTTGATTTTAATTTTAATTTATTTAAATTAGATTATTTAGTCAATAAAATAGTTTTTCATTCTAAAAAAATCCAAAAAAATAAAAATGTCATCTTCTTTGTTATTCTCTTAGATTAAAATGAATAGTCCCATCTCCTTTAGTTACATTTTCATATCAAAATCTCAAAGAATAATATTATTTAAATTTTTATTTAGGGTAGATTATTTGAATAAAAACATTAGTTTCAACCAAGTATAATCATTTAATTTTCAATTTTATATAGCATATACTCACATCAAACATCAACACACACACACACACACATCAAAAACTAGAAAATCAAGAAGAGATAAATTTATATTTTAGAGTTGAACTATCCATTTGCATGATAAAAGAACATTGTCACAAATCATAAAATAAAAACTCTGAGATTTATTTTATTCAATCTTGAATCATTTAAATTCACATAAAATAGTCTAAAAGTTTTAAAACTTTTCTTTTAGCTTGCATATGTGGATTAATTTATGGAAACATAGAAGTTGTTTTTGATAAAACCAATATAAGTTTTAGATATCATTCCCCATTTTCATATTTGAAATATAAATTAAACATTATTATTAATTTTATTGAATTTAAAAAATTAAAAATTAAAATAACGCTCATTTAGTGTATTGTAGGAAAAACTCTCATCTTTAAAACTAGGAAAAGTTTTAAAACAACACTTGCATCTTTTGGTTGAAATATAGTTTAACATTACATTATTGGAAACTTCATTTGCATTTTTAAAAAATATATGTAAAAGGTTAATTTCTTTCCTTCATTTTCAAATTTTTATTTATTTCATTTCAAGTACTTCCATTTCAATAAGTAATGTAGTTTCATTTATATTTTAAAAAAACTTACAAAAAAAAATTAAAAAAAATAAGTTAATCAAAACTTTATCAAAATGAGAATGAGTACAAAAACTTTATACCAACATTACCAAAATATCAAGTAAAACTTCATAAAAACATTCAAGATAATCCATATGTCTATAAATTTTCAAACCAACATTAGCTCACCATTGGATGATGCTCCTAGAGTGACCTTACCTCTATAGGGAAGGATTATTTCTTAGAGTGCTCATTCATATTCCATTAGGTACCATTCAAAGTGAAATTGATTTTGAACTCAGACTTGAGGTTTCCTAATCCAACCCACTCCCAAACCTTATCATCATTTAGTTTGATTCCCTGGACAAACAAACTCACCCTATAACACCTCAAGTCATAGTGAGACCCCTTTGCATTTGATCTCACTAGGTAACAACCTTAAATTTTAATCATCCCCTCTCATTTATTTTATCCTTGGGTATAACATAATACTATTATTATTTACTTTACATATGACATTGGATGGTCATGATCAATCCAATCACACTAGCCAAATCTCTGGGGTCTTATAACCCAATTTTGACCAATTCCCAAAGCCAAACATGTACCAAGAACTATGATATCTTGTCCTTATCCACATTGAGGGTTATTTAGATTCAATATCCTCCAAATTTACCACTCTAAATGATTTATTTAATGTGAATAATCTATTTTGGTATCACCATGAGCATCCCCTTGATACCCATCATGAAAAACATTATCCATATACCTCAACCCAACCAACTCATTCTTCTAACCCTTCTAACACTAATCCCATAAACACACCATCCTATCCAACCTAACCAATAAATAATTACTCTTGATATCCATTCATAATTTTTATTTGATAAACCTCAAGAGTTTGAGTGCATGAAGGTTATCATGTCACATTTTGAGCATACAAATATTGAACCTATAAGTTACACATTATGTGCTTTAACTAAATCAACCACTACGTATTTATTGTATATTAAATTGTCATTTTATTCCTTATTTATTAAATACATGAAAAAAATATAATTGAGTATACCCATGCTCCTACCATGTCCATAGATAGTAAATATTATTTAAATCATGGCATGAATCTATATCATGCCACCGAATTTTTTTTAAAAAAACATAGTGAACATGAACTTGTATCATGCCCTAGTTGATAAATGCAAAATTTTTAATTGTATGTAGATGATAATTTAAAAAAAAAATTGAAAATTTTGCATTAATATATATCGTGCACCCAAAAATATATAAATATGCCCTTATAATTTATACCAATGATGGAATTTTGAACCATTTTTTAACCTTTGAAGTTGTAGTTTAGAATAGAAACTAGAGTTGTATTCTTGAATAGGATTATCTCACATATGATAATCCCACTTAAATTTCCCCTTTTTAGGTGAGGTAATTGTGTCTTAAAATCCACTTTTCTCATAATAAAATTTAATTATATCATGCGTATTAAGATGTAATCATTGGATAATGTAGCATATGTGAAAAGTATATTAACATTTCAAAATTTTGTATCATTTAAATTATGTATGTAACACATGAGGCTAAATATGTAAATTAATATCATAGTAATAAAATGTATAATTATTATCCTATGCATTAGTTAGTGCATGCTATGGATTGTGGCAGTCATCAAAATTGACAAGCTCAATAAGCACACAACACAACAAGTACAATGCCATACAATAGGTTCAAGGGATGCATAAATGGGACATGTTTAAATTTTTCATAATTAAATATCTCACATACAATGCCAAGTGAAACACACAAAAGTATTGAAAATTTTCACAAATAAGGGACATGTTCAAATGTCACACAAAATAAAGGGATAATGGCCGCAAGCAATGGACATGTTTAAATGTCACACATACCTAAAAACGATATCATAGATATGTTAAAACAAATTTCACATAAGCTCCAAGGGGTATACATAATATATAATATATTATGTACAAGTAATATAATTAATGGAGCCTAAAACTAGAAAATAGTTTACACCAACTATGTGTAATATGATCATATCATATAAAATAGTATATTATAAAATAAATATATTATTAAGACATTTTTAAATAGTATATAACTAAATAATATAGGATTCATATAATGATAACACCTATAAATATTTAACCTATGGATAAGATACCCCTAATTTGACAAGGTTGCTTGGTAGAGGCAAGTCCAACATCTTAGTCCATGTGATATTTGTATGTCCTATATAACACTAATAACACCAATGAAATGCATATGTGATAGAAAAAAGTATGTTATCTACCAATCATAAGATAAATAACATATGACAATGATGTAGACTAGATATGTCATGCTGAAGGCCTGATTTTAGATTTCTAGAATTTTTTAATTTTTGAAATATTTGATTTTTTTTAGTTTTTGCATTTTGAACCTAGAATTATATAAATTAGTGATAACCAAGGGTTTTAAAGTATAAAAAAATATAAGGATATAAATAATGCAAAACATGTGTCAATGTGACATATGCATTAGAATTGATGGCATGGTCATGTATAAGTAAGATGAAGGACTAATTTTTAAGTGAATATGATTGGATAAATTTGAAAAATACAACATGAAGGAAGAATTGAGAGAGAGATTAAAAATTAATACAACATAAGCTTTGATATCAATGTCAGGCTGGGATGGATGATGATATTTATTGCAAACCAAATATATTACAATTTCATTGATTGATAATGAAATATTACATCAATAAATATCCAAGAATGTGACTATTCAATTCATATTCTAATATGACTCTTCATCTACCTACAAATATTTTCTAGCTTACCACTATAAGACAAAAGTTTTAGGATGAAAAAAAATTGAAAATTTTAGAGACATGCTTGGTCTCACAATAACCCCTATATATTTAGATGAGGATGTAATATTATTGTAGTATAATATTTATAATACTAGGTGTCATTGTATGATAAATTTTATCTCATGGTGGTAAGATAGAGAGTCTCCATATGTAGATGAAGATTCATATTATAATATGAATTGAATAGTCACATTCATGGCTATTTATTGATGCAATATTTCATTCTTAGTAAATGAAATCTCAATATCTTTGGTTTATACCAAATGATATCATCCATCCTAGCCTGACACAAGATGTCCCCACTATATATTATAATGTGGTTATAAGGTATGCAAGACATTTGAGTAAATATCCAAAGGAAAGGTTGTACATCCTCATTTCATCAAATGTACACTTATAAAATTATGTATTATGTATGGAAGATATAGCACAAGAAAATAAGTATTTTGCATGAATAAGTATTGGTTTGCATAATATAACTAAGTAAAATATCAATAAATTGGTAGTATTAAGTCTCTGTGTTATCATATTTTTATTTTTGTGTGAATATTTACAAAGGATGGGATCGACCAATTAAGGGAAGTAGTGGAAATCAATTTTGGCCCTTAATGGTCGATAATGTCCTTGATAGAAAATGAAATTTTCTCAGTTCAGAGAGTGAAAACAAAAAATTTAATGGTATAATATGGCATAGTATATCACTATTTTGGATCGTTTAAATCTAAAAAGGTGAAAAAAAGAGAGCTAAGAGGTAAAAAAAAATGTTAAGATCCAAGGGCTTAGAAGAATCGATAAAAATGATGTCTTGTGCAAGAGGTTTAATAATAGCATGATGTAATAATAGAGAAGTTATGTATAATTATATGATGAAATTACAAGCCAAAGATCTCATCAAGAAGATGTTTTTGTGTAGGTCTTTTATGTTAGGTTGTGGAGCTAAAAGCTTCACTGATGCAAACATGGAGGAGGAGGTTGTTGAGTGTCACAGTCACCGGTGTCAGTCAGGCCAACTGACATCGATTAGGTGTAGATAGGAACCTGCCGACATCGGTCAGGGATTGGCTGACGTCGATCATCTCCAAGAAAATAGGGACTGATGTCGGTCACCTGTGCAATTTGAAACTGTGAGTTTCACAGACAGTTTGTTAACAAATTAGTTGTTTGCATGTTAAAGGCTAATTTTAGTCTTGGAGCTGCAGATCTAATTATTGTAATTAGATGTATAATTATTATTTGCATGAGATATATATAATAGACTCATGGGCTGTATTGTAATTTGGGCTAGTTGAGTTGAGCAAGGTTAGCCCCTTCAGAGGGAAGAGAGCAAGGTGTGTTCCTCCTAGTTCCACAGGGGTGTTGAGTGTGTATGATCAGGTAGAGCTGCAGGTTGTGCAAGTTCTGGTAGAGATCCACAGGGGTGCTGGTTTGGAGAATTAGAAGGGTTCTTCATGTGTGTAGGATCTTGGTCAGCAGGTGTGCAAGGCCATGTTTGGAGATCTACATGTGGTAAGTAAGATCAGTTGATCTGCAGGTGTGTGTGTGTGCGTGGTCTAGGTTTACAGGTGTGTAGAACTAGGTTGATTTGCAGGTGTGCAAGATCAGGGAGGTCAGCAACACAATAGGTAGCAAGATCAAGGGAGATCTACTTGGAGTATGTTGTGTACTTGGAGTACAGTGTGTACTCAAATTTGGAGTGCATAGAGCACTTGTGTACTTGCAGTAGTGATATTGACTGGTGGTACTGGTAGTAGTGATACTGACTGGTTGGAGGTGAACAACAACTCTATGCTTGAGTTGTTGTTGGGATCATAATTGAGAGAGTTAGCTCTTGAAGAGATTTACTATTTATGCCCTAGAGGTGTGGGGGCCCTAGAGGTGTGTAAGGAAGAAGACTATGGCATATTCTTTGTTGTATTTCCTTCTGGAAGAGTATTAATACAATTGGGTATTGTCTCTCATATTCTGTGTTATTTCTAAATTCTAGTTACTTGTTACTTCTGGTTAAATTTTGCATTTAAGTTGCTTGTACATGGTAACCAATTGTGCTTCCTAGATCCTAACAGTGGAATCAGAGCATGTTTGTTGTTCTAGATTCCTAACAAGTGGAATCAGAGCTAAGGTTGCAGGGAGCAAGTTTGTGTTTGATTACAGGTCACTCTCAGGGATTTTTGATTGAGTGGGAGTATAGCAATGGCAAAAGAAAGTATGCTAAGAATGGAGGAATTAAAAAGCATGAATGGTCAATTACGGTGTTATGGAAAGAAAGAGCAGGTAAAAAAATATTGTTGGTTGGTAGAAGATCAGTATGAAAGAACTGAAGAAGCAGATGTTGTAGGTGTTGTTGCATAGGATGGTCTGGGATGTTCCTTGGATAAAGTAGAATCTTGGTTTATATATTCTATTGCCTCTTTCCATGTAGCCCCATATAGAGGGGTTGGTGAGCCTTGTCAGAGTATTGGCAAAGGGGAAGTGTGGCTGAAATTACAGGCGGCCAACACATGGGTGTTGAAGAAGGTCATGTAGGTCCCAGTCTTGAAGATATGGCTAATTGCTTCAAGAAATTTGGGTGATGAGAGATGCATAGGAACTCTCACAGTGGATGCACTTGAATTAGCATGTGGTAAGAAAGTAGGTACTCTTTATCTACCTGCTTGTATTTCTTATTCTTCTTCTGTTGCAAGGATGTGGCTTTGTAAGCTTGGTCACAAGAGCAAGAAGGAGATGCATGTTCTTAAGAGGAAGTTAGATGTGTTTGACAAACTTAAGAACTAGAAATCCTTGGTGTTTATGGAGGAGATGATGGACATAGATCAGTGGATGGGATTGAGTAACTCTAACCAGGGTAGTTTGGACAGGGTTTTGATCCAAAGAGAGCTCATGGGTAAAAAGTCATCACTCACAGGAAAACATAGGTACCGGCATTGGTCAGGGGTAATCGACGTCGAACAGATAGGCACCAATGTCAGTCATGTGTAGATAGGAAAAGTTAGTGGTGTCAGGTAGGTGGAGACTGACGTTGGTAGGATAACTAGTGTTGGTGACCTGGACAGTCACATGGAACCGATGTCGGTCAGATGCAGACTGTGTGGTGATCGAGGTCAGTCACTGGAACAAATTTTGGGTAGACAAGAAGCTATCAAGGAGTCTCAAATGCCCATATGGAGGACTGAAAGGGTAAGTAAGCCTCAAATTCATTGTTCCTCTTCTTTATACTCATTGCTCACTACAGAGCAGGAAAGATCCAGGAAATAGTGGGACCATGGCATGAATAAGATGCAGAACCAAATGAGAGATTTGGTAGGGTTGCCAGCCGGTATGAAAGCACTAAAAGATGAATGGATACCTTAGTTAAAGAATAGAGAGAATGGACACGTGAGACGGAAGGCCAGGTCATATGGTCTTGAGAAAGCTCTAGGATAGTGGTACAAGGTTGACAGGTGGATAACAAAGCATGGCTTTAGTCAATGTCATTGTAACTACTGTGGTTTCTTTACCAGGTGGGTGATGATTGCAACATCATCCTGTTACTGTATGTTGTGTGTTTTTTTGATGCAGGGTCACACATACAGGGTTGTTCTAAGCTAAAGGTAAAGTTAGTTTAGAGATGTGTCATGAAGAATTTGGAGGAGTGAAATTCTTTGGCATGAGTAATCCTAGAGATAGAGAACATCACAAGTTGATGTTGTCACAGGATGATTGTGTGAAGGTAGTGTAGGATGCAGAATGGCAAGCACACCTATGGATGGACAGTTCACAGAATAGGGTCCCCAATCATATGATGAGGTTGAGTACATGTGTACTCCCTGAGTTTGCCCAAGTAGTGGGTGCTATTAGAAAGTTTGTAGTCAATCCAAGAAAGAAGCACTAGAAAGCAGTTCAGTGGGTTCTCAGGTATCTGAGAGAGACCAGCAGTAGGGATTCATGCTATGCAAGGTCAAGTACTTTGGATTTGGCATGTTACTTGGATGATAGGTGTTGTACCATAGGATGTGTAGTGGTTGGTCTTCAAGATTGAGCTTGAAGAGGGATACAAGCTAAGAAAAAAATTAGATGGTGTACAGGTACAGGTATAGTGTAGCTATTTATCTCTAAGTGCGATATTGCTAGGTTGTGTAGCTAAAAGCTTTACTGATGCAAACATGGAGGAGGAGGTTGCTGAGTGTCATAGTCACTAACATTGGTCAGGCCAACCGACATCGGTCAGGTGTAGACAGGAAGCTATCGACATCTGTCAAGGATCAGCTGATGTCGGTCATCTCTAGGCAGATAGGGACCAACATCGGTCATCTGTATGGTTTGGAACTACGAGTTTCATGAACAGTTTGTTAACGAACTAGTTGTTTGCATGTTAAAGGCTAATTTTAGTCTTGGAGCTGTAGATCTAATTATTGTAATTAGATGTCTAATTATTGTTTGCATGAGATCTATATAATAGACTCATGGGCTATATTATAATTTGGGCCAGTTGATTTGAGCAAGGTTAGCTCCTTCAGAGGGAAGAGAGCAAGGTGTGTTCCTCCTAGTTCCACAGGGGTGTCGAGTGTGTATGATTAGGTAGAGCTGCAAGTTGTGCAAGTTCTGGTAGAGATCCACAGGGGTGTTGGTTTGGAGAATCAAAAGGGTTCTTCATGTGTGTAGGATCTTGGTCGGCAGGTGTGCAAGGCCATGTTTGGATATCTACATGTGGTAAGTAAGATCAGTTGATCTGCAAGTGTGTGTGTGTGTATGGTCTAGGTTTGCAGGTGTGCAGAACCAGGTTGATTTGTAGGTGTGCAAGATCAGGGAGGTCAGTAACACAATAGGTAGCAAGATCAGGGGATATCTACTTGGAGTACATTGTGTACTTGGAGTATGGTGTGTACTCAGATTTGGAGTGTGTGGAGCACTTGTGTACTGGTAGTAGTGATACTGACTGGTGGTACTGGCAGTAGTGATACTAACTGGTTGGAGGTGAACAGCAACTCTATGCTTGAGTTGTTGTTGGGACCATAATTGAGAGAGTGAGCTCTTGAAGAGATTTACTATTTATGCCCTAAAGGTGTGGGAACCCTAAAGGTGTGTAAGGAAGAAGACTGTGGCATCTTCTTTGTTGTATTTCCTTCTAGAAGAGTATTAATACAATTGGGTATTGTCTCTCATATTCTGTGTTATTTTTGAATTCTAGTTACTTGTTACTTATGGTTAAATTCTGCATTTAAGTTGCTTGTACATGGTAATCAATTGTGCTTCCTAGATCCTAACAGTGGAATCAGAGCATGTTTGTTGTTTTAGATTCTTGACATTGTATCATCAAGAGTATGGTACTAATAGTTTGCATGATCAGAATCATAATCATTAATGTACTCATTACCATTATGGATAAATAATTTATTAGGTTGGTCTTGAAATTATGATTTATCACTGTGATGATCTTTTACATTTGTATATGAAAAACAATCTACACCATATTTTGGTGTTGAAATTTTTTATTTCTTTTACTTTGTTATATGTATTGTATCATGTGCCTCTATTATAACTATAGTAATTATATTTGCTTGAATATTAGCTGAAGAGCTATTTTTAGTTTTATGCTCTTGCTCTAAAGATGTTCCATAATTCAAAATATAAATGACCTTTCCTTCATGATCAAATGTAAATCAACCTTTATTTGTGTTTATCAGTGCCCCAATTGATTTTAACCATGATCTTCCAAACATAACTTGTACACACTCACAGTAGGAGTAATGTTGAATGTAAGATGAAACTCTTTTGAAGAAAACATTATTGTTAACTTGATTGATCCCACACATGTTTCATATGCATTAGTCTTATCTATTTATTTAAGGTGATATCTAAGAGATACAATAAATGTAGTAAACAAATATTTCTTGGTGGTCCATAACTGTGACATTGTTACATTATTTTCCAACTATGCATGAGTAGTGATGGTGAAAGGTTATTGATATGAGGAAGGAATTATAATTTCTTCCATTGGAACAACACTTATAACATTAGCTTTTGTAGGTATATCTTACTTTTGAAACTATTTTTTTATAATCCCTTTCTTAAAGATACTATTTTTCTTAGCTTGAGCTTGTTATTGTAACTTTTCTTTTAATAATACTCTTTTTGTAACTTTTTTTGTTGTAATTTTGTATCCTTTCTTTCTCTACTTATTATTTTTGTAGTTTTTCCTTCTTGATTTGTTCTTTTAATAACTTTTTTTTTTCAAATTTTCCACTTATAACCTTTGCTTTTAACACTATTCCTTTTATAATTGTTCTTTTTGTAACATTACTTGCTCTAATTTTTCCTTGTGAATTTTTTCTTTCTCTAACTTTGCCATTTTTGATCTTTCATTATTTTTTTTCCTTTTGTTCTACTTAAACTTGTTCTTTATAAGATGTAATCATATTATAAGTAGGTTTCTTTATTAAAGTGTATATTATAGTATCATCAGTGTTAATGATATTTTTTATTTTATTCTTAAAATCTCAACATCTATATATATGATGCCCATGCATTTTACGATATACACAATATTATTTTTATCTCTTTAGAGGATGCATAGGAGGTAATGTGGTCAACTTGTTTTGAATAATTTATCTTAAAATCTCACTCAAGATCTTATTATCCTTTATTTGTAACTATCAAGTGGGTCACCATACCTCTTGGGATAGAAAAAACATGGACCTATTTAGAGGGAAAGTACCTAGCACAATCTTGAGGAGGGATGGTAGAAGTATTCAAAGGAATCATTCATGCCCTTTTTCATGTATTATTAACTAGTAAAAGCTCTTATTTATTGTTAAAACAATAATAATTTATTGATACTTGAGGTTGAAGAGTAGGTCTTATAACATCCTGGATATATGATTGTTCTTATTTTCATGTCATATTTGACTTTAATTTTTTTTTGCGTTAATGTTGCTTGCATCTTATCATGTGATTTAGTTCATTTTTGAAAAAAATGAAGCAACAAATGCTCATATAATATATCCATATATGTTTTGAAAAGGAAGTAACAAAAATATGAAATGTAAGATCCTTAAAAATGGATATTGTACATAATAACATTGAAAATAAATTATAAGAAAAAATAAGAAATGAAATGTTAGAAAATAAATAATAAAATTGTCTATAAATTTTAGTAAATTCCCCTAAAATTCAAGGTCAAAATAAATTGATTTCAATGTTAGATATCAAATCCAACATCAAAATAACATGATTTAAGTGTTAGCAATTTGATATAAGGTCAAAAGCAATTTATTTTAATGTCAAATTTAGATCCAAGGTTGAAGGAATTTTTTTAGTGTCAAACACTCATGAATTTATCTAAACACTAGGAATTTATTTTTGAAGCTACGATCAAATAAAAATTGGGTTCACCAATACCTTTTATTAGAATTTGAATTAATGTGATGATTAACCCAAATTCACATAAATTTAATGGAATATAAAATAATTTTGAAATCAACTTGCAACAAGCATAATGAAGGCATACTACTAAATTCAATAAATTTAAATCAAATGAAAGAAGCTAACTATGAATAAAATTAAAAAAATATTTGTTACTATCTAAGACCTAAATTTTTGAAGCTGACAGGCAACTAAAACATCTAAACATGAACAAACCCTATAAATGCAAAAAGACTGAGATTGAAAATGATGAAGGACATAATCATCCAACTTGAGACAAGATATACTCCCACTATAGTCTTTAGTTAGTTTATCTTTTTCAAATTTGGATATTCATATCGTGTTTTTCTATGAAAGCTTAAATTAGTCTTATGTGTAGATATTTGACCTTTGAATGCATGCAAATAGAAAATGACTAAAAACCTACAAATAGAAAATGAAGATTATAGGGTAGATGCACAAAGTTGGGGGACAAAAAGGGTGACACAATTAAAAATACAAAGCATTTTGTGCAAAGGGTGTATGCCCTTTTTAAAAAAAAAACCAATGTAAAATACATTAAGGGTCAGCCCTAACCCTAAAGGGTGTACGCCCTTTACAAAGGGTGTACATCCTTTACAAAAGGTGTGTATCCTTTCCAAAAGGTGTGTGTCCTTTTCATAGGGAATATGCCCTTTGCAAAGGGTATGCATCCTTTTCAAAGGGAGTACGCCCTTTGCAAGCCATGTTTTTTTGTTTTTTTTTTGCAATTAGTCTTTGGAAAGCCATGCAAAAAATTTCTATTATGCAATTAGAGGTATTGGTTTTGCAAGTATATAAACATACAATTAGAGGTATTGGTTTACATACAATTTCAGGTATATATACATACAATTAGAGGTATTGGTTTACATTTAATTTTATTTTAAATTTTATATTCTTATACTTTAAATTTATTTTACTAAATATAAAAAATTAGGGCCACTCAAAATCTTCTGAAATTGATTACAGACCTATAAGAATTACCATTTAGAAGATAGTTTTTCAAATTCCATTCCAACCAATACTTAGTTTTTGGAATTTCAAGATCAGAAAATAGAATGAGAAACAAGGTTACAAATCATGTTACATAAGTAATATATCTAGACACCATTGAGGATTACATGTCTATTTTACCTACTTAAGTATTCCATATCTACTTTATATACTTGAGTAAGCTCTACCTGATTAAATAACTGAGCCACGGCTTTTTCTCAAGGAGTATGCCCTACCTAACTACACAAGCCATATCTTGATATATATTATTCCCTACTGCTATCAAATTAAGTGTTACACTTACTCAAACTAGTCTACTTCAAGGTCCTTTAGAAACTTGCTTACTATTAGGTCTTTTCCTAACCATACATTATCTCTTGGATTATCACAAAAGGTCTTCTAAGTATTGGTATTGAAATACTAATGACCTTGTTATTTAGTACTATCTATTGATTACTTAGCATCTATATTTAGATCAAAATACACTTTCACTAACTTAAAATAGGGTAATTAGTCCTAATATAGTAATATACCTTCAAGAAAACCCCTTCATTGACTCTTAAAGCACTCAATTATATATCCTCACTTCTTTGAACAATATTATGAGGGTTTTACCAATTATTTGACTCAATCTTCTTAGTGCATAAAGATCTTCAACTCAAAACTCAGATGACAACAACTCTACCCTTTATAGACCTATTAGGCCAAATTATACCTCTTAAGGACTTGATACAAAGATGTCTACAACTACCTTATTTTTTGGAATCATTAAATTAAAAAACTCAATGAAAATATCAAGACAATGATACAAGACTCATAGGTGTATTTACACAATCTCAAGATACCAATTAGATCAAACAAGTGCCCAAAAAGTTAACTAAGTCCTAAACACTACTATAATATTATGAATAGGCATGTTTGGTCTTGAAAAGGTGTTATTTATCTAAGCTCATCAAAGGATTATTATAAATCTTTATTAATATGTTTGGAGACTATCTCTGAGGATAAGAAACCAATTTCCTTTATTGCTTTCTTAAGAATTAGAATTCAATGAAAACTCTACTCTTTAGGTTCAGATGGTCTAATCTACTTACTTGAAATGATATTGACTTGGCTTAACTGTCAAATGCTTTGAATCACTTTACTTGTAAGTATTTTATATTTTTTACATAATAACATTAGACCTTCATAATAGGTTTATACTCAATCAACAAAGTTGGAGATGTACTATACTTGGATTTTGCTATCTTTGCCTTGGAATCTTCCTAACAACCTTAACATATAAAATGAAATTTAATTAATGGGTCTATCAATATGCATAAACTAATAGCCTACAACATGAAACCTATATCATATATATAGTAATGGTACAGTCATTTATACATTGCATATACCACATACATGGTACTATATGTAGGTATTTGGTCACGCATACATGACATCTTCATGTGGTCATGATATGGTCACTCATATTAGACACAAATGTAGTTAATAACCATAGTTCACTCGATTTACACCTAAATCATTAAACCAAAACCCCTAACCCCTAACCCTAAACATTAAACCCTAAACATTGAAAACTAAATCCTAAACCCCAAACCCTAAACCATAAACCCTAAACTATGAACACTAAATAATATACCTAAACCCTAGACCCTAAGCCCTAAACCCTAAACCATTAACCTTAATGCATTACTCCTACACCAAAAACAATAATTCATAAATCCTAAACTATTGAACCTAAACATATAAACTTAAAACACTAAACCCTATACTTTATACCCTAGACCCTAAACCCCAAAACCTAAATGTAAGCCCTTAACCCTAAACCCCAAACCATAAATCTAAAATCTTGAAACCTAAAACCTAAATGTAATTCCTTAACCCTAAAACCCAATCCTAAAACCATAAACCATAAGTCATGAACCTTAAACATTAACAAATTGAAAATTCTAATCCTAAATCAAAAACCCAAAACCCAAAACCTTAAACACTAAACCTAAATCCCTAACCCCTTAACCCTAAATCCTAAACCTAAAACCTCAAACCCCAAACCATAAAAACTAAACCCCAAGTCCTAAACCCTAATCCCTAATCCCCAAACACTAAATCCCCAATACTAAATACTAAACACTAAGTTCTAAACCCCAAACCCTCAACCAAACCCCCAAAACCAACACCCTGAACCTTACACCCTAAACCCTAAGTGTGAAACCACAAACCCAAAACCCTAAAATATAAACTCTTTATCCCTTGAGCAATAAACCATAAACCCTAAACCCTTAAGCATAAAATATATATAATAAGGCATATAACCTAATCCCTAAGTCATAACACTGAAACTTAAACCCTAAATGATAGTCCTTATACACTAAACCCTAAGCTGTGAAACCTTAAACCCTAAATTTATAAATCCTAAACCTCTATCCATAAACCATAATCTTTAGTTATCACCTATATATATAAAGGAGAGGGGGCATTAGCTAAGACATATCTTAAAAGGATAGGGGTCATTCTAACCTATATCTAGAAAAAGGAGTGACTATGGACATTCATGTAAAAGGCTTAAATATGGATTTAATATGAATTCCCAAATAATTTGAGGTTCTTTTAATCAATGAGTCTATTAATATTCATAAATGTCTATCCTATAGCATTCAACCTATAGCATACATATAATAATAATACAATCATTCATACATTACATCTACATCATACTTAATACCACATGTAGGTATGTTGTCAATCATAAATGACGTATTCTTTTATTTTCATTATAGTCACTAATACTAGACATAAATTTATCTAATCACCCTAGTACAATCCATTTACACCTAAACCATTAACCCCAAAACTCAAACCCCAAACCCAAACACCATAAACATTGAATGTTGAACCCTAAACACCATAAAACTTGAACACTTAACCCTGATACATTTTCCATAAACCCAACAAAATAATACCTAAACCCAAAACAATAATAAATAAGCCCCAAAACCTAGACCCTAAACATAGAACCTTAAAACTTTAAACCCTAGACTTTATACTCTAGACCCTAAGCCCTAAAACCTAAACTTTAAGCCCTTAACCCTAAAGTGCAAACCATAAGCCTAAATTCCTAAATCCTAAACACTAAACCATAAAACTTAATATTCAATTTCCCACTCCTCTATTGGGAACACATATAGGTTTGTATGTTGGAGGTCTGTATGTGAATGTATGATATTTGATTATGTACATGGTAGACTAGTTCCCTAACCAATACTATACCTCTACCATTGATGATATGAATCTCTTCCATGTCTCTAAACTTCATGAAACTCTCAAACTAGTCCAAAAACTTATATTGAAACCCTATAAGACACAAAACAACACACCACACACTTGTGCTTCATGAGCACTAATAGAACATACACATAAACAAAACCAACTAACTCAAAGATGAGATCATTGCACTTTGAAGGGGGAGTTGGAAATAGGATCCAACATGCATTAGATGTGTCCCTAATCTTCAATATTCCTCTAAATAAGTTTTATCATTTCCTGTAGTCATAATCACCCTTCTTTAGACCTATTTTCACATTTAGCACTAAGATGATCATCAGTTTCTCAATCCAATCCATATAGGAAAGGGTATGACACTTGTACTTGCAAAAAATCAAAAATTATCGATAAAATCCATTATATACCATGTTCATATAGATAAGGTACAAGTAAACTTGATAGGAAGGAGACCTAGGGAGTCCTCTATTCGTCCAAGATCATTTCCCAGTCAAACTAGCCCTCCAAGATGCCTTTTCTTCCACTTCTTCCTAATTGGGTAATTTACAAAGGTTTTAGAGGGTTTTAGTTAGTTTTACCCCTTAAGGATAGTTCATAAAATTGTGACATATAAACCCTAAATAACTTTCACTACATCCTTGTTTAAGACCCTCTCCAACCTATCCTAGCTCCTTAGACTCCCATACTAGGTATCCATACTGATGTGAACTTCCAAACTTGGCCTCTCGAGCTCTTTATGGCACTACGTGTACCCTATCATGTTATTGAGCCAATAAATGACCTCTCTGTGGCCTTATATATAAAATAAAGGTTCTCACACACCTTATATATCCCTATGTAGGTCCTCTAATTCTTTTAAAGGTTCACATGGTGTTAGAAGTGAGGCTACATCTACATAGGGCTTTTGGGCCTAGTTAAGGCTTAGTAGGCCTAGTCTAGACATAGCTAATCATCAACACATATGAGTATTTTTATGATTTTGATGACTCTCATTCATTTTCTCATGTTCAACACATCATCCTACATCTCTTTTCAATGTTCTGATAGTCTCTAACTCATTTTCTTACCCTTTTCATATTGAGCCTATAAGATTTTTCCTCTTGGGAGTACCCTCTATTTAAGACAAAATAGAGGTAACTTACCCTATTTTCCTAGACAAAATTATGATATTATGGGATTGAGAAACTTATTGGGACCCTTTTTACAAATTTTTAGGGTTGTTTCACACTCTTAGCACCTCCAAACCTCATAAAACCCAAGGCAGACTTCTTGAGCACTCATTATTTGTAGGGTTTATGTGTCAACTGCAGGTTAAGGATTGAGCTAAGTTTCTATAACTATTTTCTTGGCCTAAGTATCTCATTATGTTTGTATAGCCATGGTTAAGGTGTTATAATCAATTATATCACACATTCTTTCTTTCCAACTCCTCAAAGTGTACTCTTTATTGACCTAGGCTAAAATTGTAGTCAATTATGATTGTGTGCCTACTCAGATAAGTATGTCTATAGGTAGACATTCTATATTATACCCTTATATACCATGTTCCACATATTATGTATATAATAACTCTATTTCACTCTATTTCCACCTAAACCATTAAACCCAAACCCCATACCCTAAACTCTAAACCTTAAACCCTAAACATTTAAACCTAAACCCTAAACCCCAAACCCTAAGCTATAAACCCTGAACCATGAACACTAAATAATATACCTAAACCCTAGAGCCTATGCCATATATTTAAAGGATAGGGATCATTTTAACCTATATAGATAAAGTAATGACTAGGGGCATTCATGTAAAAGGCTTGAAGGTGGATTCAAGATTAATTCCTAATAATTTGTAGGCTTTTTAATCATTGGTTCTATTAATATGCATAAATGGATATCCTATAGCATTCAACATATAACATATATATAATAATTATATAGTCATTCAAACATTACATCTACCCCATACCTAGTACTACATGTAGGTATGTTGTCACTCAAACATGACATATTCTTATATTCACGTATAGTCACTCATACTAGAAACAAATGTAGCTAATCACCCTAGTACACTCCATTTACACCTAAACCATTAAAACTAAAACCTAAACCCCAAACCCTAAACACATAAACCTTGAACACTTAACCCTAATACATTATCCCTAAACCCAAAACAATAATACCTAAACCCCAAAACCTAGACCCTAAACATAGAACATTAAAACCTTAAACCCTAGACTTTATATCCTAGACCCTAAGCCTTAAAACCTAAACTTTAAGCCCTTAACCCTTAATCCCAAACCATCAGCTTAAAATCTTAAATCATAAACACTAAACCATAAAACCTTAACCTTATAGATCCTTAATATTAAATGTTGAACCTTAAACACAAATTTAAAATCATGAACCTTAAACCCTAAACATCAAAACCCAAAACCTTGACCCCTAAAATTTTAACACTAAACCCTAATCCTAAAACCCTAAGCACTAAACCATAAACCTTGAAAATTTAATCCTAAACCAAAAACCCAAAACCATAAAACCTCAAACCCAAAACCATAAACCCTAAATCCTAAAACTAGATAAACCCTAAACCTTAAAAGCTAAATGTCAAAACCCAAACAATCAACTTCAAACACTAAATTATAAACTTTGAACCCTAAACCCTTAGCCTAAAACCCTAAAAATGAAACCTAAATGACAAACACTAAACATACATTATGGAGACCATACTATAAAGGAATGATGTAAGCATTGGTAGTTCATCTCAACCCCCTCTTCACTTTCATATCATAATTCCTATATAAGCATAAAGATTTCAATGCAAGGAAAAAACATGCCATAAAAAAGTTAGTGGAAAAAATGCTAATACTTTATATTCATGACCCACATCATTTTTTGGGAATAACTCACAAAAATGAGAAGATCCAAAATGATCCATCACTTTTTCTCAATGATTTGGAAATACTTGTGTCTAGAAGAAGGAATTCACCTCATATGAAGCAAGTGCAAAGAGGTAATTTTTCTATCTATCATCATTTTTCATCATCCCTCATCATTCAAAATGAATTTTTCCATGCAAGTGTAAAGAGGATATTATCTTATTTTCACCATGTAAATCATTCAACAATCTCCCTAGAGTAATCCATCATGACCCTATCTAATCTACTAGACACGAATGAGAATAATCACCCTAGTACACTCCAATCAGAATAAAAGGAATTGAAACACCATTCAAGATTCATATGAAAAATATATTGTTTAGTCCAAAATAGATTTATACTGACTACTAGATTAGAACACACTCTACTAGATGAGGGAGTGACTAGGGATGATGATAGAGTGATTAGGTATGATGAGTGACAATGAGGGATGAGGGCAAATGAGGAGGGAGTGATTAGGTATGATTAAGGATGATGAGGGTTAATGAGGGAGTGATTAGGGATGATGAGGGGTCCAATGCAAGATGATGAAGGATTCACTAAGGATGATAAGAGATGATGATGGTTAATGAGGGAGTTATTAAGGATGATGAGGTATGATGAGAGTGTGACTAGGGATGATGAGAGAGTGATTAGGTATGATTAGGGTTGATGAGGTTTGATTACCTAGAGTGTTTAGGGATGATCAATGATAATGATGGATGATGAGGGAGTGATTAGCAACAATGAAGGATGATGATATCTAATGAGGGAGTGATTAGGGATAATGAGGGACAATTAGATCCAATGAGGGAATTAATAGGGATGATAAAAAAGAATACAAGGGTTGATGAGGGAGTTATTAGGGATGGTGAGGATCAATAAGGGAGTGTATTATGTGAATTTAGAGTGCTAGAATATGACTTTATTCTACATGACTTTGGAATAATGCATGAGATTGGAATTGAAGAATGCATGGATTCACCATATATCTATTTTTTTTAGAGTGTGGTATCTTCTTAGAATTAATTTGAATGGTGTGTTGATTTATTCTATTTTAAATGGAGTCTATTAGGGTTATTATCTATATTCATGTCAAGTATGAGTTATTGTATTATGATTACAGGTAGATGTCATGTATGAGTGAATGCATACATATATGTAATATATATGTGATAGATGTTATGTATGAGTGATTGTATCATGACTATAAGTATTTATAAGTTACATGATATAGGGCAGTCATTTATGCATATTGATAGACCCATTGAAAAACCCATAAATTATTTAAGAATCCACCTTCAATCTCGAGTATTCAATTGGGTAGGGCATACTCAAGTAAGTAAAGTAGGTAGGGCATACTCAATTAGGTGAAATATGGGGCATAATCAATGGTATAGATCTATTACATACGTAACATGATTTTTAACCTCATTTTTCATTCTATCTTTTGATCATAAAATTTTGAAAACTAAGTATTAACTACAATGAAATTTGAAAAACTAACTTCTAAATGGTAACTCCTACAACTTTGCAATCAAATTCAGAAGATATTGAGTGGCCCTAATTTGTTATATTTAGTAAAATAAATTTAAATGATAAGATAAATTTTCAATTATTCTTATACTTAACATTTATTTTACTAAATATATGCTTGCAAAACATCAAATATGGCAAAAAAAATTTAGTCCAAGGTTCTTAACAACAACCTCTAGTTACAAATTATATATGCATCTTTCAAAAAACATAAAATTGAAAAAAAAATGCACTCAAAAAAGGCGTATAACCTTTTTTTTTAAATTGCACTCTAAAAAGGGCATACGCCCTTTCTAAAGGATGCACACCCTTTGCAAAGGGAGTACACCCTTTCTAAATGGTGTACGCCCTTTCTAAAGGGTGTACGCCCTTTATAAAGGATGCACACTCTTTGTAAAGGGTGTACACCCTTTATAAAGGGTGTGCACCCTCTCTAAAGGGCATGCATCCTTTAAACATTTCAAATTTTTTCCATTTTTCCTCCAAATCTGCCTTGGGTATAGGCTTAGAGTTGTTTGTACCTACCTTGAAACTAGTCATGGAGTAGCCCACTTAGTGTCTAAGAAATTTTAATATATTTTTCATCTTTGTCAACACATCTGATCAGGCATCTATTATTATTATTTTTTAAAATTAAATGGGTTTGTAGAGGAGAAAGTATAGTTTTAGAATATATAAATTTTTTAAATGTCATAATATTATTTATAATTATTACTTAATTTATACATAACATACTTCATCATGGTCTTTATACATATCATCAAAAAATCATTTATAACTTTTTAAATATTATTCAAAAGTTTATAAAATTTATATCTCAACAATCTACACATTGTCAACTATGCTTAAAAAATGATTTTCATGAAGTTAAGGTCAAAAATTTGTGTTCATACACTTACAATTTCAATTTTCTAGTTGTATTAAATTGTAAAATTATTTAAAATTTATATATATAATAAAAAATATTCTCAACAATATTTGACATTTCACACATCTATATATGATTTTTTACACAGAAATTCAATCATTTACTCAAAAAATTGTGATCGTACACATGCACTCTCCTTATATTTTTTTAAAAAAATATTAACATATTATCATAAATGCATCTATTTCACACACTTTTATCATTTGGGTATTTAAAAAAATTATATGTTTAGAAACTACATTCAAAATTCCATAATTCATGTTTTTATGTCCTTGTCAAATTTCTTTTTGAAGTGTCTCTAACATTCTCTCCAAGTTTAACTATTATTATTTTCAAAAAAATGGTGTCACTTTATACCCCTTTTTTATCCCATATTATCTTGCATCTAACGTATAATAGGATAAGATGTCCCCAGTCATCTCCATTATTACTAAATGTTGCATATGTATCCAATAATCTAAAGAGGGAAATCAAGCACATGTAGTTCTCCCACCTAGATTTCTTTGTGCTATTGTGTTCTTTTAAATATATGAAAATATCTAGAGATGGCTTGAATACTTGATCATATTTTAATTTAACTTATATAAAATAGAATTTAGACTTGATCAAGGATTGATTCAAGTGATTAGAATCAGAATTGAGAAGAATAGGGAATATATTTTCAATGTACAGTAGTGTAAGTGTGCCTCTATATTGAAATTGCTAAGTGGTAGAATTGGTGGCTTAAGTTTGTATTTATAGCAATCCAAAGGGGAAAACCTCATACTACCTATCCTATAAACATATATCATACTATAATAGAGTGTTCAAATTTTAAAATTAAATTTAAAAGGGTTAATGACAAGAACACTTCATAAGGGATAGGTATGCTTACCATTATTTCCCCTACTGGACATTTTTTTCTTTAAGGGAAATGTGTGACTTTTAGGTATAGAGATGCTTGTACAGATGATTAGAAGGTTTTTAATTAGTTAAAAAAATTATATATGCATCATATATAAATTTAGAAAATAAATAGGTTCATATATGTGCTTAGGATAAAGTGAGGTGAAAAAATAGGTCCAGATTAAGTGCTCAAGTTAAGTAAAGTGAAATAAAGCCAAAACTAACATTATTAGTTATTCATGATCAAATTTGAGTGACTACACAATCCAAATGGGTGAAACCTCATGCTACCTATCCTAAAAATATGGACCCACCTATAAGGGAGGGTTTAAATTTTGATAAATATATGTTGTTGGGTGGAGAGAAGGGTTGACCTATAATGTCGGGATCAACTATCAATCTTG
The DNA here is from genome assembly GCA_037957365.1 of Torreya grandis. NCBI lineage: Eukaryota > Viridiplantae > Streptophyta > Pinopsida > Cupressales > Taxaceae > Torreya > Torreya grandis. The sequence continues at coordinate 484,530 of JARHVA010007807.1, forward strand.
ACATGTGTGGGTCAATTCTAACCTCAAAGGGTAACATTTGATCTTGAGAATTTGAAATGTCTGTAATAATGTTTAGATTTTTTTAGATATTAGTAATACTTGTTTAGGTTTAAAACAAAAACTTAAAAGGGATGGCCCTATACAAATACTTAGGATAGAGTGAAGTGGTGAAATATTTCCCTTTAATTTCTCAAAACAAATAAGGTAAAAATGGTCCAGATTTGATATTATCAAGTATTCATGACCAAATTTGAGTATCTAAATTTTATCATTTAATATATAAATGAAATTACTAGAGTAAAATAAAAGATATACCCAAGTGTGTACAACACTCCTTACCTTTGGGAGAAAGCTCCAATCATACAAGGAATTCCATAGTGAATCCTGAAATGATGTAAAAGTAGTTAATGCCTACATGTGAAATAAAAAATTGAAATGTAACTTGGATTTTAAAATATTTTAAAGAACAAGGAAGGAGTATAAATTTAGGTGTGAAATCGATGTTTCTCTTAAAACTTTTATTGAAGATGATGCTTTCATGAAGCATTAGAGAATTGGTGCTTCTCATGAAGCAGTTGGAGGCAATGGTTCCCATGTTGAACTAAGGAAAAATTAGGGTGATCAAGTTCCAATTTGAAGTGAACATGTATATAAAATAGAACCCACTAAGGGATGCAAAAACTTCAATTTATGATGTTGGTATTTTTAACCCTAAGACAAAAATGGATTGGAATTCATAATGGGTTTGTAGATTATAATATTGAATGGATTTTAATATCCGATATGTATTATACACTTTAACTAAATCAACCACAAAAGATGGCATATAGTTTCAATTTTCACTTTGTTCTTTAGTTTATGTATGTAAGATCAAAACATAATGGATAACATCCATGATCATGAATGAATAGTAATGAAAATATGGCATAAAATAATATGATGCCGCCTAAATTTAAAAAAATTATAGTGTGCCTACATTTATATCATGCCCCCATGTGATAAATGTAAAAAATTTAAATGTATTTAGATTTGAATTTTTTAATTTTTATTTGAATCTTGTGTGTATATGCTCATGAATATGCACCTAAAATTTATGAATTTGTAACATGTTTCTGTAATGTTATTACATATGCATGGCATATGCCTCCACAATATATACTAGTAACTAAATTTTGAACCAAACTAAAATCTATGAAACTGTATTTTGTACCCAAAATTGATTTCTAGTCATAAATTCTTATCTTTGTATGAAAATACCACTTAAATTCTCCCTTTTTGAGGTGAGTGATATATCCCAAAAGTCACATATAAGAAAATAAAATTTAACTATTTCATGTGTATTAAGATTTAATCATTGAATATAATAACATATGTGAAAAGGAATGTCAACATAGTAAGATATGTATCATTCAAAACATGTATGTGACATGTGAGGCAAGGCTTAAAGTGTCAAATCAAGATAAATGTATCAATAAATTTCATAGTAGTGGTTGTAATAGAAGAATCATATGCAATAGTTAGTGTATGATATGGATCATGGAACTCATAAAACTCAATAATCTCAGTAAGCACACAAACACAACAAGCACAATAATACATAATAAGTCTAAGGGTCACATTTTAGGGATGTGTTCAAATGTATCAAAGGTAATTTCTTGGTACACAAGGCCAAGGGCTATAAGAAATAGACATGTTTAGATGTTACATATGCCAAAAAATTATCTCATAGATATTCTCATGTAATTTTCACCCAAGGGCCAAGGTTCACATACAATAAACAATAAAATTCTAATCTATTATGTACAAGTAATAAAATTAAAGAAGCATATAACTAGAGATATAGTGTACAACATGTATATGTAATGTGATCATATCCTAGAAAATATTATATCCATATGCACAATGTAAGAAATATATGTTAGCAAGACATTTGTAAATAGTATATATCTCAACATAGTATAGGATTTATAGAATAGTAACACCTATAAGTAATGTAATCTTTGGATAAGATGCCCCCAACATGGCATAGCCAATAGGTAGAGGAAAGTCCAACATCTAAGTCCATGAAAATTTTGTATTTCCTATATAACACTCATAAATACTAGTCAAATTCATGTGTGATAAAAAAAGCTAATGATATCTACCAATCATGCAATAAATAATATATAGCAATGATGTAAAATATATGTCTAATCAAGTTTAGGTCCTAATTTTGGATTTTTAGAATATTTTGAATGTTTTTTTTTCCATATTTATTTTTTTATACTTTTTTATTTTCAAATAAAATTAATAGAGATTAGGAGATGAAACCAAGGGTTCAAAGGTATTAAAAAAGGGAAGGAATTTGAACAATCTGCAACATGTGTCAAGGTAAAGTATGCACTAAATATGATGGCATGGCCATGTATGAGCAATATGATCCCATTGGATATGTGAGTTGTATCTAAAAATCATGTGGGATACGTAATATATATGCAAAGGAATGATTTTACATCCTTATTTTATCAAATCTACACTTTTCAATGTATGTAATACATGTAAGAGCAATATAGTGTGTAGAGAAATATTTTTCATGAATAAAAATGTTGTGTAAATTGAAATTGAGTATAGTATCAAAAAATTGTGTGTATTAAAGGCTCTATTTGCTCAATTTTTTATTTGAATATGTAATAAGCTACATGTTAGTATCAATGGTTAAGGTTAATAGTGATAGTCAATATTGATTATTTCTAGTAAATATTGTCTATGATGGAAAATATAATCTAATTTATTCAAACAGTGAAGACAACATGCTAAATGGCATATGAAGGTAAAATGAGATCATTATTTTGGATAATTTAGATATGGAAAGTGAAAAATAATAGTGAAGAGGCCAAAAATATAACAAGATCCAAGGGCTATAAGATTGATCAAATCAATCACATTTTTAAAAAGTGGAACAAATAAAGGCACAAGAAATTAAGGAGCTATGTACAATATTTTTTTCTTTTTTTTAGAATATTTTATGTAATCAATGGGCATCCTATTTAGGATTGAAATCTTGATATTTGTGCAAAAATATGGCATACTTTTTTGCTCCTTACTAATGTTCATATGTTGTTCTATCTAGTATTTTTTAAGAGATTTCATTATCTTATTAATTTTTAACATCATGTGGTATGTGAATTATTCTTCCTTTATGAAAAAAAGTGATGCATTGTTTATTAGTATTTAATGTAGTTTGTATTTGTTTTATTCATGATCATCCCGATGTATGTGTTACTCATTGTGCATGAAGCATAACCCATACACATGTATTGACAACTTTTGGTCCACAAGATATTGGGTATAATATATATCCAAGTGTTTATTCCTAATCTACACTATGATGTAATTCATTAATATTATGCCCCATTTTTGGTAATTATCTAACATTTCAAATAGTTTCTCATTTAGTAGTATCAATGTGTATGTTTGTTATAATTCCCTTCCATGTTTACTATAATGGTTAAATCCTTTTGTCAAGGATGATTTTTGCATGTTATACCCATAGAATATGACTTTTGAACCTTTGTAATAAGCAATATTTTTTCATCATGTTTTGATATGATAATTCCCTCATGATTATATTTCTAAATTTTCTTTTATAGTGTTTCACAATTTTATGTATCATCTATTCTAATTATATGGTAATCACAATATGGTTTTCCTACTGTATGCAAAAAATGTGTTGTTAATCAATGACTAGTAATAGTTAATGTGATGAATTTGCTATCTAATAACATTTGTTAAATTATTGTTTATGTACCTTGATGTTGCTCTATAATAGGGATGAGACATTTTTACCAAATATTTTGACATTATTCTTTAAATTTGTGACCAATGCCATATGATATTTATTATTACCCAAAAAAATCACATTATCAACTTTAGACATACCTAAAAGAGCTTTGTTCTTCAAGCATTTAGATGATCTCTAAATATTAATTTTGATTCATTATAGTATACCCCTTGACCAATTGGTGTGAATAAAATATGAGATAAATATTCATCTGAGTAGTTAAATTTTAGATTGTGTAATTGATCATTTATCATATTAACCATGTTGGCTTCATCATCATCACTATCATAATAATCTGAAAGATTTCCATCTTGTACTTCTAAATTAATCATAAAAGGGAGATCATGAATAGGTTTTTGGTTGAATCATATTATCTTTAATTTAATTTTTTATAATTTTTTTTAATTTTGTTTCTTATTCCAATTTGATCTGGGGAACAATTCAGGCAATAATTCGGGTGACAGTTCTACCCTAATTGATGACGAAACTTCTGGGAGCCATAACTTTTGCACTGTAGCTCTGATTGACTCCCCATTTGAACTGTTGGAAAGCTAAGAATGAGGATAATGTTGTGAGATGTCTTGAGATTTACTCAATGGTTTTTAACCCCCAAAAACCCAATGGAAGTTCCCAAATTTTCAATTTTAGTAGTGTAGTCTAAAAATAGTAAATTTCTAAAAATATTAATTCCTCAAATTCTATATTGTTTTAAATCATGGAAGTCGAACCACTTAATCTCCCTTGAGATTGGTGACCTTCCAAATCATCCTCCTAATTTCAAAATTTGTATAAATTAATATGTAACCCAAAATGGAAATTAAACATCTCTTCCCAGAGATAAACATATGGTTGTATTGCAATCTTGAGTAATAAAACATCTCTTCTTAGAGAATTCATTGTTACTGTGTTATTTTCATGTTCTTGAAATATCTGTCAATCAAAAATTCTGAGTTTTGGATCACAATTGGAGCCATTTTTGTTCTTTTTTGTAACTTTTCATGTTCAAATTTTTATGTTTGGAAATTTTGACTTTCTAACTATTCCTTTTGTAATTGTTCTTTATGAAATCTTGTTTGCTTTTCTTAGAGCTTTGGAGTTCTTCTTGTACCTCTGATTTTGATATTTTTAATTTCTTGAGTTCTTTTTTTTTTTATCTCTTCATTCTCAAAAAAAAATCCATGGTATAAATAAATATTAGGTAGAGGTCACCTTGGTATCAAACCAATAGTTTTCTTTATTAGGAAGTGTGTAAGTACTTCTTTAGGCACGAAAATATGTCCTTGTATTATTATATCATGCAATTAAATCACATGTCTTATGTGGGAACTATGATATGAATTTCTACCTTAAGTATGTTCTTATGTTCGTGTCTCATCTTTAATAATAAAAACTTCTCATTAGAACTGACTAGTTTTTTACATTTCTTAGCACTAATGAGTGAAAGTTTAGGATCTAATTTTAGTATATGGTAGATCTAATATCACCAATATCTATGATAAAATATATAATATTTGCTTCATAAACAACATATTCATGGTAAACATATAGTTGCCTAAGTAAAACATGACATAACTCTCATGGTATGACATCAAAATAAATTGCATCTTAGAAAGGCTTCAATTTTACACCAGGTGACACTATTAAGTGGCACATTTCATAAATCCATTAACCATCCAATGAAATATTTTTATGGGTGAGGCATAACTATAAGTTTTAATTTATGAATTACTTTAGGTTATATTAAATTCTTTTGATCTCTAATGTTAATAATGAAGCTCACATGTGGACTACTAATCCAAATTTATGAAAGGAAAAATATTTTTATTTCCTATAAATCTATATTTGAGGAAGAAGTGATGTTTTAAGTACCTACCATAGCAATAGTTTCAAAATACATGATCCTCTTACCTTTATCTAATGTCTTAGTGTTACTACCTAATACCTTGATTGTGTTAGTAGAGTTTTTCTAGCATGAAAATCTTTGTTGGAACGATTGTTAGAGTTATGAACCAAACACCACTTCTAGTCTTGGGATACTTATTCTAATTGGTTTATTTTATAATAATATTATGAGGATGGTACAATGGAAGAAAAATTTATTTAAAATTATTCTTTATTACATACTTGTAATTATTAAACTACACTTTATCCTAAGACTTAGAATCTTCTTTCTTATAATTCTTAATTTTTTATTCAATTTTAAAAGTAAAATCATAGGATTCTCCTCGATATGATGTCCAAATAAAACCCATGTCATATTCTACGTATGGTTTCAAGTCTTACCTATACTTCAAAAAAAAAAATCAAATTCCTAATCATTCAGTTTGAAAACCAAAATATGAAATGTATCTATGTATTCTTGAATAGATTGATCAGGACCTAGGCATAATTATGAGAACTTGATGTTCTATGGTATCTAATAGGGTAGTAGATTGATTGTATTTCTTATAATAAACCATTAAATGTATCCACATAAGTTTCAAATTCATCATCTTCATGTGAAATGCAATAATTATCCCCCCATTTATTTACAAATAAATAAAATTTTACAAGAGAAAATGTTATAATTTTTCTATCAAAGAATTGATTTATCACATAATATGAACATACCACATTTATCTAATTATATAGAACATCCACATATATTTTTCTCTTAGTCATAGGAATTATTAGATTGACTTGTAACTTTTACAATGTGTAACCAATAGTATGTCACTTAGAATGAGTTGTATCAAAAAGCATATGAAAATGACTGAGAAGTTGATTGAAATGATTGATGATTCCAACTTGTTCATGTGTATGGCATTCTTCCAATTATTCATGTTTCCTTTCCAAAGCATCCTTTATAATTTTAAGGAACATTTTTTAAGTCAACATATTTGATCATATTACAAAGGATCATGAGTCTCATGCCCTAACTTCTTGTAATTAGACATGGTATGAGTGGGTATATAAATAGATAAGGATTTCATATACAAATTTGATACCACTGTGAGATGATATAAAGTGTGTATTTCTCTTCAATCTCAAATCTAGGCCTAGGAGTAACCGATGTACAAAAATACTAAATAAATTAAATTGGTTATTAGGGAAGTTTTTATGCAATTATAGAGGCCAAATTAAATGTCAAAGTGTAAGTAGGCAAGGCAAGAGATAAGAAGAAACAATGGGAACTTGATTAAAATTGTAAGTTGAAAATTTATAATATGCAATAGTTTTGTACAATTAGCTGAGAGATCAAATGTTATTTGTTGATGAATGACCACTACTTTATAGTTTATCACTATTTGAATCCTTCTACAAAGATAGAAGTGTACACTAATATGCAAGTGTGGAAGACTAAGGTTAAATTAGACCATTAAAATAATTAGGAATAACAACATTATAACTAATCATTATTTTTTCATTTTTTGCTTATGCTATCATAGAGATATGTGGAACAATACTAACACTGTCAAAGATGTGTGACACCATAGATAAGTAGTGAGGGCTCTGTGATATGACCATATATTCTCTGGATGACCTTAAATCTATTAGTGAATTCAACATATGGTGTGTAGAAATGTAGTTAACCACAAGATAATCAAGGGCTCAAATATTCTTAGATTAGGAATTTAACCATCCACAAAAAATTGGGAACTGGTCATTATAAGAAAAAAAATTAAGACTTCCAAAAGAATCTAATATAAGATAAGATTCTCCAGTAGAAAATTCCAACATGGAATCATCATGATATCTCCTCAAGATGGAACACAAATACTAAACAAAGTAATTTTTATTTTTATTTAAGATGAAGATTAATCAACCTTCAAAATCAAGAAATTATTTCACAAAAACTCTAAGCTACATTACATGTGTATCCCATTATGTCCTAACTAAATAAGCTATTTGAAAATTACATAGATGATTGATCATGTGTCAATAAATGTCAATCACTTCAAATTATATTTTGGATGCCATTCCATCATACTAGACTAAATAGGTGTCCATGTGATATAATGAAAAAATTAAGAAGGAAATCATGTTGAATATGAGGATCTCGTTGAAGCGCAAAGGGTCAAACATAAAATGAAATGTCGTATTTCATAAATAAACCTCATAAATTGCTACATGAGTGTGTGTGCCCAAATAATTGAAAACTATAATTTGGAATATTTTGTGAGGACAAAGGTCACTCCACATAAGAATTTTTTTATTTGTTAAGTGTTCTAAAAATATAGAAGAGGTGTTAAACATAGACAATGAAGCAATGCATTTCCATGATCAAGAAAAAATTGGTATGAAGCCATTACTCAAAGTTCTAAGCAAGCTTTTTTAAGTTATCAAAGAACACAAGTGATCGATCTAGCATTGATAGGGTTTGAAAATAGACAATCCTAATACTAGGTCATGATAAACAATGTCATATGTTTAGTAGCCATGTATATATGAATAACCATATAAAAATAAATTACAATAATAAAAATTTGATCAAAATGTTCCCGAGAGGGCAAAAATAAGAGACTATCAAATTTTATGCATTATATATTAGGAATATAAGTGCACCACTATTTTCCTCTCAAAAAATTCATAGTTTAAAAAAAATTATGAAGAAATTATTTCATATGCAAATGTTTTGTAGTTTGAAATGAAAACAATTCATGGGTTCGCTGAATAACTTCAAATATCACAAAAATTAGACTATATTTTTATATGATATTTATTTCATTTGAAAGCTCTTGAAAAAATAGGCATAATGAAATAAATAACTAAAAAAGGTCCTTTGTTTGACCGAGTTATGGCTTTTTGAAATTTGAGTGCTAAAATTTACATGCACTAATGAAAGGTCATGTTCAATGGTCAAAAAATTAAATTTGTTTCCCAAAAAAAAAATAATAATAATAATTCAACAACTATGATACCATGAATTTTTTAAAGATATGGTCAAAATATGATGAATAAAGGCAACCTCAAAACTACTACTCATATTGCATGCATACTTGTAAACCATTCAAGACAATTAAAATATACATATATATTTTTTCATATAATTACCATCATTTCTCAATAAATTTCAAATATGTATGATGATTATTTGACCCTCCTCATATAATATGGATACAATATTAATACAACAATAATATCAATAAATTAAGAAAAATATTAATTTATATCTTCCCTTTTATATTAAAAAATGAAAATATTTAAAATAAAAAAAATATTTTTAAAAAATATCAAAATAAATAATTATTAATAGAAATATAATCATTAAAAAAATATTTTTATTTATAATTAAATTATAAAAAAATATACATTAAAATATATATAACCATAATAGATATATTATATCTAAGACTATTTAAAAATAATAATAAGTCATAATACATACTAAATTACTTTACCATGAACACTTTTAGATTGTTTTTAAAAGACATTTGATGATAGTATTCAGTCTTAGGATTTACTTTCATGCTTCTCTTAAAATAAAAGAACCTAGTCTTTTTTGAGACCATATACATATCATTTAAGAACCATATACATATCATTTAAGATTAAACATGTCTTGTAAAATTTTAACCTTTCAAATATTTTTCTAAGTCTTGAATATGACTCTTTATTTTCTAAATAACTTAACCAAAATATCATTAACGTAATCTTCTAGAATTGCATGCATGTAGATATGAAAGATATGTGTCATGGTCCCTGATAAGTAACATCTATATTATTTAGTTTACATGGTATGATAATATAAAAAAATAATGGCAAAGAATAGTGAAAGTAGATTTATGTTGATATTTTAAGTTATTTTTTATTTTATATATATATATATATATATGAATGATATGATAATATAAAAAAAATGTCAAGGAGTAGTAAAAGTAGATTTATATTGATATTTTAAGTTATTTTTATTTAATATATATAATTTTTAATAGTAAAATTAATTAATACATTAATATTAAGAAAATGAAAATCATATTTAAAATATTATTATTTAATATATATAAAAACTAATATATATTATAACAGTTATATTTAGTTCTTTAATAAAGAAAATATTTTAAATTTTTAATTGGTAATCAATTTTTTTATGAAAATAAAATGTTTTTAAATTTTTTATTTAACTAAAATAAAAAATTTAAGCGATATTTTTTTCTATTTTATTTATTTCACATGCTTAGTATTGTGATGAATGATAAAATTATGGATAATAATAATCCTAGCATGGACAAGATGGAATCCTTGATAAATGAACTTGCACATGCAACATGGGTAGATAAGGTCTTCAAAATACCTATATAGATGAGATGAGATGAGATGGGAATCCCCTCTACCCATATATATTAGATATATGGGGTGCCCCTATCATATATAGGAGGTCATCAACATATATCCAGGGTTGGGCTTTCATGATGGGAGCATGACTTTCAACAAAGAGTCTATCTAGGGCATGGGATATATAGATAGGGACTCATCTTAGATTTCTATACTTGATACAATGGATTTAGACTTCATTATAGTTCAAATGAGAACTAGTATCATATGAATGAGCCCTCTATACTAGCAAGAGTTGAAGAAAAAAAACAATATAGGTTTTGTTTTGATAGATAGGGTGACCAACTCCCCATAGTGGGATGATAAAGTTTCATTGCACTCTCAATATCAAATACCAAACACTCACCTCAACCATTCATATACTTTATTTGATGGGGGACTAGATATATATGTAGGGCACTTCAAAATCATAAGAAGAGTTCAAACAAGGAAGAACCTAGATTATGGTTTGAAGAGTTCCTACTGGTACGAAGAGTTCCATTATTAATACATTGACTAAACATTCACACTTTAACCCCTATATATGGATCCACCCCTTACTGCCACCCCATATATGGCAGCGATGCCCTCCCCTCTATTATATATAGATGAGATGTGGACCCACCAACCCCATATATAGCCATACATGCCACCCCTATACCCTAGATAGATAGATATGAAAATGAGACTATCTATATTTATGCTCTGTTCAGGAGGTTGAGAGCATTTTTCTCTCTATCACCCACCATACTGAAAGAGGAAATCTTGAGATGAAGAAATGTGAGTGAAATGACATATATAGATAAGGCTCATGAAATGATTGATTTATTCTGATGCTCCAATATCATGTAGATTTGATTTAGGGAATATGTCATTCTTAGCTAACCCAACCAATGTCTCCAATCTAGTTTGATCTGGTGTCCAGTAGAGTTTCTATAAATCTATAGGGGGTTTCAAGTATAGTGTCCAGTAGAGATAGATGGGGAATTAAAGGTCATGACCAACTAGTTCTACTCTTCTTAGTCTTATATTCCCTCTTATTTTCCTCTTCCTAGGTCAAGTTCAATAGTTATCTATAAGGCCTCCTATATATGAAGAGAATCAACAAACCACACACACTAGATCAATCTATTGTAGACTAGATAAACCCATATACCTAACCAATGAAGCAAACATAAACATCAACTAAAGATAAATTAATAAGCTTCCTTTTGAGGTTGGGACTAAGATAAAAAATGAAGAGCCTAATTATGAATCAAATTAATCTTAATATTCCCAACCCCTATATTTGAACCAAGTATATTAGTATAAGACCATTAAAAATATACTCATATTCAATTAATATATTAATATGTATTTATTATTTTTCAAGAATTATAAAAATACAAAGTTATAATATCTTGAGATATTTTTAGGAGTACTAACATTGATTTCAATTATATTTTCATTAAATAAAGTAGATCCAGCTTTATGTAAATTTTCATGTTCTATATTATCATTATTGTAATTGTAATCACCTAAAAGTGGAAATTGAGTTTTAAATACTGCTACTTGAGACAACCTATTCTTGGCTTAGCCTAAACCTATCCTAAGGCCTTTTTTCAAACTTTTATATCCTTTATGTGGATCACAGGCATCCATATCCAGCTAAAACATAGTCTCAAACACTCATTTCCAAATCTTGACCATTTATGCCCAGCATCCTGCTAGCTAAACATTAGCACCACATTAAGGACACTAGAGCCATGTGACACTAGTGTCCCCAAAATGGTAATAATTTACTTTACCTTAACTTTTGATAATAGATATATTTTCAAAATTAGAACCCTCCTAAGGTTAGCTTAAGCATCTTTTATTATCTATGTAGGCTATAAAATACTATAAATACACAACTTTTAGACATCTATTATCACATCTTGATTTCACCTTATAATTAATAACCTTTAAATCCATGGATTAATATGTTTATTATCTAATTATCATTTATTTGACTTAAGATTTATGACATATACTAGTATGGGATAGTGTTATTATTGATTAGTATACATAATGTGACAGTTTTATTTTACTATTCTACACATTGTGGATATGTATTTGTTAGTTTTGCATCATTGATTGATATAGATGATGAATCAAAATAACTACCTACTTATTATGAAGTGGATGTAGGATAGATCCTATCCTCAGAGCTAGATGAGGAAGAGCATCATCAGAGAAGATGGGCTAGATGGGATGATTGGATGATGACAGAGAAATTACTAGTGACCCTACACACACACACATTAGATTTAAAATATCATATGCATAGCATGATTTAAATACTAGTGCATAATTAAGGAAATATTGTTGTGATTATATTTATATGTGGATTTAGTTCATGATATGCATTAAATTCCTTTAATTAATTGTCTTAATTTTTTAGAATAAATAAGGAAAATGGATATTTAAATTACTAGTTATTGAAGATACAATTATCTTGTAATTAGAAGTAATTATGAGCTTATATATCTATTAACAAATAAACAATTACCTTTATTATTTTAAAGAACTTGAGTTATCCTAAATTTTTAACCGTGAGTTAAGACATATTAAACTTAACCTTGGAAATACATGCATGAAATTACATGGAAACTATACTTTAGATATTATTATTTATATTGGTCAACTTTGCCTAACATGCGGAAATGTGGTGTGGAAAATTTAATAAAGAAAATTACATGTTTTAATATGATTGAATAAAATTACAAATGAGTTAATCTTTGGCCATGAAGGTAAGATAACTACAATTTTATAAAGATAAAAGTGGGAGTGCAAATTTCATGCAAAGATGGGGTGCAATAGAGAGTGAGAGAGGATT
>JARHVA010007807.1:502500-555000 GCA_037957365.1 Torreya grandis
ACTTGTTCATTATTTCAAACTTTATGGGGACTAAGTGTTAAGTGTTGAATTATTTCAAACAAGTTTTTTGAGACAGAGTTTCCAAACAGATAATTCTTTCAGATAAAATGTTTGAAGCAAAAGACAAAGACTAAATTCTTTCAAGGAAATTATTCTGCAATAATTTCCCTAAAGACCTATTTCTTTCGAGAGAATTGTTTCAGACATTTTGTCTGAAACAAAAGCCCTAAAATATTTTTCTCTCAAAAAGTGTACCAATCAAAAGTTTTGAAAGATATATTTTTCAAAGTGAAGTGGCCAAGACAATTTTTTCAAAGGGATTTTCTCAAGGAAATAGTCTGATACAAAAAACTCTGAAGGGCATTTTCAATTCTTTTGAAGGGCACTTTTCAAAGGCAAGAGCCAAAGGAATTTTCTAAGGGACACATTTCCTTTAGGAAAATTTTCTGAAATAATTTTTCTGAAGGAATATTTTGTTGATGATTTAAAATTGCGCTTGATCTTAACCAATCAACAATGGGAAATTTCAAGCTGTGGGACCATGCGGCTTGAAACAACCTCCAGATTTTAAAGAAGCTGGTCTCTTCTATTTTATAGGTGTTGGGGAAAAGGGATAGGAGACTAAACAGAAATGCAAAATGCAGGAATTGAAACCTAACTATGGTGATGCGCCTGAGTGTAATCCTAATCCTAACCTGAGCATAGTGAAACTATTATAAGACTCAGTTACATTTAAGAGCAGACAAGTGCATGATCAATGTAATAGATTTGAAATAATAGAAATAGAGGCTCACAATAGGGGAGTCTTTTGCTGAGATACAAGAATTGTCAAAAAAGGCATAGTTTCAATCTTCTTAATAAAATCTTCCAATCACATAAGAGGCACAGAAGTCATGCACTAGAACTTCAGACTCCAGAAAATGAGACAAAAGCAAATAACATTTCCAATCACAACACTAGAAAATCTACAACATAGACTACTTTACAAATGACATAGATAACATCAACAAGGGCATAGTGTTCAATCTTCTTATTGAATATTCTAGTCATACAAAAGATACAAAAACACACACAGTCATATAAACCTTTCAACTCAGGAAAATGAAACAAAAGCAAATGATATTATTGGTCAAAACTCTGAAAGTCTAAAACTATAGAATTCCCCCCTAATTGATTTTACAATTCTTCTTATATAGCTTCGGATGTCTCTTGGTGTCACTTCCTTTCCCACGCAATTCCACTCCATCCTTCACTCATAGGGGACAAATTAGATGGCACATTCAATGCCTTGGATACATCCTGGTCTTATCAAGAACTGCCCTGACTGTGGCATGGTGATTCCTGTCTAGTACCTCTCTTTGTGCCTAAAATTCTTTGTTCCATCCCTATTTGGCCGCTCAACTGTCTACTCTGCCTCTGCTTATAGGGGACAAATAGATGGCATCTTTAATTCTTGTAAGCCCCAAAAATCTATCTGGTGCACTATTTTATCTACCAAGAATAACTTCCACCTATTTTCCCCCCATATTTATTGTAGCAGATAAATGGACACGAGGACACTTAGTCAATTTATGAAATTTCTCTCCTTTTGATCTAGAAGGCATCAAAGGATGACACTTAGCCGCTTCTACTTTCTTTATATTTTGTTGAGGAATGCTCTGCCTTCAACACCTGTCATAGCCCGCTTCCTCGATACTTTACATCTTTATTGAAACAAAACTCAGTGCGTTCCTTGCCTTGGCAACCTTTAAGAAAGGATGGATGCATGTGGCAGTCTTCACTTGTTGACACTCGACGCTTCCTCAGTCCTTTGAAATATCATCCAAGACCCACCACAATCTTTATTCAACAATTAGGCTCAAGATGGTTTCTCAGAGGTTGACACATGGTGACCTTTGCTGCTCCTGGGAAGATACGTGGCATCTTTCGCTTCTCCTTCTGGGGGTATATGGTGCCTTTCACTTTCTTTGGGGATGGGGTAGAGAGGGACCCAGAGAGTGACACTTGGCAGCCTCTATTGCATTTTGGCACTTAAGAAAAATGAAATGATGCCTTTACGCATTGAACAAAAGCGTTTGGCCCATGTCTCCCAGATGTTGACACGTGGTGACTTTCATTGCTTCGTCAAAAAGGTAGTTCAGGGCCTCCGCAACTGCCACCTGGCACTTTCCACTCTTTATGTTACTCGGTCTGTTGAAAATCTTTACCAAATAAAACATGGGTGCCTCTATGAGATGCAGATGCTGGCACGTGGTGCATTCCACTTAACTGTTACTAGATACGTGGCACATTCTGTGGCCTTCCCAAAAGTTATAAAAGGGTGTTCAGAGGATGCCAGCTGTCCATCTTCATCTCCCAAAAATTGACACGTGGTGACTTCCACTTGAATTTAATACTTGGGAAAAAGAGATGAAGGAAACAAAAAGGGAAAAAAAGGGATCCACTATCGGAGGGTGACACTTGGCAGCTTCCATTACACTTCGACACTTAGTCAAAATGAATCGGCCCTCTACTTCAAAATTCTACTACGACGTCCAAGGTGTGTAGGAACCAAAATTGTAGCACTCGAACCAAAAAATAAATTAAATATGATGTAGAGTAGGAAATTACTCGATAGTTATTGGTGACCTCCAAGAATTTTGAGCCTGCTCAAAAAGAACTTGACTCTTGCTCGATCAAATTTTCAAAATTTACAGCTTCAATAGTATTGTTTGGAAGATAGACCACTCATGGTCAGATAATCCTTGCTCGCTCTGCAACTCAACAAAAGCTAGATCCAAGTTGATGAGATCCTTGTGTGAAAAGGTTTTTAGGATCTAGAACATGGTTTTCAGCTTGGATTCTAGCCAAAAAATAGGAACCAAAATAGTTTCGACCTCTGGGGGTGAGGAATCATCCCGCAGGCTTTGGAAAACTATCTGATCCCTTTATTTGGTGAGCAATAATGGTTTAAGTTGATCCACCATCATTACCGTCCTTGCATCCAAAAATGGGAAAGGGAGGCCTAGTTGCACTAAATCTTCAATGTGATGTCACATCTCATCGATGCCTTCTTTTACGACATCCAGACAACTTCTGAAACTGTTGGCCGCGACATTGCGACTGTGTTCTTCTTTGATTCATCTCATAGTGGCCATTCTATTCGAGATTCTTATGACTACCAATGTTATATCCATTGAGCTGTAGAGCTTCTCCAATAATAAATGAGAGTCTATGACTCTCCTAGAGATCATGGGTAGAGTGTTTTGTACTAAATTCTCTGCCCTTTTGCATAGTTGTTGTGCGTTGAGTAGGAAGGTGAAAAATGGCCTGAGCTAGAGAATCTCTGAAGAGATTCTCATCCACGCTGACTCGTAGAGCTCCTTCACTATTTGCACTACTCTGACACCTCTTGGCCTATTGGCTAGCTCAATTTCTAGTTGTGATATCCTCTATTGCTCAGCTTGAAATTGGGCTTGAAAAGCCATAGCTTTGTTTTGTTCTTCTAGCAGCCCTTACTGTGTTTGGGTAACTTGCAGTTGGAGTCCTTTGACTCTTCCCTACAATGTTGCATTTTCCTATCTTAGAGTTGTTACTGCATCCTTTGCAAGTGCAAGATCTATCTTCAATGAATCATTTTAGCCCTGAATTTCCCATTGAGTTTGGAGGGAAACAGTATCTTGCAACTGTTTCTGTAGACTAGCTATCTCGTTGTCTTTCTTATTTATTTGTTTGGCCAAACTATTATAGTTTGCCTTCTCTTAGGCCAAATCAGCCTCCATCTTCTGTAGTCTTCTTGATTTCTTCAAATAATCTTCTATTATCATAGAAGTGGATTCAGTCAGCAGCTCAACTCTATCTTGAGGCTTGAATAGGGACATGTTGATGGCCACTACGTTCATGGTGTAGTCTTTTGGCTGCATTTGTTCACTCAACTAGGCAACATTGGGCAATAAATGGGTCACCATCAGTTGCTGTTGGATGGGGTCAAATTGTGACCTCAAATGTGGAACAATCGGTGTTTTATTCTCTTTAATTCTCTTCTTCTCCAATCGGGCTTCTCTTGCCTTCCTAGTGGCATCAGCCTGCATTTGGAAGGTGGAAGGGGATGCAATATGTCCCCCTGCGAAGGAAAATCCTTATGGCAGGCCATATTAGAGAGCCATTGGTTGGCTAGGGGTGATTTGTAGGGGCATCTTTTTGGGAACAGAGGGGGAGAAATGGGGTAATGTTAGGGCCTAAGGCACTAATGATGGGGTGACTTGCAAAATTGGGATGGCAGCAGTGGTGGGAGGTGTCACTTGGCTAAGTGAAGGCACCACGCCGACAAGGTGAGGAATAGATTGAGAGGGAAGAGGGGGAGGAATATTTACTTGAGGGGAAGTTGTAGTGGTCTACACTGGGCACTGTGAAGGCTCATCTTCCTCTTCTAGGTCCGATTGGATCTGTACCCTTCTTCTTTTTCTAGGTGTCTCTGCCTCAAGCTGCATTTGTCTCCCTTCTACCTCTACTATTATCGGTGGCACATGTGGGGAACTGGGGACTTCAATTACTCTTGATGATGTGGAGGCTTGTGGTGGTGAAGACACCACACTTCTTTGTGGTTCTTTGGCAGTTGTAGCTTGCTCTAAAGTCTACGGTTGTTGGTTTAGTCCTGCTCCAGCTGCTTCCTACTCTACCCCAAGCATCAGCATTTAGCTTGTGTCTGGGCTAGAAATAGGGGATGGATGCCATTCATCCCAAAGTTATTCCCACCTTTCATCTGAATCTATGCCTCTGAAGGCATGGGTGGTCTAGGAGATTTCTTGCCTATATTTCTAATAGGCTTTAATTTTCTCTATGTCCCAACCTTTGTTCCTCAGCATCCTTCTTAAACCAAAGGTCATCCTAACCTTGGGATAATACTCCCTCTATTTATCATATAAGGTCTCCCATGGCCTATTCAGTGGGAGAGGCAGGTTCATCAACTCAACATAGAAACCAAGGGTGTCTTCTGTAGGATTTTTCCTAGTTTCCCAATAGGGGCAGCTTTCATGCACAATCTTGGCTCCAATTATATTTGTCCTGACTATGGAGGCTATGTAATCAGCTAGGTCATAAACCCACTTGTCCTCGACCAATAGGAACCCCAAGAAGGTCAGTTTTTGTAGCGGCACGGTCTCAGCTTCTTTGGCTTCTAGGCTTACATTGCCTACCATCCATGGGAGGTTGTACATTCTCCTCTTCTTCTTCCCAGACCCATATTCATTGTCAACTACCGACACCTGCCTAGCAATTTCCTTGAATGCTAACTGAAGAGTTAAAGCCTTTGGCTGCAACACTAGTTCCCCACAAAATCCATGAACCCTTATGATCATGTGGTGGGCCCCAAAATAGAAGTCACATGGAATTGGGTAGCTGACCAGGAGGTTTATAACACTCGAGAATAATCTATTTATGACAGGCTCGGGGCTGAGGCAATGAAGAATAGCGGTAATAAACAATTCCCAAAAATTGTAAGGGTCACTTGTCTTTGATAAAATATGTGTCCATGCAGACACAAGGATGGTCCTTTAGGAGTCAAAAGTTGGGTCGTATAGGTTTAGACTCATGAATTGGGTGAAAAGGTCAGGGTTTTGGTGTAAAATGAGATGGAACAAAAAGGAGGAATACCTAAATATCCCTTTTGACCTAAATTGGGTCAGTTATTCGACCATCGAGAAGGTGATGTGTTCTGAGAAGTCAAGACGGTACTCTTGCATCTTGTCAACTATTTTTAGCCTGAAGAGGATGGCCATTTGCTCTGCATATACTACCACATCATCCTTCATGCCAAAGATGAGAGCCATCATCGATAGTGCATCTTGGCTGGCGGGCATGAACTGAGTTCTTGAAGTAGGGAGCATGGGTACCATTGAGTCACCATCTACTATTTGCAACTCAAACCTCAAGAACCTGGTCTGAGTGTTGATGTTTTCCCATGTCCTTTGTATCCTATCAATGGTGGGGAAGGTGGTGGTACGATTGTATTACAGGGCAAGCATGTCTCTGATAGCTTGTGGGGTGACTTGTAGCATGAAGGGGCCTTGTTGGATGGAGTAAGATTGTAGATGGAGCAGGTCTGCGCACAATTCAATTATATCTAGGCATGGGTGTATAGCTAGGACAATGAATTGAGCCAGTTGTGAGGTCCTTATCCTCATTTCGAATGTTTCATACTGCCTTCCCTAACTCTTTGTAGACACCTTTGGTGTGCCCCTTCTCTGAGGTTCTTGCCACTAGCTCTTTATAAGGTCGGGTCTACAATTCCGTTTGCATAATCCCTTACCTTTGATGGGTCACTAGTCTAACTGACTCCCAGGGCTTTTATTCTTGGGTAACTTCTTAGCGGTTGCACAAGAGCTATAGCGTATGACTTGCTAGCTAGTAATCTATCGAGATATCCAAGTGCCCCTACTCCTTGTTGTGATGATGATGCTCCCACCATCTCTAAATCTCTTGTATATTATCCTAGTATGAACCTTGCGCAAGATAAAAAACATGCTTACTGCAACAAATTTCACTAGGCACCACAATCACAATGAGCAGGATATTTTTGTAGGAATGCTAAGGGGTATTTATGGGCCTATCAAGTCCCAAATAGCATTAAATTAAGGTGACCATTAGCAAATCCTACTCAATCTTCTAGAAATAGTGAGGTGGACACATTATGCGGCACAAGGTACCTTAGAGATCTCAAAGATTTGAGGAAGCATTTATTGCAACAAAATTTAAAGCATTTAAACCCTTATACGTCGACTATGCATTTAAAATGCTTATTTTTAAAAGAAAAGTGGGAAAGCAAAAAAACAAAACAAAGCAATGCGGGAATGGGAAACTACCTAACTAAATTAATTACAAATCCTTATTTTCCTCTAGGATCAAAAATGAACTTTCTAATGTCTTCTTTATGACAAGCCAACTTGTGTTGCCATACCAGCGATTGTAATAGGTATACCTTTGATGGGATGTCCTCTGTGCCAGCCACATGAATTTGCCTACACTCAAATGAGTCTGAGCAAAATTTGTATTCGACACCTACAAACTTTTCTTATCCTTGAATGCCCATTGAATACTAGTTCTTCATGTTGTCGGGTGTCATCAAGAAATCATTGGCTATTGGTTCTTCACTCTGTGCCTTTTGATACCCATTCTCTTTCAGCTTATCTCCTTTAGATTCTAGCTCTATTACATCATCATGCTCTGTGATGACTTCATCCTCTTGAAAGGATGAATCTAAAAACTGGCATTCCTTCTACATACTCAGTTGAGTCTCGATGTTATCTTCTCCACATTTGGCCAATTCATAGCCTTCTTGTAGGATAATGTCATCTGTCTCAATGACTTGGTTGAGTGAGTATCCATGTTCCTCCATATCTTCTTGTAAAGTAAGGAAAAAGTCAGAAATGATCTCCTCATCCAAAGTGAAGGAAAAAGCTTGCAACTTATCCTCTTGCTCATCAAAGGGGGAATCTACGGTGATTTCCTCCTTATCTGCACTTATGGAATCCTCTTGGCTCGCCATGATTTGAGTGTACTCTTCTGCATACTCAATTGCTCCCTTTAAAATATATTCTTCTTTAAAAGGGGATGAAGAAGAAGGTTGTGATAAAAAACAAGAAGCTTCTTGAGGAAGAGCGGAAGGGACTTCAGGGGAAAGTGAGAGTTTGGGGTCCCCTTCCCTTGCTGCTATTAAACTTTCTTCATTACTGGGGAAGTGGCCTTGACAGGTTGGACCTTGCTCATGAACAGGGGTGGCATATGTTTGATATGGGATTTTTGGTGGTGAATATGAAGTTTGGTAGACTTGGTAAGGCTGGTTCTCATGAACGTTTAGCCTCTCTTCTATAAATGTAATCAATCCACACACATCCAGCATTTCATATGTAAGCTCTTGCCAATTTCCCCTTTCAATGGGATCCCACTCACTTTTGATCAGGTCTATTGCTTCCCTTACTTGATAGATGACATGACAAGGAATTTCTTGGCCATATTCCCTTTTGCTGTCAAGTTCTAACACATATGTTTTTAAACCCCAGCAATGCTTTTTTAAAGGTGAAAATAAGGTTAGGCTGGGCAAAAAATTGGTATAGCTCATGACTATGTGCATCCTCATTACTTGAAGATATTCTAAGAGAAGCTTGTTCTTGATTAAATATATCAAGAGAATAGGACTCATAGCTATGAGCAACATAGTTATACATACCAAAAGGGATTTCTTGATGATATTGCTTGATCAACTAATGACTTAGAGTCATTTGTTGGTGTTGATGAAAACCTTCAAAGGCTAATTGGCTAGAGAATACACCAAAATTCTTCAACTCATTGAAAGATGGGTCCCACCGAGCATGCCAAAAACTATTGATGATTTAAAATTGTGCTTGATCTTAACCACTCAACAATGGGAAATTTCAAGTTGTGGGACCATGTGGCTTGAAACAACCTCCAGATTTCAAAGAAGCTGGTCTCTTCTATTTTATAGGTGTTGGGGAAAAGGGATAGGAGACTAAACAGAAATGAAAAATGTAGGAATTGAAACCTAACTATGGCGATGCGCCTGAGTGTAATCCTAATCCTAACCTGAGCATAGTGAAACTATTATAAGACTCAGTTACATTTAAGAGCAGATAAGAGCATGATCAATGTAATAGATTCAAAATAACAGAAATAGAGGTTCACAACAGGGGAGTCTTTTGCTGAGATACAAGAATTGTCAACAAAGGCATAGTGTTCAATCTTCTTAATAGAATCTTCCAATCACATAAGAGGTGCAGAGGTCACACACAGTTATGTAGAACTTTAGACTCCAAAAAACAAGACAAAAGCAAATAACATTTCCAATCACAACACTAGAAAATCTACAACATAGACTACTTTGCAAATGACACAGATAACATCAATAAGGGCATAGTGTTCAATCTTCTTATTGAATCTTCCAATCATACAAAAGATGCAAAAACACACACAGTCATATAAACCTTTCAACTTAGGAAAATGAAACAAAAATAAATAAAATTATTGGTCAAAACTCTAAAAGTCTAAAACTATAGAATTCCCCCCCTAATTGATTTTACAATTTTTCTTATATAGCTTCGGATGTCTCTTGGTGTCACTTCCTTTCCCATGTAATTCCACTCCATCCTTCACTCACAGGAGACAAATCAGATGGCACATTCAATGCCTTGGATGCATTCTGGTCTTATCAAGAACTGCCCTGACTACGGCATGGTGATCCCTATCTAGTACCTCTCTTTGCACCTGGAATTCTTCATTCCATCCCTATTTGGCCGCTCAACTGTCTACTCTACCTCTGCTTATAGGGGACAAATAGACAACGTCTTTAATACTTGTAAGCTCTAAAAATCTACTTGGTGCACTGTTCTATCTACTAGGAATAAATTTTGCCTATTTTCCCTCCATCTTTATTGTAGCAGATGGACAGACATGAGGACACTTAGTCAATTTATGAAATTTCTCTCCTTTTGATCTAGAAGGCACCAAAGGATAACACTTGGCCACTTCTGCTTTCTTTATATTTCATTGAGGAACGCTCTGCCTTCGACACCTGTCGCAGCCCACTTCCTCGATACTTTGTAGTTTTATTAAAACAAAACTCAGTGCATTCCTTGCCTTAGCAACCTTTAAGAAAGGATGGATGCATGTGGCAGTCTTCACTTATTAACACTCAACGCTTCCTCAGTACTTTGAAATATCATTCAGGACCCACCACAATCTTTATTCGGCAATTAGGCTCAAGATGGTTTCTTGGAGGTTAACACGTGGTGACCTTCGCTACTCTTGGGAAGATACGTGGCATCTTTCATTTCTCCTTCTGGGGGTATGTGGTGCCTTCCACTTTCTTTGGAGATGGGGTAGAGAGGGACCCAAAGAGTGACACTTGGAAGCCTCCATTGCACTTCAGCACTTAAGCAAAATGAAATGATGCCTTTACGTGTTGAACGAAAGCATTGGGCCCATGTCTCTCAGATTTTGACACATGGTGACTTCCGCTGCTTCATCAAAAAGGTAGTTCAGGGCCTCCGCAACTGCCACCTGGCACTTTTCACTCTCTATGCTACTTGGTCTATTGAAAATCTTTGCCAAATGAAACATGGGTGCCTCTATGAGACACAGATGCTGGCACATGGTGCATTCTGCTTAACTGCTACTGGATATGTGGCACATTGTGTGGCCTTCCCAAAAGTTACAAAAGGGCGTTCGAAGGATGCTAACTGTCCATCTTTGTCTCCCAAAAATTGACACGTGGTGACTTTTACTTGAATTTGATACTTGGGCAAAAGAGATGAAGGAAACAAAAAGGGAAAAAAGGGATCTGCTACTAGAGGGTGACACTTGGTAGCTTCCACTGCACTTCGACACTTAGTCAAAATGAACTAGCCCTCTGCTTCGAAATTCTACCGCGACGTCCAAGGTGTGCAAGAACCAAAATTGCAGCCCTCAAACCAAAAAATAAATTAAATACAACATAGAGTAGGAAATTACTCTACAGATTTCTTTCATAACTTTTGTCCCGAAGCAAATGGTTCATTATCAAGAAAGCCAAAGGAAAAAATTCCAAAAGAATTCCTTCAAAAGGAATTCCTTTAGAGAGAAGTGTTGAAACAAAAATATGAAGGGACTTTTCATGTTTTCTAAAGGGGATGTTCCTTTCGAGAAGGCTCATTTTCAAAAAAGGCAAAGGGTCCTTTCCCTTCGAAAAGGTACATTCACAAGATTTTTGAGGGGCATTTTGTCAAATGTCGAAGGGCATTTTTCATAATAAAAGGGAGCACTTACAAAGCTAATGGTTCATTTAAAATAACAAAGGGAAATTTACAAAAGTTTCAAAGGGTACTTTCCCTTTAGAAAAGGACATTTTTGAAGTGGTCAAAAGATACTTTGCCTTCAGAAAGGGCACTTCTCTAAATCACTTTTCAAAATTTGAAGGGTCATTCTCAAAACTCTAAAGTATAATTCCTTTAGGAAAAAGGCCCATGGAAATTGTTCAAGCAAATTGTCTGAAAGAAGAAAACCCAAAAGGAAAAGGTCCATAGGAAAGTATCTGAAGGAAACATGACATTCATGTTAGTATCAAATTTCAAGCTCATAAAATAGTCATTAGGATTCAAATATCCTATGATGGGCCCGAAAATGTCAAAATCTAAACCCTTTCAAGTAGACATTTAGATTTGTATGTACTTACATCGACATAAATGGGTACAGGAAAACCAATGTCCTTAGATTGGTTTTCTATCTATAGGAAAGATCTATTTTAGGTTTAAAAGTAAGAGTTGGTAGGTGTAATTAATGGAGAGGCCCTCATCCTTCAACATGGCCATCATCTTTGATAAATAACCGCTCAATGTAGAAGTAGCATGGCTTAGTCCAGATTCAAAGTAATGGGGATTTTGTCCTTATATGTGCAAGACAAGTGAAAGATGGTGTGGAGATGAGAGGTGAAGATCAAGTGATTAGAAAACATAGATCAAGCATTAAATATGTTCTTGGAGAAGTTCTTGTCTTTTGTCATGTTTTCTAATCAATGAGGGGCTTAAGGAGATTTATAGTGATCTTAGATGGTTCATTACATGGTCAAAGCAGTTACACACTCTGAATGCAAAAGAGTTCAAGGACATAGTGGTGGTTTCAACCATTTATGACCCCTCTCTCCATTTTTTCATGCATTCCCCCTCATCTCTCATCCCTTTATGCTATATATACATGTGTTTGGGCCTAAAAAGTGATATATGGACTGGTGATAGAGTTACTCTATAAAAATCATCTTGTAACACTCTCTTGAAGCAATAAGACAAACTTTTTGATTTTGGTTTAGAGTGAAGTGTGAATTATGAGGGTTTTAACTTGCAGAATGGATGTCTCTTTTCATCATCTATAAACCTTCTACACACCTTTCTTCAATTCTTTTGGTTCCTTGCAGGTTATGTGAAGTGTTAGACATTGGTGCCTTTTTTGAAGTGGCACAAGTTTATAGTGTCTCATATATACCTATTTCTTTTTGTCCTCCAAATTTTAGGGTTTCCCTTCAACCTACACACAAAATAATTATGCTTGTGGCCTTGAGATGGGATCAGATTACTCTATGTCTTAGTTAGCTTCATTAGTAGTTGTTAAAGTTTCTAGGCTAAAAGTGGATCATTTCATATTTTGGTGTATCACCATCCTTAGCTTAGACTTCCCTTTCATGTTATCTTTATCTCCCTTTTCCTTAGTCAACAGTAGATTTTAGTGTGGGAATAAGCTAAAGTGAAGCAAATGAGGAGATAGCCTCATTAAAAATCCTAGAGGTTCAACCTCACTATAGGATACCCATAACATGAGGTTGTTCCAATATTGTAGCTAGGAGTGAGAGAGCCTAAAAAAATCTCCCACAAGGGTTCAATTCTAGCCTACAATAGTTTATAGGAGACCAAGCCATAACTCCTACTCAACACATCAATGTAGCTAATTTTTTCAATATCCATAATGTCATTGTAGAAAATATAGCTATTAGACTACTAGCTATATCCCTTAATGGAAAAGCTTTAGATTGGTATAGAGGCTTAGCTCTTAATTCTATTTCATCATGAAATTAGCTAGGAGTAGCCTTGTGTTATAGATTTATAGATAAGAGTGACCATTTGTCACTAATAGTATAGCTTACCATAATCAAGAGAGCCCCCTCTGAAGTCATGCAAGACTTCAACACAAGATTCTAAAAAGCTTGGGATAGAATTCCAACCTCTATGAGACTATCCCCTAGCTTTGTGTTCTTATACTACTTGAAGGCTCCAAATAGTGATATAGTTATAATGATCTAATCCATGGGAGGGGACATATTACCATATGCTTACGAGGTGGTTATTAAAGCAAAAAATTGCCTAGTTCAAGCTAGTAATCTTGCTCCTAAACCCCAATACCTATTTTCCCTGAAATCAGACCACCCCCTATGGTTATTCCCCCACTTTATGTTATTCTTCTAACTCCAATAATTGTTTTTATACCTTTACCTAAGTAGGAAAAGGCCTCCACTAGTGGATCAAGTGATTCCCAAGAGCAAAAAAACTACCTAGAACTTAAGAGCATACTCTCATCCTTGGGAAATGATGTAGTAAATGTTAAAAGGTATCAAGCTCAGTTTAATAAACCTTATCAAGCTCTATATCAACCTCAACAACAATCTTATCAAGGTAATATATCACCCTTCAAGGGAAGTTTTCAAAACTAGAATCATGAGCAAGGGCAAAGACAACCTAACTATGCTAGACAAAATAACTATAATCCAAATGTCGTAGGCTCTTCTAACTCCTTGGTTCCTATTTAAAACAATATGGCTCAAGAGGCTGAAGGGACCATACCTTGGGATCAATCTTTTGGAAATCCATTGTCTCAACTAATGGTTTTAACCAAGTATTTAATGACCAATGGAAGCAAGCTGTTGCTTATGGATACAACCAAGCCTTAATGGTTCAAAATATAAAGATCCCCACGATGATAAAACTAGGATAGTCTTCACAAGACCAAGGATCTAATCAGGTACCAAACCATCTAGATGATACAGTGGTCATTAGTGAATAGGAAGAGTGTTATGCACCCAATCAGTAGGCTAGTTCTAGCTAGACATACATTCTAGTGGTAGCTAATACAAGGTTCAAAATAAGGAATATAGATAGTAATCAAGAGCCAGTAAGAGAACCTCTTATCATTACTCCTTCATTATCTAAGACTAATAAGCCTAATATCACTCTAAAGGTCTCGACACCTCCTAAAAATTAGAATCAAGAGAAAGGTTATAATCCATAAAACTTGCAGATTCAACAAATAACAATAGTGTCTCCCAAAGCTCATGTGAAGGTTGGTGGTCCACCAATCAACATTATTGAGAAAATGAAGAAGTCCAATGTGAGTGTGCCAATGTGGGACATGTTTTCCATGATTGGTCAAGTGGATATCCTTCAAGAAGGTTTGTCTAAGATAGGTGTTACAATAAATGTAGGCAAACAACCAAGCAAAGAAACTGAGGTCCTCACCAATGCAACCCAAGGTCATATGAGATAAGGATCAAGTAAGGTGGTCAAACCTCCTCTATTCTACATTTCATTAATCATTGGTGATTCCTTGGTGCATAATTACTTGGTAGATAGTGGAGATATCACTTCAGTAATACCAAAGTCCATAGCTAATTAGCTAAACCATAAATATGAGCCACATACAAAGGGAGTTCTATAGCTTGATAGTTCTTCCATAAAGCCATTTAGTATCATCAAAGATTTGAGCTTGACCCTGCATGCTTGTCCTCATATTTTGGTGGTTCAATATGTGTTGATCCTTGATATAGCTCCTTAATTTACATTATACCTTTCTAGAGAATTCAAAACAAATATAAGAGGTTATCTTGTAGCATATTGGTCATACATGGATTTTAGGACAAGGTATGGGACAAAAATTGATCAAGTTTGAACCCATGGCACAATTTCACATTGAGCCCCATCAACCAGATATCATAAACCTCAATTGTACTATCTTTGATGAGGATGAATTTACAACTGGTCATGAACTGAATACTTATCCTAAAGAGATTCTAGACTTAGTCTTGGATGAGTTATGGGGGATAATCAATTTCTCAACCCTTTGGAAGGTTTTGAAGATAAATACATGGGTGTCTATTTTCTACATGAAGAAAATCAACTCATGCCTTCCCTCATTGGACCTAAATAAGACCTCAATGGTATGTGGAAGTTATTTTTTGATGGTTCAAGGAGAAAAAATGGAGTAGGTGCAGGGGAAATGCTGGTTTCCCCTTTAGATGATAAGTATTTCTCTTCTTATATGTTTAATTTTAGTTTCTCCTCCAATTTAGCAAAATATGAAGGCCTAATACATGGCCTCCAATGGGCCAGTAAGAGGGGAATCAAGTAGTTATACACATATGGAGATAGTGAGCTTATAGTGAACCAAGTCAAGGACCTAAACATTATGAAGAATATTTTGATGAGGTCCTAAAAAAATAGAGTGTGGGACCTAGTTAAAGAATTTGAAGCCTTTAACATTCAAGCTATGCTAAGGAATCAGAACCAGCATGCTGACAGGTTGGTAGTTGTGAGAGCCCAGTTTGATATTCCAAGTAAGCTAAAAGAGTCCAAGGTTCAGCCACATGTCAAGGTGGTGGTGAGGCT
Organism: Torreya grandis; assembly: GCA_037957365.1. Taxonomy (NCBI): domain Eukaryota; kingdom Viridiplantae; phylum Streptophyta; class Pinopsida; order Cupressales; family Taxaceae; genus Torreya; species Torreya grandis. The sequence continues at coordinate 517,671 of JARHVA010007807.1, forward strand.
ATCAGTACTAGATAATGAAGCCCACTGTTAGGTCTTTAAAAATGACAAACAAATCACTTGTTTCTTACAATAGGAAGTAGAGTTTTCCTTAATAAACCAAGGTAAATTTCAACATTAGTACGAGGATCAAATTATTCAACTAAAGTCTAACAAACTTCCTAAAGGGTTGGTCACCCTTGAAATTCTTTTCATGAGGGAGACCATATGAGGAAAGACAAGGCAGTGATGTCAACTGATGAGGAAAACTATGAAAGAGTCCTTATGTTCAAGGAAGAGCTCCTCAAGCTTGGAAAGGTAAACAATGAGGTAGAAAGGCATGCTTTCATAGAAATTTGTAAGGAATATTTAGACATCTTTGCTTGGGAATATAGTGACTTGAAAGGTTTTGATCCAAAGTCATCCCAACATACTATAAAATTGGAGGCCAATGCTAAGCTCGTGAGGTAGAAGAAAAAGCCTATTAATCCAAAAATTGAAGAGCTAATGAGGAGAGAATTGACCAAATTTATTGAATCTAAGATCATCTTTCCCATCAAGAACTCATCATGGGTAGCCAATTTGGTGCCTATAAGGAAAAAGAGTGGGGATATTAGGTTGTGTGTTGACTTTAGAGATCTAAATAGGGTATCTTTGAAAGACCATTACCCTCTGCCATCCATGGAGTAGCTTCTTCAAATAGTTACAGGTTTAGAATGTTTTTCTCTTTTGGATGGATATTCAGGTTACAACCAAGTATTAGTAAAGAAAGAAGATCAGTACAAGACTACCTTCACCACCAAATGGGGCACATATGCATACCAAAAGATGCCTTTTGGCTTATCAAAAACTAGGGAAACTCTCTAAAGAGCCATGGACATAGCTTTCCAAGGGCTGTTGAATCAAATGGTGTTAGTCTACCTGGATGACATCACAATTTTCTCCAAAAATGCCAATGAACACATGGACCACTTGAGGTTGATCTTTGAGAGATATAGAGAGTATGGGATCTATTTGAATCCCAAAAAGTATGTGTTTGTCATGTATGAAGGTAAGATGTTGGGTCACATTGTCTCAAAATAGAGATTATCTATTGACCCTGATAGGATAAGTGGCATCTTGGCCTTATCCTTACCCAAGCATAAGAAAGGAATCCAAAGTTTCCTTGGAAAAATAAACTTTTTGAGAAGGTTTATACATAGTTTTGCAAAATTGGTCAAACTCATCATAGCTATGCTAAAAAAGAACCAAGTGTTCACTTGGTTAAATGAAGGTAAATTAGCATTTGAGGCTATCAAGCAAGCCATTGCCCAAGCACCCACACTCATGAATCCTAATTTATCAAGAGATTTTATATTGTATGCCTTTTCCAATATTGATAATATATTAGCTATCTCGATGCAAAATAATGGTGAAGGACTTGAGCAGCGAATAACATTTTTCAGTCAGGGACTTGAGGGGTATGAGGTGAGATATACTTTCATAGAGAAGCAAGTCCTTGCAATGGTAAGAAGCCTTAAAAAGTTTAGGCCAATTCTCTCCAATAGAAAAATCTATCTTATGGTGTCTCATATTGGAGTGAGAGACTTCCTTCTTAACAAAGACTTGAATGAAAAGAGGGCTAGTTGGATTACCATGTCATGGAGTATGACGTGGAGATCAAGGTCACTAAGCTAGTAAGAGGTAAAAGCTTATGTGAGCATATGGTTGATGACCTTCATGAATACAAATAGGTTATCTTGGTAACATAAGATAACTCACAAATAGATGCACCTCAACCTCACACTAGTTGGCTCTAGGATATGACACATTTCTTGATAACAGGTGAGTGTCCTCATGGTTTAGATAAGGCAAAAAGAAGGTATTCCAGACTTCAATCCATACCTTATGCATTAGTATATGGTGTTGTTTTTATAAGAGACCTAAATGAGGTACTCTTTAGGTGCATAGATAATGACCAAGTGACCAAGCTTTTGGAGCAATTCCATGATGAACCTGTAAGAGTCCATTTTGCTCCAAGGGCCATAGTAGCAAAGATAATGAGGGATGGTTATTACTGGCCCAACCTCTTCAAAGATGCATATGCATGGGTAAGAAAGTGTCAAAATTTTGCTTTCTTTGTGGTTATGTAAAGATTGGTAGCCCTTTATCTCAACCCAATTCGAGTAGAGCAACCCTTCATGCAATGGGGGCTAGATTTCATAGGAATGATCAACCCTCCATCAAATGTAGGGCATAGATGGGTGCTTACTGAAACCAAATGCTTCACCAGGTTGGTGGAAGCCATTTCATTGAAAGAAGCTAATGAAGGTGTAGTCCTAGACTTTTATGACAGCATTGTGACCAGGTTTGGTGTTCTATCCACTATCATTTTTGATAATGCATTAGCATACCTCAATCTAAAAATGAGTGAATGGGCTCTCAAGATGGGTATCTACCTTAGTACCTCTTCCAACTATTATACTCAAGGAAATGGACTGGCTGAGTCCATAAATAAAAATTTACTAAGAATCATCAAGATAACTATGGAAAAGAACTAGAGGACATGGCACACTAAACTAAAGATAGCCTTGTGGGCTAACAGGGTGACTCCTAAAGCTGCCATTGGCAATTCTTCGTATGTCTTAGTATATGGAAGGGAGGCCAAGTTGCCCATTTATCTTGATATGCCTACACTAGAACTAGCCCATCAGTTGGAGTTGATGGAAGATGAGCCCATGCATGCGAGACTGGCAGAACTCATGAAGCTTGAAGAAATGAGAGACCTTGCAATGAAAACACTAGAATCACATCAAGCTTAGGTCAAGAAAGCCTTTGACAAGAGAGACATAATAAGGAAATTCAAGGAAGGAGATCTAATCCTCAAGTGGGATTCAAAAAAGGCCAAGTCAAGCAACCATACCAAATTTGACATCTTGTAGAGTGGTCTTTATTTGATCCACAAATGCAAACATCATAATTTTTTTCAGCTAGCCCAACTAGATGGAGAGGTACTACCCATCCCAGTCAATGGGATTCATCTAAAGCCTTACTATTAGAATATTTTTCATCTATTTTATATATTGTACATTTTGTATAGCTTTTCATGTTTTCTTCCAAGTGCATTGTGCACTTTCCTTTTTAGTTATGTGTTTCCCTTATTTAATTGCCTTAGGCACAGTGTTTGTTTTGTTCTCATTGTCTTTGTTGCTTCAAGAAGAGGTTCTAAAAAAGGTCAGCCTTGTATCTAGTTTTAGATCAGATCAGTTGTAGAGGCTAATGACTCCATGCCCAATGGACTAGACAAGGCAACATGGTCTAGGTTCTCTTGCATCGACATACATGCAACCCATGTGAGTTGTCAAAGATGTTGGCCATTTTTGGCCCACATATAAAGCTCTTGCATGGTTTGATGAAGCAGTGGATCAAAGGCTTAGAAATGGATCCAACATTTTCAAATAGAGAGGATCCAAACAAGGTTTCCTAAGGATCTAATAAAAGTGTTCAAAGATAAGCTTGCAAGTCAGAATCTAAGTGAAAAATCTTTTATTCAGCTAAGTCTTTACTTATTCATTCTTTCAAACTTTGTGGAGACTACGTGTTTCTTTTCTTTCAGGACCTTTTTTGGCTAAGTGTTAAGTGTTGAATTCTTTCAAACAAATTATCCGAGATAGTTTCTAAAGGGATAATTCTTTTGGATAAATGGTCGAAGTAAAAGACATAGACTGAATTTTTTCGAGGAACTTATTCTGCAACAATTTTCTAAAGACCTATTTCTTTCAGGAGAATAATTTCAGACATTTTGTCCAAAACAAAAGGCCTAAAGGATTTTTGTCTCGAAAAGTGTACCAAGCAAAAGTTTTGAAAGATATATTTTTCAAAGCAAAGTGGCCAAGACAATTTTTTTGAAGGGATTTTCTCAAGGAAATAGTCTGATACAAAAAACTCCAAAGGGCATTTTCAATTCTTCCAAAGGGCACTTTTATAAGGCAAAAGGCCAAAAGAATTCTCTAAGGGACACATTCCCTTCAGGAAAATTATCTGAGACAATTTTTCCAAAGGAAGATTTCTTTCGAAACTTTTATCCCGAAGCAAAGGGTTCATTTTCAAAAAAGCCAAAGGAAAAAATTCCAAAAGAATTCCTTTAGAAGGAATTCAAAAAGAATTCCTTTAGAAGGAATTCCTTCGGAGAGAAGTGCCAAAACAAAAATCCAAAGGGACTTTTCAAGTTTTCTGAAGGGGATGTTCCTTTCGAGAAGGTTCATTTTCAAAAAAGGCAAAGGGTCCTTTCTCTTCGAAAAGGTACATTCACAAGATTTCTGAAGGGGCATTTTTTTGAATGTTGAAGGGCATTTGTCTTGGCAAAAAGGAACACTTTCAAAGCTAATGGTTCATTTCAAATAAACAAAAGACATTTACAAAAGTTTTGAAGGGTACTTTCCCTTCAGGAAAGGACATTTTTGAAGTGGTCGAAAGATACTTTGCCTTCAAAAATGGCACTTCTCCAAAGGACTTTTCAAACTCTGAAGGGTCATTCTCAAAATTCTGAAGTATAATTCCTTCAAGAAAAAGGTCTGCAGAAATTGTTCAAGTAAATTATCCAAAAAAAGAATGCTCAAAAGGAAAAGGTCCATAGGAAAGTATCTAAAGGAAACATGAGATTCACGCCAATGTCAAAGTTCAAGCTCATAAAATAGCTATTGAGATTCAAATATCCCATAACATGCCCACAAACGTCAAAATCTAAACCCCTACAAGTAACCATTTAGATTTGTATGGACTTACATTGACATAAATGGGTACAAGAAAACCAATGTCCTTAGATTAGTTTTCCATCTATAAGAAATATCCGGTCCAGGTTTCAAAGCAAGCGATGGTAGGTGTAATTAATGCAGAGACCCTCATCCTTCGACATGGCCATCATCTTCAACAAATAGTCACTCAATGCAGAAGTAGCATGGCTTGATCCAGATTCAAAGTTATGGGGGTTTTCTCCTTATATGTGTAAGACAAGTGAAAGATGGCATGGAGATGAAAGGTGAAGATCAAGTGATTAGAAAAGGTAGCTCAAGCATTAAAGATGTCTTGGAGAAGTTCTTGTCTTCTAGCATGTTTGCTAATCAATGAGGGGCTCGAGGTGTGATGATCTTGGATGGTTCATTTCATGGTCAAGGTAGTTGCATGCTCTAAATGTAAAAGAGTTCAAGGACATAGTGGTGGTTGCAGCCATTTATGACCCCTCTCTCTATTTTTTCATGTAAGCCCTCTCTTCTGTCATCCCTTTATGCTATATATATATAGGCTTTTAAGCCTAAAAAGTGATCTCTAGACTGGCGATAGAGTTACTCTATCAAAATCATTTTGTAACACTCTCTTGAAGCAATAAGAAAAACTTTCTATTTCTAGTTTGGAATAGGTGTAGGTGTACCTAAAAGTTAAGAATAGTCTTGTACAGAGGACGCTAGTGCCATTTTGAGGACACTAGAGTCACATGACACTATTGTCCAAGTGTGGTGCTACTATCTAGGAGAAGATCTGACATAGGGATCTAGTTGATGACACTTAGACCTATTCATATCTCAATATTTTGCACTTAGATCTTTCACATGAAGTGTTTTTCAGATAAATCTTTATTTTCACATATTTATTACTATTTTTAGAAAGTTAAAATTTATAATAAATCAGAAATTATTTATTGCATATTATTTTAGTGATTTAGACTACTCATCCCTTTAATCAAACATAGGATTTACATTAATAAAATCTTTAAAATATTAAAACAATAATACGCAGAGTTTCCTCTTTATCAAAGTAAGTACATTCATTCAAATAAAAAGAAAATATTGACTTATAATAATATGAATGTAAACCTATATTAACTTTTTAAAATTTAATTAATTATTTATAATTAGAAAAAGTATCAATATATGATATCTTATTTTATGTGAATAAATTATTCATGTAAATAAAAAATAGTCTTTTTCACATACTGCTTTATACTCAAAATCTTCATATAAATCATTGATTATTTTATCATTTGTATACAAAGAAAACATGTTGTTGTAACTAAAATTACTTGTATATTTACATTAGTGAATGTAATAATAGGGTCTCTTATAATTTGTTCTCTTTAATTCATTTATATTTGTATATCTTAAGTTTTATGTATACTTGCAGTTAGAAGATTTATATTTTCTAGCTTGTTTGTTGCGAGATTAGCATTTTTCCATTGTTGTTTGTGAAACAACAATCTATTTACATTGATTATTTACTTTTATTTTTAGTTATTTATTTCAAAGCTGTTGAAATAAAATTTGACCTCCGTAAACTTGGATAGATGTATGGAAAAAAATAATACTAAATATATCCATATTTGAAGAATATTTTTTTTGTTTAGAGTGAAACATAATTTTCTTATTTTTTCATCAATATCATTAACTTAATTTTTATTTTCATTATCAAATGTGTTATTTATATATTATTAAAATTAAAATATTTCTTATTGTTTATTATTTTATTATAATTTTGTACTTAAAATCAACAATATTTTCTTGAATTTTATAAAAATATGCACAAAATTATTTCGAAATTCAACCATTTTATAAAATTAGAAACATTTTTTATCAACTTCAGTTGTATATATAGTACTTTTATGTTAAAATTTTAAGTATTTGAGGTCTTAGTACCTCTATAACTTTTCAATGAAATTTATATAATTTTTATACTTTTTAATGCATACATAATTATATATTTATAAATGGTTTCTAAAATTTTGGAATATTCAATGATAATTTTTAATGTAATATGTTAAATTTTTAAACTATGTAATTATGAATTTGAGAGAATGAAAAATTTATATGACAAATATTTATAAGGTTTTACTTGTTCATTGTAAATAAATATTATAAAATAATTCAAACACACGTACATAAGAAGAAAATGAGAAATTTTGTCAATGATTTGAAAGAATAAATCTAATAAAAATAAATAAACTCATAGATATTTACCATACAAAGTGCATAAATAAACATATGGACATCTACAAAGTAAGTTTATTGCAAAATAAAACTTTAGAACATGTAAGATAGTTTAGGTTCATCAAAATGTAAAACCTTGTGAGTTTCATAAATTAAGTTCACATTATGATAGAAAAATATAGGTATAAGATATGTAAATCTTAAATCAAGCATCACAAAATATACAAAATTGGAGTAAATAATGTCTAATTAATTTAGATAATTAAACATTAAGGATATATGAAATTCTTAGATTGTTTACACAATCTCAATAATTTCTTTGTAATTTAGATTTTAACCGTATAATTTTGAAATTATTTGACTTGTCATATAGATAATTGTAGTCAATTTTTAAGATCCTACAATTAATCTTAGTCAATAATTGTAACCTATGAAACAAATATCTAATTGTTCCAACTTTCAAAAATAAATTAATCTTAGAAAACAAAAAATAAGAAAAGATTAATATAAGATTTTTACAAAGATAAAAGTAGATCTCACCTTTTAAATATTTTGACACCTTTAAAATATAACAATAATTATTTAATAATAATATTTAATAATTATATATATTTAATATTTATAAATATATTAAATATATTTTTTAATTTATCTATTTATAAATATTTATATTTAAATTTTAACGAAATTAGTGAATGATTATTGATTTAATTGGTGAAGTTTCTTGGTTCAGAAAGAATTCATCAGAGATCAGTTTTTGCTACTTGCAAAATGTGACACGAGAAAAAAAAATGAAACTGACTCCGAACGACTTCGATGAAATAAATACCTTACAATCCTTAACTCTTAACTAAAAATCACTGCATAAAACAATAATTTATCAAAAAAAACTTTAACAAAATTGACACCAATCAATAACTTCCAATAATTAAAAATGAAAAAAAATAAATAAAAAATTGAGAAGCATCTAAAAGTAAACAAATGCACAACCACCATATAAACAAAACATGACATAAAAGATGAATGTGGCAAGGATTTTCCAAGAAAGTTGCAAGCTTTGAAAGAGGTCACGATAATTCAATCATATGCCAAATTGGACCATTTACCCACGTATAAAATAATGCTAAACAAATGTCACGTCATTTTTTTTAGTGTACCCTCTCGAAGTAAATTATACCTTAAATTTGTTAGTCAAATAGTTTTTCACGCCATCCCGATTCCCAACTAAAGTATATTGTAACTAAGAATCACACAATGGTATATTAGGTCGTTTCCCTCTTGCCTAAATTTGACGGTCGATCATGTTTTTGAGGTTCTCTTATAAAAGGTATTTTATGGTTATTTATTAAAATATAACTATTAAAAAAAATGAGATTGGAATTATATCCCAAATAAATTTGATAAATGAATATTTTTTAATCCTTAACATTAAATTAAAGAAACATTTTATATATATTTAATCTTTATAAAAATAAAATTTTAATAAAAATATTATTTATAAAATACTAATATAATTTATAGTAGAAATATATATATATATAATTTTTAATAGTCTATTAAATTTTTTATCTTATATTCAATATGATCTCCTAAAAAATTAATTATATTTTATAGTTAAAAAATGTAAATACAATTATACAGTCATCAAATTTTAACCCCTAGAATTTTCTGTTATAACTTAAGTTTTAGTATTTATATTTTTAAATATAAAATCAATTTATGATAGTTTAAAAAAAATTAAAAATAACCAGCTGACACTCAAGGTGTCAATCAAAAATATGTAACTTTGATTGTTTAACTTTTTTAAATATCGAGTCAATTTTAGAAAGTTAAAACACATTTAAGATTAACCAGCTGACATTCAAGGCGCCAAAAAAGTTCAGAAGTATGTAATGGTCCAAATTGTTTAACTTTGAAATGAGTCAAATTTTAGTCAAAAAAATTATTGATATATTTAAATTTCAATATGACTTTTTAATTTAATTACAGTTAAATATTTTTTGATCGGAATTAAGAATCAACACTTAAGTATAATCAGGAATTTAATCTCTGAAATTAAAAAAAGCACAAAAAACAAAAATATGAAAAAAAATCCAAACCTAACGAAATGCCACCAACAAGGAAAAGACACCCCTTCAAAAAGAAAGTAAGTAAATCAACAATTGGCAGAACTTCTGCCAAAAATCCACAAAACGTCAGCAACCTAATAGATAAACAAGAAAAGAACCCAGATTAAAAGGAGATTCGTTCAATAGCTACACTGCTATCAGCGTCAATCTAAAGTCAATCTTTTTTCACATCTAAAGAGAAGTTCCTTCATTTTTTTTTTGGGAACTACCTCTCACCAATTCTTCCACTTCCATTATGAAAGTTTCAATACGACTTACTTTAAATAAGTTGTCTTTTATATTTAAGCTCATTATATGTGATTTAGAACAATTAGTAAGGTATAAACGGTCCATAGGTAAATTGCAGGTTGAAATTTTGCTGATTACATCCTAGAACATACCAGCAGTTTAGTATCCATTCTAGAACATACCAGCAGTCTAGTCTCCTCTGTCGACAACTGTATGTAAGCCACAAATAAAAACTTTAAGCAAGCAATTAAGGAGCTATGTCCTATCTTAAGAAAAGAGATGGATTTACGCGGACTAGTACATAGCTTAAAAGCTCGCCTGTACTCCACACTGCACAATGCCAGTGCCAAGTTGCCCATGACACTGATTTCAGTCATGGGGCGGTTGATAAGATGATCAAATGGTAAATTATGGACCACCAATTCTTTGTTGGCTGCATGAAGGATAATAGTAGTTGTCCCTTATATCCCACATGATCAAAATTAATGTGAGAGATGCAAGCAACATGGACAGAAGTGGTGATAATATTTCTGAATCTGGGTGGACAATGTATCTGGATCACTCGTCCACATATAAAACTACCGCTAACTTTGATATTGAATGTACAAGTTGTAATAAGGCATCAGTCATTGAAGGTAAGGAATCTTCCATGGCTTCAGATGCTTCATCTGGTCCACAGCTGCTGCCTCTGCCGGACGAAGAACAGAATCAGCCTACTTATGGATCATATCCAAGCAGAATAAGGCGTTGGCATGGTAGAAAAAAATATTTTGATAGTGTTTCATCCTGTTCGTTTTCAGACGAGTATCCTAGAAAATGTAAGCTCCCAAGGGTCGATTACAGTGAGGAATCTAAGCATTGTTCATGGCTTCAAGACACTGCAAGCTCTTGTGTCCAAAGCTTAGAGGTATATTTTATACTTTAGTTGTTTCAGTAGCCTGACAATAGGATATAAGAAAATCCATTTGAAATATATGATCAATCTATAATTAGATCAGAGTATGTGGGATTTGAAAAAAAAAAATAGTATTTGGGTATATTTTATACTTCAGTTGTTTCAGTAGCCTGCAAATATGATATAAAAAAACAATTGAAAGCAGCAATCCATTTGAAATATATGATCAATCTATAATTAGATCAATGTATATGGGGTTTGAAAAAAAATAGTTAAGATTAGGAAGAATGCATAATCTTTTACTATCTGTTCTTTGTAGTAGAGTGGAATGTAAGTTTGAGGCCAAGATTTGGAAGAGTGCCTAATCTTTTGCTATCTGTTCTTTGTAATAGAGTGGGATGTAAGTATGTTGAGGCCGTCAATGGTTAAATTCCTTACTTTTTAGTGTTTATTTATATTAACTCAAAGACGATGACCTGGAATAAGCTATTTTATTCCTCCACTCACCTGCATCTAAGTCTCAGCCTTTGATGGGTGACTGCAATATTGACCTTAATTATTTTTAACATGGCAGAGTGCAGTTTTGGAAGGTAAAGAGGAGCAGCTACAAGATGAGTCCCTTGTTAATATTGAGGTATAGCGTCTGCAATTCCAGTAAGAAACCTAAAACTTTGTTATCCAGTGTAATAAATCTATTGGCAATATGGATTTAGGCTGTGTAACTTTAGACTGATGTAATGCATTACAAGTTTTACTAACACATGAATATGGTTCTGAAAGTCATGCAGTCCCTGGTACTTAATGGAGCATATTGACCAGATTTAATTTTTCCTACTGTTTTTTTAAAAGTTGGTTTCAATAAAACATGTGAATTGGAGTATAGGGGTAGTTTGTCAGAATCAAGTCTTTAATTTATGAGAAGGTAATAATGGACAACCTTACCCATTTTTCTGTGCAATTCTATATATAAATAATGCACAACCTTTATCCATTTCTCACTGTAATTATAATTTGAGGCAGATAAGATACAGTATAAGAGTAGTTTTGCCAGAATCAAACCTTTAACCTCTTTGAAGATAAGAATGGACAACCTTTACCCATTTGCCTGTGCAACTATATAAATATATAACTTGAATAATTGAAGCAGATAGAATATTGTTATTGTGAAGTATATTCAAATTTCTATGTTCTTGGGATGCTCAAGGTATTGCTTTAATGTTGTTTTATTTATGGGCAGATATGCAAGGAAAAAGATTTGGGTGTTGCTATTGAATATATAAACCCTCTGGAACAAAGAGTGCAGGTAATATAATTACAATAGTTAAGGTAGAATATGAACAGGATTATAACAAAAATAAATTTGTGATGTTTTATAGCTATGTTGGTCTAATAACAAGAAGTTGGAACGTTGTGTGGCAGCCACAATGTGATGATGGGAGTAGTGCAGAAGAAGACAGCAAGAAATACATTGTCAAGTTGGAACGTGGAAGGAAGAGATGATAACTAGGCAGTGGTGTAGGGTAGAGGCTCAGAACTGTCAAATGTCTGTTTTTGGGACCAGTTTGATAGGAACAAATGACCATTGACCAGTTTGTCTCCACGTTGTGCTAAAAGGGTCCTTACATCTCTTCAGGTTTCGGTTTTTATTCGCCAAAGCTGTGTTTTTTTTTTTTAAAGACTCTACCTAGTCCCCTGGTTAAATATTGAAATCCAAGTTTTGAAAAGGGGAGAGTAGCCAATAGTTACGCCGGTAATTATTTGAAATAGTATTTAGGGAAAAAGAGTATAGTTGTTTACATTTAATTGAAAATCAGGTGTACAATTTATTCACAATTGTGCAATTTTTTGACAATTGTACAATTTTGACCAAATAGTAATACAAAGTAGTTAATTTTATGATGACACATCACCTTCATAAGTATTAGATACTCACTCATACAAATTTTGATCATATTTATTTTCTAATGTATTTTATAAAATTTATTTTAAATCAATTCAAAATATGATTTTCCTTCTACTTAAATATACTAAACAAAACATATGACTTTCCCTCCACTTATTTACAAATAGACATTATTTGTATATCAATTAGTATTTATGCAATGTACTTATTAAGTGACCAAATTAAGGTATACAAGCATTGGTGCCTTTCCCCTGTTTTGGGTCAGTCTATGTTCTCGCCATGAGAATTGAGTATAAACAATGAATGGTGAAGACTCCAAAAGGCAATTATAAAAATTGAATTAAGCTATGGGAATACACATTGGCATTTGTGCATAAATTTGAACAAAGGAATTTTTTATGCACTAGACTTAGTTCCCGCTGAGTTGAAGAATAAAATAATATGTTTTTATTGATTGTCTAGTGTTTAACATAAATATATAAATAAAATGTAAAATATTCAAGTAATTAAACTATTTAAAGTCTTAATATACAAAACTAAGTACTATTATTTGTAATAAAACTTATTACAACAAATGCTCTATCAAATAATCTCAATCAATAGTTATTAGATTGGCATAGCTAACACACACTTATTGATATTGAAATCTGACATACTTTGAGGCAAGGGAAGCCTAATTATAAAGCACAAACAAGTAGAGGGTTTTAATGAAATCCTACAATAAATTAGAAATTAGTAAAAATTAGACCTTAGGAATGGAGGTTGTGAAACCCTAGGTTGGATGATTGCAACAATCAGGGTCACTAATTTATTTTATAAAAAATGCAACCAATGGAAATATAACTACGTATAATGAATTAAATCTATGACATAACTATATTTAAAATATGACAATCCAAAATAGTAATCAGATATATCTCATGGCTAAATCCAGGAACAAATATAATAACTAGATGACTAAGCAAGCAAGAAAAATGGAAGCAAAACAAAAGATTAGAATCTAACACACCTAGGTTTTGTCATGACTTTCTAATACTGGTCTAGGATCTGTAGTTAACTATACTACTCTGTGTGAAATTTGGATTACTAAATATACGAGACATAACTAACAAGTCACTTATTATATACAAGACAAATTTGGTGGGCCACCAAATGTATAACCTTGTTGTTACAAAAAAAATACCCTATTATTGAATGTGTTATATGCTTAGTTTTCGACTCTACAACTCTTTAGGTAGGTGCATTTGTTAATGGGGATATGAGTTGCACAATTTTTGTGTAAAATTGGTGGTAAAAATGTGTTAATTTATCTTCTTACACCTTGACCTAACCATCAAAAGTGGAAATAAAAAAAGTGTGTAAAATTAGTGAACTCTCTTTACCCTTTAAGTAGTTATAACTATATATCTTACACACTCATAATAAAAGTCAATGTAGTTCTCTAGTGTATGTCAGTGAAGTGTAATTGAGGTAAAGGTCTACACCTTCTCTCCCTGTGAAATCAAATGTAATTACATGAATATTCACTAAAACCCTCTTTTGGTAGAAGATGTTGATGTCACAAGATATGAAGAAGATTAAGTATGAAAGTGTAGGCTTCTTGGCTAGTGTAGCAATAAATTAAATCAATATGCAACTTAAACTTAGGTGGTATTCTTGATAAATAGATACTTGGTACATAAGTAGGGATGAATTTGTATGTAGAGGGCTATCTAGGATAAGACAAGCATGTATCTTGAAGAATCCAAATAAGCCACTATGGTTTCGTAGGGGGTACTAAGCAAACACCTAATGGACTAAAGGATGCAAGAGCCACTAGAGGTTTATGGTAGCTATCTAGTTTGTTGGCTTGCACTAGGCCAAATATGGACTTATAGAATAAGGTTAGGGCTAGCATGATCAAGCACACAAAGGAGTAGGTATATCTTATTGGTCTAAACACAATAATGTAAGTAGCTGAAGGAAATAAATAATACATTCTAAAAATGAAAGGAACATTATATAAACAAGTAAGCACTACTAAGCAAGGAAAATGATTTAGAAACATGCAACTCTAGGAAATGAAAGACGATTTCAAATGGAAGATGTTTTCAAAGGGAAGGAGTACATAAAATTTCAAAATATATGTTAAATGCTTGTTTAAATGAAGCTAACCCTAACATGTAATCTCTAACCTAGTAATAAAACTACAATAAGCTAAGAGAATGATTTCAACTTGCAAGCAAGATGCCATTAGATCATGCTCCATAAAAAATTCAAGAAATCTACTAACTAAGATTCCAAGTTTCATCCTAATTGGATGAATACCAAGAAATAGTGTAGAGATTTATCCAATCCAATTCCAACAATCCAAGAGAGAAGGTGAAGCATCAATCAAGAGGTATGATGGCCAATTCAAGCACACAAATCAAGTGCAAGGCTAATTGATGCAACATGTGAGCAAATACAATGGAAGCAAGAACAACTGAGTAGCAAACTAATTAATCTCGATTGAATTAGCTAGTGAATACATGAATTTACAAAGGGGGAAAGTTTAAGAGAGCTGAAGAACCATGTATCATGTAGCGAAGGAGCTTATGAGAGGTGAAGAGTTGTCAAGACATCAAGAACAACTTAAGAGAGATGAAGAAGTATCAAACTAAGATCAATCCAATAAGGAGAAAAAGGAGTGAGAGGCATGTTTAAACCTGACATAGGGTAGCAAAAGGGTGAACAAGACCAAAACTAGTTGTTTCTGTCCATTATGCAATAAACAGGACCAAAAAAGGACAAATTTTGGGTAAGTCATAGCCTAAACCATTGGACAACAAGAAAATGGGTGGCATAGGCCACCCAAGAGCCAAAAAAGGTCCAAACATGTCCCAAAAAGGACCCCACATGGTGCAGGAAGGCTCATAAAGGCTGAGGGAAGTGCACAATGAATAAGGTTCTCATTGAATGATTGAGTATGATCAATACAGTCTCTCAAAGTCTAGGTATTATGTATGATAAGGAATAGGGTTAAAGGAATCATGATGACATATGCCCCCAAGGTACAAGTAGTCAGTGTTCAATGCAACAAGGAGTGATGTGCAACACTTGGAATCCAAAGTAAAAAATTAAGAAAGATCCTAAAAGTAAAAAAAATAACATCACATGTACTCACCTAATAAGAATAGCGGTGGATGAAAATTTGATGACATGATCCAATGGGGATAAGTCTAAACTCTATGTGATCTAATTCTATCTCTAACTCTTGGATAAGAAAGGATAACAAGTGACATCAAACGGGAAGAAATCCAATATGAATGAGGGATGTGGGAGGTTTGGAAGTCCTCAAAAGAGGAGATCAAACTATACACCACCTTGAAGAGGGGGAAAATTGATGCTAAGGATGCTCTAAACCCTAGTGAGTTGAGACATGCCTAAGAGTAAATCAAAGTATGACTACACATAGCACGTTCCTAACACATAGACATCAATCAGGGATCCAAGAATACACACATCCTACTTGTTGCTACCTCACCTTATTTCCTAAATTATTAAAATTGGACTAGACAAAGCTCTACATTAGAAATTGGTCTTCATCTATTCAAGATCAAACTTGGACTCATGGTTGGTAGATTACTTGCATTGTTGTAGAGCATGATCTGAGGTCACCTTGCCTTCTAGGTGAAACCATTTGGTTAATGTAGTGTATTTTATAGGGTTAGAGATTACATGCTAGGGTTAGCTTCATTTAAAAAGAATTAACATAGATCAAAAAAAATTTCATTCTCTCTCCTTGAAAACATCTTTCAATTCAAAATTGTCTTTCATTCCTTAGATTTATATGCTTCTTAATAACTTTCTTTGCTTGGTAGTGCTTACTTGTTTGATTGACTTAGCTTTCTTGCTTACAACACATTGTTTTCTACCTTTAGCTTCTTGTAATATTGTGGTTAGATCAATTAAAGATACCTACATCCTTTGTGTGCTCGATCATGTGAGCCCTAATCTAGTTTGTAAGTCTGTCTTTAATCAAGTGCAATCTAGCAAACCAAATAACTACCTTAGACCTATAGTGGATTCATGCATCCTTTAGCCTATTAAGTGTTTGTTTTTACCACATCTGTTAAACCTTAGTGACTCATTTGGGTTCTTAGAGCTATATTTTGGCATGCCCGATGGGACATTTTATAAAGTTTCATTCTAGTTCTAGCTTGTTTAGAACCCACTGATAGTCACAAGGATTTACTTTCAAATGTGTTTTAGCTCATTTTCTAGTTGTTTGACCTTGCTTTGGTTTTTTATCCTCTTACCTGTTGGTTCTCTGATATTTTGCCTCTTTTGTTGTTTTCATAGTTGTGTTTGTTTCACTATATCTATGGCCAATCTCCCACTTGTGGGATGTTTTTCATGCCTTATTTAGGGACATCTACCTAAACTCATTCTTTAGCAAATCAATATTTCAATGGAAAAACATAGATCCTCTAGGATCTAAGAGGTGACCATGACTCTCTCACATTCCCCATTGAAAAAGAGTGGCAATTATATAATTAAGAGACTCGCTCCCATTTTTAGTAGTCCAAGCTTTATGTATTTGAGGATACCTCTCCATGACATTAGACTACTTTACATTCACCTGCAAGGGGTGAGGATACCCCCTCTCATATTTGAAGCCTAATGAGCTGTGTATAACCATCAATGATTATCATAGACAACTTCATGTGAATGTTGAGCACTAATTTTCCCATAGGAATAGGTGGCATGTTTCCTCTAGAAACAAAGCTCACACCCATTCTTGTTTGAGTGTCTCAACCATTTCTCATCTGAGTTATATAAGGATTCTTCCTCCAATATTACTTTTTCTTCCATCCACATACCACATGGGCCCAAACTAGACTAAATGAGGTTCAATAGTATAGATCCTATAGGTTGGCTTTATCATGTTGAGTAATATTTCAACCTTCACAGTACTTATCCCATCAATAAAGTCCCAATTTCTTCCTTCCACTTGGAACAAGAGGCACTCTGATGGTACCATTGGTATATCAAATCAAATGATGAACTTGATTGGAAAAATTTTGCATCCCTAATATTGGGAAGGTTTGGTCCCTCAACATTTGAGGATTTTATGGGAGCCCTCACCAAAATCTATTAGATAGGGACCATTCATGATTATAAAATTGAATTTGATAAACTAGATAATCACATTGAATGGTTATCAGATGACTTCTTCAAGAGTTGTTTTATTAGTGGCCTCAAAGAGCTCATCTGTTATGAGGTCAAAATGTTCCAAAGTCACACCATGATGGTAGCCTTGGGTCTTATAAAGCTCACTAAAGACAAAATAACCTCCCAGTGTTGCACTTCTAATTGGTCACCATCTAAGCCCTCTTTCCAGTATCCCAAAACCAGGACAACCCCCATTAAATGGCTCATAAGAGCTAAAATGTGTACACTACATGAAACAAGGCTTTGTTATAATTGTGATGATAAATGGGTTTTAGGGCACAAATGCATTGAGAAAAAATTATACTTGCTAGATGTCAATTTTCTACCAGATATTGAATATTATGAAGATACCGCTAAGGAGATCACATAGGAAGCTAATGATTCTATGCACTCAGATTCCCCTCCTAAAATCTCCATGCATGATTTGGTAGGAGTCACTGTCCCCCTAAGTAATGCATATCTAAGGTTATTTTAAGAAGCAAATCCTCACCATCCTTATTGACTCTAGTAACACTCATAACTTTATCTACCCTTAGGTAGCTAAGCAAGCAAATTATTTTATCCACCCTTGTTCCAGTTTTGAGGTCATGATTGCCAATGGAGGCACATTACCCTATAAGGGCAAGTATTGTAATGTTTGTATTTCAATGGGTAACCATAACCTTTGGGCTAAAATGTTTGCTTTATCTTTAGGTGGATTTGATGTTGTTATTATTACCTAATGGTTACAAACCCTTGGACCCATCCTTTGGTATTTTTTAGAGCTATGGATGCACTTCTTAGAGAATGGATAGAAATATAACTTGAAAGGCCTTCTTCCTAGCTCCACCAGCATTATCAGGTCTTACTGCATGGAGAAACTTATCAAATGGGGATCCCACGACATAATTAACCAAATATTTTCTCTTCATATTACTTCACCACTGGACTCTCACCCACCTTCCGACTTGCAAAAAAATTTGGTCAAACATGCCACAATTTTTTAGGAACCCATAATATTAGTGCCTCAATGACCTCAAGACCATCTCATCCCACTACTTCTTAGAAATGCACCTCCCAAGATTCAATGCTATTGATACCCATTTCATCAAAATACTAATATTGAAAATATTGTCCATGATCTCTTGTAGGGTGGGGTCATTCGGCTC
Source organism: Torreya grandis (assembly GCA_037957365.1). Lineage (NCBI taxonomy): Eukaryota > Viridiplantae > Streptophyta > Pinopsida > Cupressales > Taxaceae > Torreya > Torreya grandis. The sequence continues at coordinate 536,102 of JARHVA010007807.1, forward strand.
AACACTAGTTCGTATTCTTCACTAGTCTTGCTTGTTCGTAAGAAGGATGGCTCCTAGCACCTCTACATTAATTATCGAGATATGAAAAAACTAACCATCAAGGATAATTTTCCCATTCCCATCATCCATGAGCTCCTTGATGAACTCCATGGTGCACAATTTTTATCCAAATTGGACCTGCACTCTAGGTATCACCAAATTTGTCTTCATGATGTAGACATTCCCAAGATAACCTTTCACACACATGATAACCACTATGAGTTCCTTGTCATTCCATTTGGGATTACTAAAACCCCCTCCAACTTCTAAAGTTTGATGAACCAACTATTCTACCCCTTCTTGCAAAAGTTTATCTTGGTCTTATTTGAAAACATTCTCATCCATAGTCCTACATGGGAGGATCACCTCCACCACCTCGACATTGCCTTGGGAGTTTTTTCTACCAACCACCTATGTGTCAAATATTCAAAGTGTTATTTTGGGCAAATAGATGCTTAGTATCTTAGACATATTATCACATATAATTGTGTTCATGTTGACCCCACCAAAATTACAGCTATGACAAATTGGCCACAACCAAAGACCCTTAAAAGCTTATGTGGATTTCTTGGTCTAACATGGTAATACCAAAAAAATTTCAAGGATTGTGGTACAATTGTAGTTCCATTGACAACTATGCTCAATAAAGACTCATTTCTATGGACACCAACATCTACCCAACCATTTGACAACCTTAAACATGCCATGTGTATTACACTAGTATTGGCCATGCTTGATTTATCCAAGATGTTTATGCTTGAGTATGATGCATGTAGAATGAGTCTCAGTGTCATAATTATGCAGGAAGGCCACCCCATTGCCTTCACTAGCAAGGCCTTCACTAGACATAATTTGGTATGTTCCACATATAAAAAAGAGATGATGGATATCCTCCATGTAGTTCAATAATGACACCCATATTTGATTGGATGACACTTATACATAAAAATTGACCATCAAAGCCTCAAATATTTTTTATAATAGTTGGTATCTTTCCCAGATTAATAAAACTAGGTTTATAAACTCATGGGATATGATTATGAAATTACCCACAAAAAGGGTAAGGAAAATTTGGTGGTTGATGCTCTCTCTTGCCAGTTTGAAGACCCAGTGCACCTCTATGTTGTCTTTCTTCCCATTTCCACCTAGATCTATGATCTTCAAAATGAGTGGCATAATGATAGTCCAACCCAACAACTCATTCTTCAACTATTTGTTGATCCATCTACTAAACCTTAGTATACTTGGGATGGCCACACATTGTGATATAAAGGTTACCTTTTTTTACCAGTAGGCTCTAAGTTCAAACACTCAATTTTACAGGAGATGCATGTTTCCCCCTCTACAGGTCATTCTAGGTTTCTAAAAACATATGAGTGGATTCACTGCAATTTATTTTGGCTTGACCTCAAGCAGGATATCAAAACATTTGTTATTGAATGTGATATTTGCCAACACATTAAAGGTGAAATAGTTACCCCACTTGGTCTACTCCAATAAATTTTAATTCCCATACATATTTGGACTGGCATTTCCATGGATTTTATTGAAGGCCTCCCCAAATTTAGAAGCAAATCAATGATTCTCATCATATTGGATTGCCTTTCTAAATTTGTTCATTTTTGCACTTTTACCCATCCCTACACTACTACCCTTGCTCAGACATTTCTTAATAATATATTTTGACTCCATGATGTTCCTACCTCTATTGTCTTAAATCATGATTCTACCTTCACAAGCCATTTTTGGTAAGAAATATTCAAGCATCTTGGTACACAATTGAAAATGAGTTCAAGATATCATCCATAAATTGATGGCTAGATTAAAATCATCAATAAATGTTTGGAAACCTATCTTCATTATTTTGTCACACAGCATCAACATCAGTGGGTCAAATGGTTACCTCTTGTAGAATGGTGGTATAATGCCTCATACCACACCTCTACTAAAATTACTCCATATGAAATGGTTTATGGTCAAGCACCGCTACCACTCTTCTCTTATACACCCAATAGTTCACTAGTTTAGGCAGTCAACACTACTCTCTGCCATCTAGATCAAAGTCTCCAAATCCTGTAGGATAATCTCCATTTGGCATATAATCACATGAAGTAGCAAACTAATCAACCTTTCAACCCAATGATGTGATTTTTATTCATCTACATCCATACAAACACTCATATCTAAAACAAAAAGGGTGTCACAAGTTTTCACCTAAGTTTTATGGGCCATATAAGGTTCTTCAGAAGATTGGGTCTATTGCTTACAAGTTGGATCTTCTACCTTCCTCTCTCATTCACCCAATCTTTCATGTCTCATGTTTGAAGAAAGTTCTTAGAACCAAAATTAGAGTGCAAATATTTTTACTAGAATCTCAAACCGAAAGCAATCTTGGCCCGATGCACCCACCAACTTCACTCCTGCTCCATCACAAAAGTCTTAATCAAATGACATGGCATGCAACTTGAATATACCACATGGGAACAATTATTCTAAATTCAATAATGCTTCCCACATTTAATGCTTTGAGGACAAAGCTTTTTCTAAGAGGGAAGGGATGTTAGGAACCTATGTCCTACCTTTCTCTTTGCATTATTAGTTTAGTAGTTGATATGGATGTATATGCTTTGTAATTCATCCCTAGAGCACATTTGTATTATCCCACATGCATGGGAAGAAATAGTTGTTAGAATAGAATTAGTATTTAAGTGTTAAGGCCCAATGAAGGCATCCATGAATTGTATTGAATTAAGCTTGATCAAAGGAGGTTTCCCCCTTAAAGAGGTTAGTGATTCTATGATTCAGCCATTGTAATTCAATTTTGTTTATTTGAGTTAATATATTACTAATTTTTGTAGTTTATTTCATATATTTGCAATTATTTACTAGCTTGTTCAGGAAAGATCCTCAAAATATGCCTTCCCCATATAACTCGGTCCATTTTAGTCCTTCCTTAAAAGGCTCAAATTTCTCAAATATTTCTTTGAGGAGTACATGCACAAGTCAATACCCCTCATGTGTTTCTTGCATAATAATGCCTTGTTATTCTATACCCCTAAGGTCCAGATGCATTTTAATGGTTTAAAGTGCATGATTCATAATAATCCTATCCTAATTTCACCCATTAAGGGTTGTGAGTTCATATTATACACCTTTATCTCTAATATTTTCATTAGTAGCATGTTGTGTCAAAAGGATGACGATGGGAGAGAGTATTTTAATACATATATTGCATGTTGGTTGGTCTTGAGCTCAACTACGCTACCATGGAAAGGTAGTGCTTCACTCTCATCTTTTCTATGAAGAAGCTATGACATTACATGTTGGGTCAAACCACCAATGTGATCATCCAGTTTGATTTTCTTTGCTACTTGCTAGGTAAGATGTATATAGTAGGTAGGACCATGAAGTGGATCATGTTTCTCCAAGAGTATGAGATATACATCGTTAACCATAAGTCCACCAAAGGTTTAGTGGTATTTTATAAACTCGTTGAGTGCCCATTTCCTAACCTTCATGGGGATTTGGTTGATTATGGCTTTCTTGACGATATGGTCTACTCAGTAGATCAAAGGGAAGTTTATGGTTGTAAATGGTACTTGGACATCATTTGCTACCTCAATACTCAATCTTACCCTGATAATTCTCCCTCGAAGAGTCTTATAGGATCTGTAAGCTAGTCACTTTCTACATCATTATGGGTGGGATCTTGTTTAAGGCATATCTCAACAACATCTTGATGCAGTGTATTGCCCCATAAGACACACCTATAGATTTAAAAGAGTCTCATGAGAATACCTATGATGGCCACTTAAAAGGTTAGGCTATTACCTAATGTATTATCAAGATGGGATACTATTGACCTACTCTTATTAATGATACCATTTGATACTTCAAAGCGAGTAAGATTTTCCAAATGATTGAGGATGTTATCAATGCCCCTAGGGTTTTTCACTTTGTTTTAGCCCCGTGGCCATTCTTTGTTTGGGATTTTAACTTCATTAGCAAAGTTTAAAATTTCTTCATCTAATGGAAATCATTGGTTCATCATAGCCAATGATTATTTCACAAATTAGGTTGAGTCCATTCTTATTTGTGGAATAAGAAGGAAGATTGTCAGCAAGTTTGTCTTAAACCAACTCATCTATAGGTTCATGGTTCTTTCCATGATCATAGCCAATAATGACCCAGGATTCTAAAGCCATGAGATGCATGAATTGACAAATTTTTTTGACTTTGAGTTATGTTTCTCCTCTACCTACTACCCCTAGGGCAATGGGCAAGTTGAATATTCCAACAAAAATTTGAATAGGATTATCCTTTACATAGTTGTTAAGTCTAGGCATAACTGGCATCTCATGTTCTACCTTTCCCTTTAGGCCTATTAGAGTAGTTTATATACAACCATGGGGGAAACCCCTTATGTGATTTTAAATGGGTCGAGGTGGTTCTCCCCTAGAGTTGTTAATCCCCTCACTATGGGTTAAGACATTTGGGTCACTTTGTAATGAGGAGGAATGTGTCATTCACTTAATTGAGCTTGAGAAGTTGGATTAACATCGCATTGACACTCTTAAACATAATCATGCTTATTAGTGTCGACAATACCACCAATTTGAGAAATTGGTGTGGCTATGTCTTTCCAAGGTAGATGATATGGTGCTCATTTTTTACAAGAAATATTGAAAGAAGGGAAAACTAGCTCATAAGTGGTTTGGCCCTTTTATGATTACCACCTCCCTAGAGAATGGCGCTTATCACCTCTCCATGCTCAAGGGTGAAGCCCTATAGTACCTAATCAATGGGTTTCACCTCAATATGTTCCACATCTAAGGGCTAATTTATCCCTCCTATGAAACTCACCTATGGTTGTATGACATATCTTTCCTATCCCATCTCACCACTAACCCCTATTAACTAGTTATACCTCATGTTTGTATCCATACACATGAAAATGATTCATTAGCTAAGCAAAGAAATAAATATCAAGTGTATGCACTTATGTTTTTATTCCTTCCCTCTATTTTGGCCTTGTGGCCTCTTCTCAAGTCCATCCAAGATTTTTTGAGCCCTTTGTAGGCTAGGTCATGGCTTCGTAGGATAATACACAACCTAATAATGAGCTAGGATGTTGCTTAGTAGCCAACCCATGGCCTCTATTTGAGGCAAGTCATAATTTACCTCTTTCCCCACCTTTTGGGTATGTACCTTACTAGTTGGAGGCTCATCACTCCCTTACTGTAAAAACTCTACCTTAAGGGTTTTTTCCCATTTTGGATGTAATGGTAGCCTCTATTTCAATATTTGATGTTGGTTGATGCCTGCTTCTAAACTTTTGGGTCTCATTGGCCATTTTAACATGTGCACTCCTATTTAGATGCACTTGGGATATAATTAGATTTATTTGATTCTTTTATTCCATAGCATTACTTCTTACTTGTAGTTGGTCCTCTACTAACTCCCTCTTCCTCTTTCACTGTGGTCTTTATAGGTGTGTGGGTTATTGGTTGTGGTTGTTTTGGACTTACTATATTTCTCCCTGATTAGTCTTTATCTTTTATGAGCCTCTTATCACACTTTCCTTGCCTCTTATTATGGCTGAAATTAGTCAATTTCATTTTATTATAGATTTATTAAATTCTTTATCTCCCTCATGTAGTTATCTTATTCTACCTTGTGTTAAGATAATTCCTCTACAGTTGTGTCTTATGTCCTTGAGCCCCATCATGGTTTACCATTATGTGGCGATTCACATTGATGGTGGTAGTTGAGGTAACCTAGAACCTATCATTATAGTTTGTACTATTGATGACCCATGGGGCCATGATCTTGATGCCACTTATTTATTCCTTACTAGTGAGATAAACAACACTGCCAAGTATCATGCAATCATTAGAGCCCTAACCAATGCCCTATGATAGGCATGTGCTATGTGTAGTTGTTTAATGACTCACTCTTAGCTATCTTAGCTCACCAGGGTCTAGAACATCCTTAACATTTATTTTCTTCCCCTCTTTAAGGTTGAGTGCAATTTTTTATCCTCTTTTAAAGATTTTTAGATATCCCGCATCCTTCATGCATATAAAACTAGATTAGATGTTTTAGTGAATGTCATCTTGAATTTTTTGGTTTGATATCACTTTTTTTCCCTTCTTATGTAGGATATGAAACTAGAGATAGAGTTATATCACGTAGAGTTTAGGCATGTACTCATTGGATTACAATGTTGATTATTTATTCATCATTATTCTTATCAGGTGAGTGTAGGTAATGCTCTATGTTTTCCTTTTCTTATCTCTCTTATTTTTGTGTATCTTCCAAATACTACACAACACTCCTTATTATATTAAACACTAACTACTTGTACTTTGGAGACATATGTAATCCTAATCCCTTTAACCCTATTCCTATTGATGATTGCACAAATGTTCATCATGCATACTACTAGTTACTTGAGTCCTATTTTATCCTACTCAATCACATGGAGAGATTCCCATTTATTTCACACCTTCTAGGTCTTCCTCGCACTCCACCAGAGCTCTCTCCCTTTATAGGAACTTTTTTGTGCATCTTCGATACCCTTTGGGAGAATAAGTGGCCTATATCAATGGTTATGTGCATAACCAATGTCCTAGGCTACTATTTTTCCTATTGGGTAGTGTCCTAGGTTTTCACTCTCCTAGAATGTACCCATTTTTATTTCTTTTCATTTCTAAATGGCTAAAAATAACCACTTTTTGAGAGTTTAACCCTTGTGTTTCCCTATTTGACTTGAAAAAATTCCTCAAAACCCCCTCTCTTTATTAATTCAACATCATTCAACTACCATTCATATTTATGATACCTCTTGGTATATATTCACATTAACTTACCTTTTGGACTGAATTCACCACTATTTCTCTCAATTGTTTGTGTCTTCAATATTGCTTGCTCTTATGCTCCTTTGATTGGCATTGCACCTTATTTGTACACTTAGATTGGTTTTCACATCTCCTTATTATTGCCTCACCTTTTTTCTTATATCATTGGCATCAGATCAGATAGAGCTCTACATTGTAGTTTGGTCTTCATCCAATCAATATCAAACTTTGACTCATGGTTGGTAGACTACTTGTAATATTATAGAGCATGATCTGAGGGCACTTTTATTGCAAGGTGAAATGATTTATTTAGTGTAGTGTAGTGTATTTTCTAGGGTTAGAGATTACATGTTAGGGCTTGATTCATTTAAAAAAGCATTAACATAGATTTTGTAGGTTTTTACATTCTCTCTCCTTAACCATTTCTTTCAATTTGAAATCATCTTTCATTCCTTAGATTTGCATGCAAATCTATTTCTTTGCTTGGTAGTGATTACTTATTTGAATAACATATATTTATTTCTTAAAATGCATTATTTCTATCTTCAAATACTTGTAATACTATGGATAGATCAATTAAGGATATCTTCATCCTTTGTGTTTCTAATCACACTATCCCTAACAAAGTTTGTAAGTTCATATTTGGCCTAGTACAAACTAGCAAACCAAATAGCTACCTTAGACCTCTAGTGGCTTCATATGTCATTTAACCTATCATGTGTTTTATTTTAGCCCCTCTGACAAATGTTATTGGATTGTTTAGATTCTTGGAGCTAAAAAGCAAAGGTTGACCATGGAACATTGTGAAAATCTAAATCAAAGGTGTGAAATAAAGTCAAGGTAAGACCCATAAAAACACAAGGGACATAATCAATAGGTCATAGATTTTGTTCTAATAAGAATAAATGATTAAAATGGAACTGAGATGAATTAGAAAGTGGATGATTGGGATTTAAGAGCTAACGATATGGGAAAATAACATGAATCTAAGGATATATACATAGATCAAGGCCATGTAAGGTCTATTTTGGGTTGAAATTTGTCAAAAAATATCCAAATATACATATGTGGACTAAGAAGATAAAACATGGAACCAGCCTAATGGAAAATACTCTTGCATAAGAAATTTGGAGTACATAATGCCCCTAATTTTATGTGTGCAATGTGAATGCATACATGTGCCAAAGTAAATTAAGTAATTTAAACATGTGCATGCAATTAACTAAATAAAGCTCGATGAAGTGATTAAATGTTAAGGAAAATCTCCATTCACATGCAATGGTAGTTCTTGGTAAATCTAGATTGCTCCTACAAAAACATTAAAAATTCAAATGTTGTAACATGTCATTTAGAATATAAAAAAATCAAAATCAAAAATAAAATATGAGTATAAGAATGAAAACACCTAATGGTACATGAACCATGCTACCATATCTTTTAATTTTAACTAAAAACAAAATATTCTCACACTTCCATGATGTCATGCCCCTTTTTATATGTCCTCCTACATTTTATAGTTGATTCGACTACTATTGGGTTATGCATTGAGCATTTATCTTCATATGTGCTTCCTATAGATAATTTTTTATGTCATTGAGGGTTTTCGACATAATTGTATTTGTGTTTGTTCTGGTCTTGAAATTTATGTGCATTTGATTATTTTATGAATTTTTTATGGTATACATGTTGAGATGATTCTCTACCTATATTATTATATGATGTATAGATATTTAAGTAAGTGATTATAATTATCCTTGACACATACATATGTTATTTGCATTTACCATGATTAGATTGTATTAACAGTCTATTGGAATTTAAGTATATTACTAGACGTTTGGTGATGTCATGTATAATTATTTATTACACCTAACATTGTTTTAACTGCATTACAAATTTTATTATCTCTCTCACATTGATATGATACTATTTGAGATGTATTCATATCTACTAAGGATTGAAATATATTTATGATTGGTTATGAGTTGATGTGTATTATGGTAGTTCACATGGTTATATTTTTCATGCTATTTATGGATTTTAAACAAAATCATTAATTAATATGAATTAATTTGATGTATTATCTATCTCTATTTGACTAACCATGTGATTAATTTTGATATTTTCTCTAAATGATTCATGTAGTCTATCATAGTAGATTACATTGTTTGATCCACATGTTTTATTGATCAATAATCTAATGATATGTATATATGCTTACATTTCTATGATGTCTAGGATTAATTTAGGTCTTGAGGGTTGCATTGGTCCTCATAGGATCCAAAGGATATCAAGTGGTTAGGGGGAATTTATGACTCTCCTCTTGAATTATTAAATGAAATATGAACTAGAGGTCGAGGAAGAAAGCTTATTCCATCCCTCTGTCAAATAGAAAATAGAGGTTGTGAAGGTAAGTTGATTATCTAACCATTTTGAATATAAAATGGATAAAATATCAAATGAATAATGAAGAGGCAAGTTTATTATGATGCAAGAGTATACATGGTGAATAGGGAATCTTACATCATCTAAACAAATAGTAGTTATGTGCTCATGTAGTCTTGTTGGTTTGTTTATTGTTTTTCTTGGTTAGATTACCCAAATGGAAATATCATTTATCTAAACTTTAGTTACATTAATTAAATTAGATAAGGATCATTTTCATGAAGAAACATGGCTCCAAGAAACTTGTTTGATTTTTTCAACCATTGGTATACTCTTAAAAGTGGTTGTGTCTATTGAAGGGATAAAATGGATAGGTCGTGGGGTGGAGGTAAAAATTTCATCAAATTATTCACTAACTTAAATGTGATGCATATTTGGAGTATTATCATAAATAATACACTCTCAAAAAATAATCACCTCATTTCAAGTTTATATGCAAACATTATGGTCTTAGAAGTTTGCATCCTTTGCACAATGATAAAACCACTCATTTACACTAATCGACAATATTATAATCTTAAGTGGTGGTTGTATAATCACCCTAATGGTTTTTAAAATTCCAATTTGAATAATTTGGTGCTTTTATGATAGTCATATTTTTTTTAAAACCATCAAACTACATAAAGTTGTAGTTTTGTTTGCATGAATTATAAAATGAAAGGAATAATCTAGAATGATGAATCAAAAATTCTTGAATGTTTTAATATGTGAATTAAGGTTAAAATTAACTCCAAGAGTCATTTAAATTTATAAAAAATTTCAAAATAGGTAGAGGATAATATTCAAGGCAAGAGATTTAAGATTGGACTCTAGTTAGAGGAAGATAAAGGAGATGAGGAGGTGAGTTCCCAAGTGAGTAGAATGCAAAGTAGAAAAAGCAGAGCTTAGGCCTTCAAGTGTGTTGAGAGAAATATGATCTCAATTATTTTAGGTATTATGATTTTAATTTTGTCTTCACTTTATCAAGGTAATTATTTGTCCCTTTTTATATCTTTTATCTTGAGAGTGAGAGTGAGAGAGATAAGTTCACTACTGTAGAGTGAGGCTAACATTAATTAGGCCCCCATAACTCTCACATGCATCCATTGGTATCATAATAATGTTTTCCTTGTTGGGTTGTGTGAATAATCCAAATAAATAAATTTTAAAGTTGTGAAAGATAAGCCCACATTTGGGGAAAGATATGGCATACATAGGTAATCTTGTTGGAAGAGGAGTAAGACTAAGGGGACCTAGAGTTGAAAACTTGGAATAAATGATGAATGGAATCCAAGCAAGACTGGATGCAATGGAGACAAGATAAATAAGGGTAACATATGTTGAATATGTAAATGAATATGAATCAAAATTAGGGGCTCATAAATTGGAGTGGAAGACATGGATAATGATTCTAAGAGTAGATTTCTCAAAGTTGTGACAAGGATTTGTAGTAAGACAAAATTAGACACCCCTTCATATAATGTAAGCCTAAATCCAAAGGAAATATACATTATATTATAGAGAAGGATAAATAATTTTAATATGAGTTAGTGTAAGATCCCAATCATGTGAAGTTTTGATGTAGAGGAAACCTAATGGACATTATAATCTATATCTTCTTCCCTTCACAACTTTTCCCTTGTGGCTAGGCTTTAGACCCCTCACTATGCACAATTATCTGAGTAGATGAGATTATATCATTATTATGCCTTAAATTGGTGTCTTCAATTATATAAAAAATGTCTCTCTTTGTTTCAATAATCTCTTGATACTATGTCACCACTTTATTCCTCTTACCATTCTATGAGCATGCAAATCCTAGTATCCCTATTTTTATGAAATTCTCTTTCTATAGGAGAGTACATAGACATATAAAATAAATAGAATTTTTTGGACCCATTTAGGTCATAAAAATTATACTATCCTTTCTTGACACAACTCCCAAGACACCTTGCACTTTCTTCTTTAAGCCTTCCCTTAATTAACCCTCCAAACTCACAAATCTCCTTAGTTTAGGCAAAGTACAAACTTTCAAAGCCACTTAAAGGTATTTTAGGATACCCATTTGGTTCCCCCCATTGAATAAATATTTTATTTCCCTTATTATTTCAACAAATTTGCTTTTTCTTCACTACCCTCACCACTTTAGGCCTTCCCTAGACCTAGTTATAACACACAGTCATGAAATCCATACATAGTCATAATTTTTTAGGTCCAAACCACTTTAATATATTTATGAATGTCTAGTATAAAAATATTAAAAAGTTTTACCAATTTCTAATGGTTATAACTCCTTTTATCCACTAAACCCTAATCTAGACTTACCTCCTTCTATACAGGGCTAAGAGCTTTTAAAATACTATATCTTGAGTTAGAAAAAACATCAAGAGACAAAATTACCCTAAAATTTTATAATACACCATCCTCTACCTTTCCAAATAGGTTATGAACTTGATTAAATCTGTTAAGGGTTCAAACACCACAAAAATACAATCAACTGTATATGCATTTCTTAGTTGTACAGGGGGTTTCCATTAGTTTTTGCACTTGTAAACTATTTCAATATCACCTAGGTTATTATTGATGATCATAAAATATTCTCCATGATATTATATAACTCTTACCATGTCTATCTCTTTACAATAATTCTTTATTCTGATCTTTGTTTCAATGACTGTGTAAGACAATACAACTTATATAGAGAATAGGGGTCTGTGACATTAGTCCTATGGATATTGAAGGTCTTGGTTCTTTAAAAAGTTCATGTTGGTAAATTACATCCTCCTTTATCATTATAAAACTATAAAACTTCATACCTTTCTACCTTTCATTCAAACATATACCAATTCATCTTACCCTTAGATTGAAAACATTATATTTCATTGTATACGTAGGATTTACCCTAGTATGCAGGGTCTAAGCATAATGACCTTGTGTCTCTAATCTCCACATGCACCTAGATCTCAAATAAACTTATTTATATAAATATTATGTTTCCTCATATTTATTTTTAGTCATACTTCATTCAACATATCAAACCTTTATTTGGCAATAACTATAGTGACATGGTTCTTTTGAGACAAGGGTCTAGTCTCTTCTTTGACTGATCAAGGGACTATTACTTATTATTAAAATATACTATTAATATTAAACCTTCCATCACAAAAATTTAATGAAATTAAATATGGTCTACTCTTACTACACAATTCAATCTTGACATAAAGTGTCAAATGCACTTGAGATAATATTTGAGAGAGACGGTCCTACTTATAATAGGGTTTATACCACAGAATGCTCTTTCAAGAATATTTACAACTTGGAGAACACATAAAATAAAAACTAAAGGTTGTATTACCTATCATATCAAATATATAGGATTGAACATAACTCATCTTTTTTATCAATCTTCACTAATCTTATCAACTTTCTTTCCTTTCCCTTGACTGCAACCTACAACCCACTTGATCAACTTGTAAACTTTATCAAACCTAAAACTTTAACACAAATATGAATAGAATCATGTCCCAAAGGAGTAGTTCCAAATAAAAAATAAAATTATTCATGCATATACATTAAAATAATATATTCAAGATATAAACCAACTCTATTCACTTCACATGCATCAATTTTATTCTCTACACAGTCCTTTCTTGGACATTACATTTCTTAAAAGATTCACAATTTGTCTTTATTGCTCCATATCTCTTTTCTTGGAGATATATCCTCCTTCCTCTATTCTCTCTTCCTCCCTCTATGCTTACATGTAACCTTTTTTGGCTATTATATGCCATGCAAACAACCTTCTTATCTTCATGCACCAACTCCCACGTTGGATTCTTGGTGGTTATGAAAAAAGAACATACTCATTTATTATAGAAGATTAGGTTAAGAATAATGTCACCTTTATATGACATATTATACCACTATCCAACCTTTATACATCACTTAATACCTCTAGTATACTTTTGAACAAGTTCTTACATTTTAAAATTCAAATATAGTTTTGGAGGGAAAACCTCCTATTCAAATCCTAAACCTCTTCAGGAGCTCCTATCACCTTGAGGAACTACCATGGAACTCTTAGAACATTATAAATCTTTTAATAATGAAAATTTTATCTATGAATTTTATGCTCTTGCATCATACTCCCTAGGAGGGAGAAAAATAGAAACCATCTCATCAGTCTTCTTTTTTTTCCAATTATTCTTCACTTGCTTTGCTCTGCTACCTTCCTCATTGATCTTCTCAGGTTATTCTCTCTCAACTTTGTTCCTCATGGTCATCTTCATCTTATTATTTTATTTATTTTTCCCCTTTCTCTTTCTCAACTCTTTTTCATCTACTAGTAATCGTTTCTCTACTTCATCTTCAATGAACTCATTGTTCTCATAGACACTTTCATTCTTTTCCTCAATTGTACCTATACATTTGACATCATTCACATACATCCTATGTGTGATTTGAGGCCATAATACAAATTTAATAGCTCTTTGACATTTCATATTTTATTTGGGCTTCTTCTTTGTTTCACTTATCTTCTCATCTGCCTGTTTGTCTTCTTCTATCAACTTGCCTCTAGGACTCAATGGCTGGTCTTTCCTAGGCTTCTTTATGAGTTATTGTGATTCATTTTTCCTCATATTCATTGGTTTATGAGATGAAACCAAATATTTTTTGTTTAAACCTGATATATCCACAACATCCATGCTTTATTTCACTTGTTCACAAGATTTGTCAATCTCTTTATGACTACCTTGACCAATGTCTTTCAACTCTTCTTCATCTAATGAACTCATCTCTCCCATGAGTTGTCCTTGTTATTTACCACCTGTATAAATTCCTATTGATGGATTTAAAACTATTCAAGTAGCTTCATCTCTTTTTTCAATGTAATTGCATCCACCTCTTCTTGATCCTTATCAAATTTTGGCCCCTATTGTTCATCTTCTTCCTCAAAGTTCTAATTAATGTCATCATTTGCAGCCATTATGTATTCTTCACTCAAGAATTCTTCATCATTTTTCCGTCTTCTAACTTGATTGGCATTGGATTACTCACCTAGATGACCTTTAATAATCTCTAACTTCCTTTGACATGCTTCATGTTATTTTTCTTTCATTTCATCCCATGACTCAAATATTTCATCATCATATTCATCATATACAACTTGCTTACCTTTCCATGTGTTTGGGCTTTCTTCATGCATTTCAACTTGGCTTATTGGCCACACCTTCATCTCTTTATCCTTTCTTGGATCCTTATCTATAATCAGTTTCTTAGGCTTGCACTCCTCTTCTTCTTATTTTCTCATGCTTACTTGAGGTGTACCTACAATTTGAACTTCTTGTTTCATTAGCATGTTCTTCATTATCCATACTTTGCTTGGCATTGGTTTTTTCTCATTTGTTCTCTTTTCTTGATTGAATTATTACTTGAGGGTCACCTGCTTCTTCATATCATCTGATTTTTTTTCCATTTTGTCACCACATAACCATGTTCTAGAGTTATTTTTAAGGGTTGTACTATTATTTTCACTTGGCCTACTTGTACATCAGCAATCTTCTTCTCATAAGAGAAATCAAATTCAAGTCCTAGTATTTCATTTACCTCTTTGTAGGACTATTGAAATTTTATCTATTCATTATTATCTTCATGAGTTGCAATCATGACTTCTTTATGTGATTTTTCTCTTGCTTTAGCTGTAATATGCTCTTTGACATCCTAGAATTCCTCTTTCTTCTCATATTTAGCATGATGGACATCTCTATTCTTCATCATGTCAACTTCTACCATTTATTCTCTTTCTTTATCATCTTATTTGATCTTTATTAGTGATTTATTTATCCCATCTCTCATAAAATTTAAGGTCTTATTCTTTTCCTTCATCAAAATTTTCTTCATACCTACATGTATATGCTCAAAATCAATGTTAGAAAAGAAACTAGGAGACCACATAGTCTCCATGAATGCTTCTTTCTTGGGCATTATCTTCCTTTTTTTTGTCTTCTCTCTTAAGTCGTTATTTTGGAACTTCATCCTTCTTCATGTTCTCTTCAATGATAACTCTCTTCTCAATCTTTCTATCTTGTTTCCTTATAGGCAACTCTTCATCCCTCATGCCTCTATGGTTGTACGTTCTTTATTCCCCTTATCCTCCTCTTTTTTCAAGGCAGTTTCCTTATACCTTATATTTATCATAAGTAGATATAGTGGCCACTTCAATCTCTTTCTCACATCACAAAAAATCTATTGACTCTTCATGAGCTTCACCATGAGCTCAATCTTTTCAAATCTCTACTCCAACTCTTTTCTTATCTCTTTTACTTCTTTTTCAACATCCATCTTTTATCTTTTTACTTCTAGGTCTTTATCATAGACCTATCTCTTAGAAATATACCTTTGTTCTCTCTTTTTGGACCTCTCTGGGTCTCTTTTCCTCTCTCTAGTTCTCTCTCTAGGACTTCTCTTATCTTTATTGACTCTCTCTAGGAGTCTGCCTCTTCTCTCTTCTCTTTTAGAGCTTCAATGCTCTCTTTTCTCTTTATCTTTTCTAGTATTTTATTAACTAGCTTCTTGTCCTTATCAAAGGAATTTGGGGTTATATATCTTATCTTCTCAATTTTAAATTCCTCTACATTGACCTTAATGGATCATACCTGTAACATCCTCTTCTCCCTCAATACCCTGCAAGTGTCATCTCTCATGCATACCTCATAACATATCTTTCCTATATCAAATCAACAACTTGGAATAACTCAAAATGAATAAAACCAAGATCTTAACTTTATTTAATTACAAATGATGTAGAGGAAACCTGATGGAACTTATAATCCATATCTTCTTCCCTTCATAACCTCTCCCTTGTGGCTAGGCTTAAGACCCCTCACTATGCAGAAACAAGTTAATTTTCCAAGTAGGTGAGATTATATCATTATGATGAATTAAAGGGGTGTTTTAAATTATATAAAACATGTCTCTCTTTGTTTCAATCATATCTTGATACTATGTCACCTCTTTACTCCTCTTACCATTCTATGAGCATGCAAATCCTAGTAGCCCTATTTTTATGAAAATCTCTTTATATAGGAGAGTACATGAACATTCAGGATCAAATCAACAAAATTTTTGAGACCCATTTATGGCATAAAACTTATACTATCATTTCTTGACACAAATCCTAAGACACCTTGCACTTTTTTCTTTAAGCCTTCCCTTAATTAGCCCTCTAAACTAACAAATCTCTTTAGTTTGGGCAAAGTACAAACTTTCAAAACCACCTCAAGGTATTTTATGATACCCATTTTCATTTTCCCACTTAATCCATCCTTTATTTCCCTTATTATTTAGACAAATTTTCTTTTTAATCACTACCCTTACCCCTATAGGCCTTCCCTAGACCTAATAGTAGCACACAGTCATGAAATCTATACACAACCATACTTTTTTAGGTCCAAACCACTTTAATATCCTTTTCATGTCTGGTAAAACAATATTACAAATTTTTATGAAGTTATTATAGTTATAACTCCTTTTATCCACTAAACCCTAATCTAAGGCTTACCTCCTCCTATATAGGCCTGAGAGCCTTTAAAATTCTATATCTTAAGTTAAACAAAACATAAAGAGAAAAAATTACCCTAAAATGTTATATTACAACATCCTCTACCATTAAAAATAGTTTTTTGGCTTTATTCAATCTGTTAAGGGTTCAAACACCACAAAAATATAATCAAATGTATATGTATTTATTGACTATGCAGGGGGTTTCCATTAGTTTTTGCACATATCAATGATTTAAATCTCACTAGGTTACTCCCAATGCTCATAAAATATCTTCCATGCTTGTATATAACTCTTAACATTTCTATATCTTTACAATAATCCTTTATTCTACTCTTTGTTTCAATGACTATGTAAGGCAATACACCTTAAATAGAGAACAGGGGTTTGTGACATTAGTCCTATGGATATTAAAGGTCTTGGTTCTTTAATAAGTTCATGTTATTAAATTATATCCTCATTTATCATGCCAAGACTCTAAAAATTCATACCTTTCTACCTTTCATTCAGACATATGCTAATTCATCTTGCCCTTAGATTGAAAACATCAAATTTCATTGTATACGTAGGGTTTACCCCAGTATGCAAGGTCTGAGCATAATGACCTTGTGTCTCTAATATCCACATTAACATAGATATAAAATAACCTTATTTATACACATATCAAGGTTCCTCATATTTATTTTCAATCATACTTCATTCAACATATCAAACCCTTCTTTGGCAATAACTGTAGTAACAACGTTCGTTTGAAATAGGGGTCTAGTCTCTTCTTTGATTGATCAAGGGACATATTACTTATTATTATAATCCAATATGAATATTCAAACTTAAATCACAAACCTTTAATGAAATTAAATTGGGTCTAATCTTACTACACAATGCAATCTTGACATAAAATGTCAAATGCACTTGAGACAATATTTGAGAGAGATTATCTTACTTATAGTAGGGCTTATACCACATAATGATCTTTTAAGAATATTTAAAATTTTGAGAACACATAAAATGAATCCTAAATGTTGTCTTATCTCTCATATCAACTATAAAGGATTGAACATACCTCATCATTTTATCAAATTTCACTAATCTTATCAACTTTCTTTCCTTTCCCTTGACTATAACCTACAACCCACTTGGTCAACCTGCAAACTTTATCAAACCTAAAAACTTAACACCAATATGAATATAATCATGGCCCCAAGGTCTAGTTACGAAACAAAAAAAAATAGTTCACTCATATAAATTAAAATAAGAGAGTCAAAATACAAACGAACTCTATTAAATTCACATGTATCAATTTTATTCACTACATAGTCCTTTCTTGGACATTAAATTTATTGAAGGATTCAAGTTTTTCTTTATTACTCCATATCTATTTTATTGTATCTTTCTCCTCCTTCATCTTTTTTATCTTCCTCTCACTATGCTTACATACAACATTTTTTAGCTATTATATGCCATGCAAGCAACCCTCCTATCTTCATGCACCAACTCTCACATTGGATTCTTGGAGGTTATGAAACAATAACATACTCAATTATTATAATAACTTAGGTTACGCATAATGTCACCTTTCTATGACATATTATACCTCTATATAACCTTTATACATTACTTAAGACCTTTAGGATAATTTTGAACAAGTTATTACATTTCAAAATTCAAATATAGTTTTGGAGGGAAAACATCCTATTCAAATCCTAGACCTATTCAGGAGATCCTATCACCTTGAGGACCTACCGTGGACCTCTTAGCATGTTCAAGATCCTTTAATAATTAAAATTTGATCTATGAAGCTGATGCTCCTACATCAAGTTTTCTTGCATAAAATTAAAGGGCCACATAAATTTATTGTGTAGACTGAAAGAAAAATGAAAGTTAAGGAGAAAATAAAATCTTTGGATAAAATGGTGATGAAAATCAAGGCCAAATTCTTGCCTTTTGATTACTAGATGACTTTGTTTAGGAAATTTCATAACTTGAGCTAAAAAGAGATAAGTATCAAATAATATA
>JARHVA010007807.1:560000-597500 GCA_037957365.1 Torreya grandis
AATTAATTTTTGGTTTTTCCCACATGAATTCAAAAAATTAATTAATGTTGAGAATGATGAATTGATGGTTTTTGAACGTTACTAAGATGTAAATGAATATGAATAAGTACTCCAAGAGTTAGATAAATTTAGATAAATATTAAAAATGGGTAGAGGATAATATTAAATGGGAGGATTAATATTAGTCTCTAGATAGAGGGTGAGAAACTAGTTGAGGATATGAGTTCCCAAGTGAGTAGAATGCATAGTAGAGAAGGCAAAGCTTAGGCTTGCAAGTGTGTTGAGAACATTATGACCTAATTTTTTTGTACTTTGATTGTAATGTTACCTTAAATTAAATTGTATAATTGTTTTTCATTGTTTTATGTCTTGTATAATGAGAGTGAGAGTGGGTGAGAGAAGTTAACTATTTGGGAGTGAGGTTTTCTTTAATTTTACCCCTCGGTTCCCACTTTCATTAGATTTCATCCCTCTATTGAATATAAAATGGAGAAAATATTGAATAGAAGTCAAGGATGCAAGTTGATTCCATCCCTATACCATATAAATAATTGAGCATAATTCATATACCCTAGATCATGTCACTATGGTGGGACACATAGATCTATATCACCATATTGTGGATACATTATTTTCATCATTTATTATATTATATTTGATCTTGCATTAACATTTTAGTAAGTGTAATGAGTTTACATATTCCATATGTTTGAAAGAATAAATATGGAGAAGATGTCAAATGATTGAACCAATAAACATACCTATCTTGGACATCACATATGAGCCTTGTGTATTACATGAATGTCACTATCCAACCTTTACATTCTTAGACCACATTGTTTTTTGAAATATGTTCCTATTAATTTATTCGATCCTTGAATATGGTCACATGGAACCTTGTTAAAATATTCCATTGAATTGATTATTGCTTTAAAAAAATAACCTTGATGGAATCTAGGGGCTAAACTTGATGGTTTTTTGGCCATATTTTTGTTTTCTAGACATAAAATACAATCAATGTTTTTTGGAGACCATCATAAAAAATAGATAATTTAAAGGGAAATATTCTCTATGGTTGAGATAATCTAATATCTCCTTATTATAATATGAATTATATTATAATTTAAAGGGCAATGTTGAATAGATAACCATCATTAAAAAAAATCACGATGGGCAAGGTTGACCATCAAATTTAGGCCCTAATGAAGCCCATTATCTAGATTTGAATTTTTGCATTTTCCATGAGAAGCAAAATTTAAAAACTCTATTGTCATTATGTTTCACTCTTATTGGATGAAAATGAGGTGCCTAAAATATGTGAATCTTAGTGACTTTCTAGTAATCTATCATACCCATGGTTGATCTCTTCAAAATTATTCTATGGAGGAATGGAGTTGCAAGACTAGAGTTGACATATGTTACTCCTTGATTGGCCATAAATACATCAACCTTATCCTTATTAGTAGAAAAAAATGTTTGATATTACTTTTTCTAACTCTAGTAGAATTTTAGGGGAGGTTGTAGAGTATATTTTCAAAAATAAAAAGAGGAAAAACTTGAGAAGGAGATCTTGTCCTTACGAGAATTGAGGTAGTTTTTATACCTAGCATTTTCTTAAGAATATGAAAAAAAGTTTAATTATTATGTGTGAATGATCTTAAAATGAGAAAGGGGATTAAGTTAGAAGGTGAAAATTAGCCCCTGGAGGATATTGTTGTCTTCCCTTATTTCAATTTTTCTAGAGATTAAAGTGTGCATAGGCAATGCCTTCTATCACAAGTTATATTTATTTATGCATGTCTTCCTCTATGAATATGTATGTCCTTAGTATATGTGTTACCTACTACATTATACCTTTTTTCCTCGTCATAAATTTTCCCCAAGGTACTTAGTAAGCCATAATTTCTTGGGTTTTTTTGTGAGTTGTTTGGCCATATTGAAAGCCTTGAAATGTTATATTCTATTTCATATGTCTACAAATTTAATAATAGTGTGTTGGTATTTTGAGAAACCTCTTAGGATTGGGGGTTGATGAGGGTCATAGATGATTTATTATATCTATGGCTAGGAAGTGATCACTTCCCTTTTATATTTTTTGAGTTTTAGGATGATTTTTAACTTATAATAGCTATGGGAAAATAAATTGATTTATGATTGCTTGCGAGATAAAAGAAATAAAATTGACCTATGTTGTTTGTTAAAATTTTGTTTCATGTTGTGTTATGGAAATATTCTTTTGTGTTTTTTTAATTTCAAAGGAAAAAAATAATTTATGTAATAGTCATGTGTTTAAACAAAAAATGGTTATTGAAAGATTTAAACTTTATGTGTTTTTATTAAATAGAGTTTGGGTACTTGGAATGTTCCTTTATGATGTGATAAAAGAGGGATCACGTCTCTTAAATTCTTGTATACATGTAATATATCTTCTTATAAAATAAAGTAGATTGAATTCTTTTGGGTTATTTTAAATAAAGATTATATGAAAGATTATGATTGAGTATGAAAATATTATTCTATAAGAATAAAGGGTATGAATTTTTCCACCCACTTTTGGTACAAACATGTCCTTTATGTCATTTATTGCAACTTTGTATGCATAGATTATTGATAGTGAATGAGGTGTCTATTGGTGCATCTTACTTGAATATTTATATTATTTATGATTTTGTATATTGGTAATTTATCTTTCCACTTTGTCATTGGGATCCCTAGTTTTGGTCCGTTGTCTTTCTAGACAAGTTCATGGTAACAAGATAGAGTTAGTCTGTAGTGTTGTTTATTTAGTGTAGACTTTTCTAGGCATAAATTTAGAACTTATTTTGAGTCATGTTTCATTCTATTATTATTTTTATCCATTTGATATTACCTTGGGACATGTTTTTCAAACCAATAGGTTCTAAATTCAAAATCAAAACATCTATAATTTGAAGGCTTATCTAAGGCATTCATGATGATTCTCCTCTCTCACAAAAACTATCAAAATAATTTTATGTTCTATTTATAGGTCTATTAAATCTATACCCAAGGCTGAATTATTAGCTGTATACTTATGTTAATGGTAAAATAGAAGAGATAGAATCTAGACTTGCATTCACAATTTCACACATACATGTAAGTGCAAGAACTACATTTGAGTTTGAGCCATCTTTAAAATATTTGAAATGTAGTGTAGAACTTATTATTTAAATAGGGATTGAATAAAGCTAGTCTAACTCAATCCCTTTCACCTTATTCCCACTACCCCCAACCCATTTGATTCTAATTTGGTTTTTATGCAATAAAGTAGGGTTTTTTCATTGCAGGTAATTCACGTGACATTATAGGTTTTAAGACACATCCATGACCCAAATAATGCATGTGCAAGCAGTGAAATAATTAATTTAACTTCATAATAAAAAATCACAAGTTTGAAGTCAAACTCGAGCACACTACACCACCATTCACTTAAAGTGGACCTATCTAAAAATATATTTTAATTCTAAATTTGATCTATCATTTATCTAATTCTAGTTTATCTTTATTTCTTTATTAGTAATTTATCACGGTTAACTGGGAAAAGTCTATAATCAACAGATTGGAGGATAATGTACCAACATCCACTTATAGTAGACTAGACAAAAAAATTGTTCTTGATTATGATCTTGAGCTTGTACAGTTACATATTTTTCTAATTTCTACTTGTAGATAATCAAATATTCAACAAAACTTAGTGTTTAGGCTAAATATATTTCGTCTTAGTGTTTTCCTAAAATAAATTTTTCCATATTTACCAATTTTTCAAAATTATAATATTTGAATATTTTACATCTTTAACAAACTAATATTTCCAGTTTTACACCTATTAGAACACAAAAAATTATTTATTTTATCAAAAATATGGTAAAACTATTAGTGAACCCTAACTATTGATTTTGATACCTTATTTTTTTGATTTAGATTTCATTTTTCATTTTCATTTTTTTTCCTTCTTAAAATCTGTATTATGGTAGTTTTAAAACTCAGGATTTGTTTTTCTAAGGAAATTGATCATCAGTAATATATAAATTGTGGTGTTATGGGTACTGCCTAAATACTCAAGCCATTAGATAACATTATTTATAGATTTTAGTTTCAACGTACCTCATAAGATATCATAAAAGCATGGGTTATTTTTCATCCATAGGAAGCCTTCAACCATTTGTTCTTGTAGTACACCAATAAGAAGTTATCCCCATGAAGTTACTCTCAACGCATCCTAAATATAGTATAGTGTGGCTATGAGAAATGTGGAATAATCTATATTTAATGACTTTGTGGCAATGTTTACTATTTACTATTGGGATCAATATATTTGAGAGCCTACATACCAAACACACCTTACCTAGTTGAAACCATTAATAGCTTTTATTTTGTGGTATGATTGGTTTTTTTTAGCATTATGTGTGATATTTATTATATTTTATATACTATGAGTTAACAAATATAAAATGGATTCTAAAAATGTATCTAATTATGAAATTCTTAATGGTGTTCATCCTTTAGATTTATTTTTTTATAACAATGCTACACCTTATTCTAGGATATATACTTATTCACCGACCTTTGATAAATATTATTCATTGATATTTTATATGTAGCTTTAACTAATTAATCATATTCACCTACCTTAAATTTGAGACTATTAGTCATTTCTCCTATATCCCTTGTTGGTTAGGGTATGGTAGGGCCCAAGGAAGGCAAGCTTATATAGAGAGGGTGTCTTATATAGGATAATATAGAGAGTACTAGGTCACCATTGTCTTATTATTAAATGTGTGATAATAAAAGTATTTCCTTCTCATTTGATATCAGATTTTTCTAACTTTATATAGGGTCCCTCATGAGTCATAGTTAGGGATGAGCCTACTCTATATGGGTTAAGGTGATGTCTCAATATTTTTTTGAGAAGATATATGATTTATTATCTATATATGGGTGAACATTCAAGGTGCATACCAAACCAACTTCAACTAGATGCCAAATAAGTATATAGGGAATTCAAGCCCTATCCCCTATCTAGGTATGTGGGGATGGTCATGTGACCCTCTATTCTATTTTTGATTGTGATCCTCTCCTTATCTATCTATAGAAAAGATAGGTGGGCATGTTCCCACTTATATGGTTAGGAAATTAGGGTTAGTGACCCATAAATATATCTTTAGTTGAACTAAAAGTGAGTATTGCCTTTATTACATACATAATAAATAAGTGGGAACTTAATTATATACATAATAATATTGGTACGCTATTCCCTATCCCTTATATATATGGGTTTGGTGATGAGGTGTCTTCATTTTAGGTGCATACAAAAATAGTTAGGGGAATTCAAGCCCTATCTGTCTATAGGTTATTGTATATATACTCTAGGGTTTAAGGTCAGGTAAGGACCTTTTTGCTAGTATTATTACACTTCAAGGTTTGTATATACACTCTAAAAGAGAGCACCTTGAATATGAGTAAGCAGGGGTTAGTTCATAGCTTAGCTTAGTGTTGAGACCCCCTATATTCTAATCATTGTGTGCCTATCACCTCACATTAATTCATTCATCCAACCCTTATTCTAATTATAATTAACTGAGATATATCTCTCCATCTATTATATCATCATCACTTTATAGTAAATAAAAACAAGTAACTAATAGTGAATAATATTATTCACCACTAAGTCACCACCAAGACCATTGGTCTAACCATTGAGATGGTCAATCTCCTCTATATGTAGATGATGCACCACTAATTCACCACTAAGATCACCACTGAGAACACTAGTCGGTCTTGCCACTAAGGTAGGGGTCAGTGTGAGTATCCCCTATCTATATCATCTATTCATCTCCATATTAGTTATTCTACATCAACCTACATAGATATATGGCATATTTGCTAGTTACTATTCATAATGCTCTTCTCTCTCATTAAGATTAGGGATCCATTTAGACCTATCTATATATGGTGATTCTAACTAGAAATAACAAGTGATTGACCTCCCATTTATACATATATGGAATAACTAGATATAGCACTAGGCCAACCCCCATTTGTATATGGAATATGATGCTCCTCTATCCCTATCTATTTATCGATCCCCCATATAGATATAGGGTCATAGATTCAAATCATAGGTAGGGGTCCCCTCTTCTCGATTGAGAATCCTAAGAAACCTCATTTCTATTACATATGTGATATGAGTGATTGTCCATATCTATAAGGTCCATGGGTGTATATCTCAATCACCACTCTAATCTATATGAATGATATCCCAACTTAGGATAATCTCCTTTTGAATACCTCATCCCCATCTATAACTCATAGTTATGCTCAAAACATGACCTAGATATGGGCACATCTCCCATATACCCATCTATCATGGTAATACTCTAATGCTCCCCATTATGAGTAAACAATAACAATAGATGGTAGTTTCCTTCATGCCCATATGGGATATAGATGAGTAATCATAAAATCTCCTTCAATCTATAATTAGAATATTTCTATCTAGGGGGTGTAGGGGCAGTTATAGAGATATATAGTTAGCATTTATCTCCCCCCCCCACACACATAGAATAGATACATTGGGTTCCCCATATATATAGATATGGGAGGGAAAGGAACTCCCATGATGACCTACTATATACTCTCTATATAAGAGAGTTTCTCGACCAACAAAGATATATATAGTAGGAAGCTAATGCCCTATACTATATAAATAGAATATTCACTCAAGTGGAGATCTAATCTAAACTAAACTAATATATATATATATATATATATATATATATATATATATATATATGTGATATGATTTGAGTGATTAAATTCATTTTCACATCAACATCAAGCCATATATATATAGTGGGGTGGATCGACACATAGTAGGCCATTAGGCCCCTATCTAATTAATATTTAGAGTGGGCACTCAATTTTTAGATGGATATATAGTGTCAATTAAGGGTGAGGTTTCATTTCTATCTATATATGGCACCCAAATATTTATAATCTATATTTTATTGGGGTCATATAACTTTATATGGGATTGGGGTCTAGGGATTTAATCAATAACCCTATCTTATTCATTATATTATCTGGATTTGGGGATTAAACTCTCTCTCAATGCATGATAGATATGACTAATGATTGATATCACATCTATAATATAATATTAACCTCTAGATATATGGATGGACCTAACCTACCAGTCTACCTAATAGTAGCAGTAGTAGTTGTTGTATCTCTCCGTATATAAATAGGGGAACCTTAGGGTTATATATGGTCTAACATCCTCTAGCATTTAGCAATCAATTGTATTTCATTTAAATAACCCATCCCATCCCTCTTCCCAATAATTTTTAAATGCTAATTAAACTATATATACATATACATACACACACACACACACACACACACACACACACACACACACACACACACGCACACACACACACACACACACACACACACACACACACACACACACACACACACACACACACACACACACACACACACACACACACACACACACACACACACACACACACGCACGCAGTCATGCACGCACGCACGCACACGCACACACACACTATCACTCAAACATCAACCTCCTCCCCTATTGGTTGAGCACCGATTAAATCAAGTGTTATCTCTCACACCCCTATATATATATACTATTATAGGGGTATGGGAGCCCCTCTCCCTCATTTTCCTTCTCAATTTATTGACTAAGTTCATCCCCCTCCCCCTGTCTTGTTCATTTCCATATTTATATAAGTTCCCTCCTAAACCCTCCATCTATTAGATGTAGATGTCCCCATCCATATATATTATATGTATGTATGCCCATCCCCATCCAAATATATAGTTGTGGTATATATAGATATAGGGGTTCTAAATCTCGAATCTATATGGATAAGCCTCCCCCATAGATTTATAGGCCTCAACCTCCCAAATCCATTTATATCAATTGGGCCCTAAAGATTGAAGGGGGTTCAACCATATCTATATAGAGTGGGGCATGATAGAGATAAGGACCCTTGACCTCTTAGAGATATTCTTTCACTAAACCAAATACTATGCTCACCCCTCTCCCTGTCATTTGAGTTCCCCCTTATATAGAGAGAGGGAACCCTTGTCAAATGGATATATAGAGTTAATTGATAAAGGGCCTCTCTCTATCTCCTTCTCTCTCTCTCTCTCTCTCTATATATATATATATATATATATATATATAGGGATAGGGATAAGGGTCCTCAATTTATCTTATCAATCGAATTGAGTGCCCCCATTTTTAGATAGGGGCTCTCATCATCTAGTTAAGTTATAGTTCTCTAGGGAGGTCAATGCCCCTATCTATATATGGGTTCAAAAAAGGTATATAGATAGATAGACACTCATTTAATGGATATATAGGTTCAATTGACACCTTAAACATTCATATACCTAGGTATGTAGATAGGGCATCGAACCCTCCCACCCCATTATTGGTATATAATAATAGATATACTTGAGTGGCCATGTCATATAGAGTAAAGTCTAGATAAGGCCTTGACTAGATAAAATGAATATATAGGGTCAATCGAACCCACCTCATGTATAGATAGGGGTTTAGCCCCAACTATATACCATCATCAGTTGAGTCAAGCCCTCTCCCCATATATCTATCTACCCATCTCATCTATGTGGGAAGGCACCATATACTATCTATATAGGGTATCACCATATATAGATAGGGAGCCCACCCCCAAACCCATAGATATAATATTAATTAGATAGGGGACCTCTAACTAGATAGTTTAGGCATGACAATGTGCCAACTATCTATATATAGCTACCCCCAAATAGAGATCTTATGATTACTCATCCATATCCCATACAAGCATAATAGGGATCAAATACACATTTTAATCATGATGGGTATGGGATGGTTCTTAATGAGGATCATCAATTATGATAGATGGTTAGATGGGAGATGTGCCCATATATATATAGGGCCCACCTTAGATGGATATATAGACTTCATCTCTATCTAGATAGCCTTTCTCTATATTTAGATATTAGGTCATCTAGGGAGGAGTTATATAGAGTCTATAAAGTAGGCTATTGGGATTTTATTCCTCCTTCATTGGGGCCCAACTATCTATAGTCCCTCCTTTATCAGGACATATAGAGATAGGGCCCCTCACTACACTTTATATATCTCTCTTAAACATAGCATATAATCCATATAGAGATAGGGCCCCTATCCCCTATCTAATCTATATATGGGTTAGGGGGCCTGTTGGTAACCTATATACTAGTTATATACACTACAGAGCTTACCCCATATAAAGATAGGCATTGGTGTTGTCCCTTATACAGATAATAGGGCATCTATGCGTATATATATATATATATATATATATATATATATATAATGGGGTAATTTATGTGTGCATCCCTACCCTTATATGGGATATAGGTCTCCACCATTTTCCCATATATATATATATATTATGGGGTAATTTATGTGTGCATCCCTACCCTTATATATAGATAGGTTCCTACCATACTTATCTATAGTTGGGGCCATCTATCTATATAGTCAAGGGCTTCCCCCACCCAACTAGCTCTATCTAGGCAAATAACTCTACAAAGACCCTCTATTTATATATGGGGGGTAAACAATAGTTATAGCTATAGTTAAAGTCAGGTTGGGGTTATTGAGGGTCTCCCCTACCTAACTATATTTATTAAAAGGTTATATATAGTACCCATATCTATATATAAAACACTAGATATTGAGATGATATATCCTAGTTTAACTCCAGATAGAGTCTGAATAGTTCAAGATCTCAATTGACATGAGATCTCTTCTTTATTTTGGATGAAGTTATCGATAGGGAATTATAGTGTAATTATCTATTGGGGACTATGATATAAGAATAATCAAGGGGTATAATAAAAAATTAGATAATCATTTGAGATTCCATTATACCTATATATAGAGGGGATACCAATTACATTATATAATGTGCTCTGTATCTCTACTCTATATGGTGTGGTCCCCTTATTTATATCTGGGGACACACACCAATAATTATAGTTATAGATATTTTAGGATGTCAAGGTTATGGATATAGATAGTCCCCCTATATATATGACTAAAAACCCTAAATATATCTATAGGGCCTTTTGCCTTTCCCTATCCCTTCTATATAGTATTTTATACACTCAAGGGGAGGGGGTTCTTTGGGGAGCTCAAGGAGGTTGAAGGTGAGGTCAAGGAGGACAAGGACATTTCTATTCATGCCTTTATCTATCATACATATGGGAAATTTATTTCATTATACAAAGCCGCATCCATTATCTGCATATGGGGAGAGAGCATTGATACAAGGAATAAATCATTATAGAGAGCCCTATCTATTATATACATATGGGGAGACCCTTGATCTAGAGATAACCCCATATCTATGAGCTATAGCTCATATGGACTAGATAGGACTCAAACCTAGGACCTTCCATTACTACTAGAGTGATCTACCAACTGAGCTACTAGCCCCTCTATGACCAACCCATCATCATTTCAAGTGTGGTTTATTTCCAACACCACCCTTAAGCCATAGTACAAGTTCTTGGGGATCCTATCTTGGATCTACTACCACATGTGAGCTTGGACAAGGAATAAACCAAAGGAAATCTAGAATAAATTACATTAACTAAATTTAGAAAATCACTACAAGAGGTGCTTATTTATACAATATTAAATGAGATTATACTTCCTAATCTATAGGAGATTATAACTAATCACACCTAGGAAATACTCCACCTAAGTAGCCTATGTCAATCAAAGGTGTAAATTACCTTAAGGCATTTATTAAAAATCTAGGATTAATTAATTATTCTAACATTCCCCCCTTAATTGATCATAGCCTAAAGAGAAGAAGAGAGACAATTCTTGAATGCCTCAAATTTATCATGCGTAAGTGACTTCCTGAATACATCTACACACTAATCTTGAGTGGGGTAATACTAGAGCTATATGTGTGCTATTGAACATGTTCACATATGAAATGAATCTAAACATCTATGTGCTTGGTTTTTTCATGAAATAATGGATTGCAAATAAGATGTAGAACACCCTAATTGTCACAATTTAGAGCTATAGGCTGAGTTTGTAAAACTCCAATTCCTAAAAGAATGTGATGTATCCATATCAATTCGTAGATATCTCCTACTACAGCATGATATTCTACCTTTGTGGAGGATTTAAAAACATAATTCTACTTCTTACTTCCCCATGAAATTAGACTAGATCCTAAAAACAACACAAATCTAGAAGTGGATTTCTTGTCATCAATAAAATCTACATGATTTGCATCCATGTATCCTATCAAGAACTTATCATTATTCTTGTACTCTACGCCATACTTGATTGTACCTATGATGTATCTCAATACCCACCTTTTCACTTTCCAATGTGCCATCTTTGGTTCTTGTATGAACTGAGAAAGATAACTGACAACATAGCTAATATCTAGCCTAGTATATGTCAAGTAAATGAGACCCTTAATCAACTAATGATAGAGAGTTGCATTTACTTTTGGTGATGGATATGTATGAGACAACTGAAGTCTTGTCTCCATAGGTGTTACAATAGGCTTTCAGTCCATCATCTTGAATTTATTGAGCAATGTCTTGGTATACTTCATCTATGAAAGAAAAATGTAATGTTCCTTCTATCATACCTCCAAACCAAGAAAATAGTGAAGCAACCCAAGATATATCATGTTGAACAATTTCTTGAGATCACTCTTAGTTGCATCGACCATCTTCATTGTGCTACCAGTGATGACTAGATTATCGAAATAAAAAATCACTATAACAACCTCCCCCCATGTTGTTTGAGATAGAAGTTAGGATCATATGGACTCCTATTGATTCCATGTTATATGATATGATCATCAATCTTAATGTACCAGGTTCAAGTAGCCTATTTTAGCCCATAGAGAGACTTGATAAGCCTACACACATTTTGTTCTTGATTAGGTGCCATAAATCCTTCAGGTTGAGTCATGTAGACTTCTTTCAAATATCCATTGAAAAAGGCACTTTTTACATCCATTTGATGGACTTTCCATCCAAACTGTATAGCCATAACAAAAACCATTCTAATAGTTTTTATCTTAGTTGTGGGAGAAAAATTCTCCTCATAATCAATGCCTTCTTTTTGAGCATACCCTTTTGCAACAAGCCTTGCCTTGTACTTATCAATATTACCATCTGATTTTTACTTGGTCTTAAAGACCCATTTCACCTAATCAATTTCTTCCCTAGTGGAAGATAAACAAATTACCAAGTGTTATTCTTCATCAGTGACTAATATTCTACATCCATGACATCTTTCTAAGGTATAAACTATAGGGATTTTGTTACTATAGAGGGCTCATATGTTTCTTGCACAATACTCATAAGGGTCATATTAAACTCTTCTTGAGCTATGCTTTGAGTCCTTGATCTTGAATTGGATGTATCTGGTACTCCATTCAAGTTAGCATCTCATATAGTACTTTCATACCACTTGGGCATACACTGAACTATAGGTGGTGGTGTTGGAGGTCCTATTTGACCATATTCCTTTTCACTTTCACCATCACTATCTAAAAATATTACAAGATTTTTACTTATATCTTATGCTTGTGTATAAGGTGGATTGATTCCACTCTTTTCATCAAACACTACATCTCTACTTATTAGTACCTTCTTTATTTCTGGAACAAGGAGCCTGTATGCCTTTGATTGTGCACTGTATCCCACAAAAAGACATTCCTTTGTTTTCTTATCTAACTTCTTTCTTTTATTTTTAGGAACATGCATATATGAATTACAACCAAAAACTCAAAGGTGGGTTACCTTTGGTTTATTCCTTGTCCAATCTTCATGTGGTGTGATTCCATCAAGAGCTTTGGTGGGTGACCTATAAAACAAGTAGACTGTAGTGTGACAATATTCTACCCAATATGTATTAGGAAATTTTGCATCCTCATCCATGATATGAAATATTTCCATAATGAATCTGTTACATCATTCTACAACTCCATTTTGTTAAGGTGAATATGGAGCTATCAATTGCCGATTTATTATATTCGCACTAAGATAGGATGAGAATTGTTTATTGGTGTATTCCCCCCCATGATCTGAGTGGAGGGTCTTGATGTTCCTACCATTTTAATTTTAAACCATGGCCTTGAATTCTTTGAAGACTTAAAAATATTTATCCTTAGTCTTCAATAAATATACCCATATTTTCTATGAGTAATCATAAAAAAAGCTAAAAGTATTTGTATCCCTTGAGACTAGGAGAAAAATGTCTGTAAAGATCAGTGTGCACCAAGTCCAACTTACCAAGTGACTGATACTCAATCTTTCCAAAGGGAGTTGTTCAATATTTTCCTACTAAGAAACTAGTGCATATATCAGAAGATTGCTTAAGTTTGGGAAGACCATGAACCATATCCTCTTTTCTTAATTGAACCAAATATCCTTAACTCAAGTGACCATATCTTCTATGCCATAAATTGCCTAGTTTTGTATCTTTGACCATAAGTTCTTGATGATCATTTTGAACAAAATCAAGCTAAAACATTTTGCCAATGTTGGAAGCCTTGGAAATCAATTTGAAATGCCTAGAATTGTCTTTGATGTGGAAAAATGTTTGACCATTTTTGTGATCAAATTCAACCATGAGGTTGTGGTCAAGTAGTTGATTAATAGACAATAGATTTTTTGTAAGTCTTGGAACATATAAAACATTTAAAATGTTGCAATTCCTATTTCCAAGTTAAATTTTGATGTCACCACTACCTTGTACTATATATGAGGTATCATCTACATTTCCATTTTATTCTAATATTATCAAAGTAGAAACCCAATCTTTTCTACATGTCATGTATCTAGTTACTCCTGAATGAACATACCAAACTGTACTTGGAGTATTGGTAGACTCATGGGATTGAGTAGCTAAACCATATTCCTCATTTGAAGAATCAGTCTCCAAAAACATTTCCATGTTGTTTAGGCTTGAATTTTTTTTGTTTCCACCTATTTTGTTGTTGTGGTTACTTCTTTTCAGTTTGTGGTGACTTTTTGAAAGAGGGCTTCTTACTTGATGAGCTCTGTTGAAAAGTGTTGTACCAATAATGTTTCAAATCATGTCCCTATTTTCCACAAATTTGGCATGCTTTAAGTAAATGTGAATTGTTCCCTTGTTGGTATTTTTGTTTTTTCTACTTTGGAGATTAATTTTTAACCTTCATGGGTTTCTTCCTCTTCTGATTTTATGTGAGTGCATGCTCATCATCTTCTTCCTCTAAATTATGAATAGATTCCTCTTGTTGCAACAAATTGACCAACACTTCAAAGGTTGGTTTTTGTCCAATGACATTCAATGTGGTTATAAAGATCATATATGTTGGTAGCATTAATCTAAGGACTATAGGGAATAAAGAGTCATATGTCACCAGTTCACCCAAAGATTGAAATGAAGCCCACAAAGTTACAACTCTTCTAAATAGTGCTTCTACTTTTTCATCTAATTTGAGCTTAAAAGTGTACAATCAGCTCTAAAGATGCAATATTTGGTTTTAATTCTTAGCTTCATAAATATTTTTAAGCTTATCCCATGCATCTTTTGTATTTTTAGTACTATGAATATGAGTTGTACCTCATCTAAAACAACAAACATGATTATTAGCTAACTTTCTTATTAGCCTTATCAAATTTTTGTTGTTGATCAACATTTGTTGCATGTCTGAGTTATGTGCCTTCAATTATTGACCAAATATCTTAAACCTCTAGATGTTTTTGTACTTTTGTGTTCCATGCTGCATTATTATCACCGCAAAGCAATTGTGTGTTTGGGAGCACAAAACATGGTCCAAAACAAGACATTTTTCAAGCTATGAATGATAACGAAATACAAGTGTGTTTATGTGCAGAAATGAAATGTACATTTTTAAAATGTAAATAATATGAAATAATGCATAAAAAAAATTAAAAATCACACAAAGCACATAATAGACGTTAGACTCTACTGAAAATGCATCCAAAAATGCAATGGAAAATTGGACGTCAGTTTCAATCAAAAATGCGTCTGAGGAGCAAATGAGGATACAATTTTTAATTTTTAAAATTTTAATGACTATATATATATATATATATATATATATATATATATATATATATATATATAATCTAAAAATATGCACTTTTTAAAAATATATCATGTAAATCAGAGTTACCAGTCAAAAGTTATGGCCTCTTAGAGGTCCAAAATACATGAACTAATCAACTAAACTAGCAAAAAACTAAAAAAATTGGAAATTTGTTTGATTATAATGTAAAAAATAGCCTTAAAAATACATATATATTTAAAAAATATCCAAGGTGAAAAAAAATCACCTTCCCAGGCTTCACAGATCAAAAGTTATGAGCCTTGAAAGAAAAGATCTTCAAATATGGCTCATAGTGGTGAAGGACAAGCCCTCAGGGGATAAAAAAACACCCAATAGGTGTTTGTATGGCATGAAAAGAGGATTAAATCTACTGGTGGAATGATGGTGGTTATTTTTTTAGAAGTGGTGGATTTGGGTGGTGCTCCACCCAAAAAATTGACCTTATACCAAATCAAAACTTCCAAATTGCACTATACCTTCAAACTTTCACCACGGGTGCCTCGATGCTCCATTTTCAAAAAAAAATACTATTCAAAAATATATCAACAATATTAATCTAGTTATTTAGGATTTTATCCATTATTCTGCAAAAAAATTTAGAAAAACTACCATTTTTCTATTGTTCTGCACTTGTTCTACAAAATAGAAACTTACAAAAATCATAGAAAATCACTAGAAGCTCCAAAATTTCTTGTTTTTTTTTTTAAATTAGTATTTTTATGATTAAAATTTATAAAATTTATAAGTTCATTTCTAGAGATTCTATGTTTTTCTAGATCTGAAAAATTATACAAATTTTCATCACAATGACATATACAATCATTTGAAAAACTTAGATCTATTCCTCCAAATCTATTCCTCCACTAATTCATCATTGGATATTGAATAGAAATAATAATAAAATTCAAATCTTCTCAAATATGATATTCAATCTAAAATTTAACCAAAAATTTAATATAAATATGGCTAAAATTTATCAAAACAAAAAAAATTGCCTATTTTGATAACTTTTCTCCTTCCATAAAATTGGCCAAAATTTTGGTAACATTTCAGCTTGGGATGGTTAAAATTGGAGAAACATGACCCATCCAAGGATCACACAAATATTTCTCTTAATCTCCATCAAATATCTAATGCTTCAAAAAGACTCCTTAGGAATTTCCTACTCTAGTACCAAATGTGAGTTATAGCTCATATGGACCAGCTAAGACTCAAACCTAGGACCTTCCATTGCTACTGAAGTGCTCTACCAACTGTGCTAATGGCACCTCTATGGCCAACCCATCATCTATTTGGGTGTGTCTTATTTTAAATAATATATATGGCTTAGATATCCCCATACATTATATACATATGGGGAGAGAGCCTTGATATTAATAGATTTATGAGGGGCAATTAGTGGGAGGGGGGATATTATAAATAAGGGGGAGTTTGGGGGTTATGGGGGAGGCATCATGAGATAAGGTTATAACTCATGTGATTTATAGGTCAAACATTAATTGAGACTGAGATAGAGTTCAAACTGATGAACAGAATCTATCTAGTGTTATCTAGGCATTTCTATCTTGAGAGAGCTAGTGAGGGATAGTTAATATAGATATAGGGCCCCAATTATATACTCCTCCTATAGTCTCAATATAGATATATATGAAGTTGAGTGTCACTAATTATATCATGTATATAATGGATGTCTAATATATATGGGTGGGGGTGGATAGTTATATAAGGGGTGCTTGACCCCCTATATTTATATAAACATGATCAGTATGATGGCAAGGGTTTTATCTTATATTGATGTGGTGTGGCCCATTTTATCTCACCTATATGGTGTCGGTGATTCCCATATAGC
Source organism: Torreya grandis (assembly GCA_037957365.1). Taxonomy (NCBI): domain Eukaryota; kingdom Viridiplantae; phylum Streptophyta; class Pinopsida; order Cupressales; family Taxaceae; genus Torreya; species Torreya grandis. The sequence continues at coordinate 577,077 of JARHVA010007807.1, forward strand.
TACCAAACCAACTCTCCTATCCCCTATCCACTATCCATATAGAGGGGAGTCAAGGGGTGATAATTAGATGAGACCTCAAACATCTATCCATCTATCTATATATAGATAAGTTAGGATGGGGTTTGGTCATCTCTATCCATACCAAGTCCCCTTGGAATTAAGTGGGGCCATACCAGGCCCCTCTATCCATGAAGAAGGGGAGGACCCCTATCTTTATATGGCTTTTAACCACTCAATTGACATTTATAAGAAATATCAGGTTGCATATGCCTCTATATAGAAAGAAGGGGGTTCCATTTAGAAGATACAACCATCCTCATATAGATATAGGGTAATCTCATCAGTAGGATCAATCAGATCCACATATCCCTATCCCTATATCTATACCTATCTATATATGGGGCTAAGGCCTCACCCTCCAGCTAAGTTATATATACAGTGATAGTCCCCCCTCTTTAAAGCTAATTTATAAGGGGCTTGCATCTATATGGGGGAGGCTCTCTATGGTCTAGTTGAATCTCCCATTTATATGGGATAAATAGATCGAGCCCTATATATATATATATATATATATTTGGATCCCTCTATTTCTATGGGAATCCAACTATGGGGGGATAATACTTTCAAAGGTCATTTGTAGTTACATAGGCGTATAGAGGAAGTCCATTTATTTCTTTTCATCACTTTACAATGGCTCCCTATTTGCCATGTGACCCATTTATGGAGTTCCCTATCTCCCTATTTGGTTTATTTTTTGTATTTATGTGTGTACCATATCTCTATTCTATATAGGGTTCGCAGGAACTCATCTTATAGGAAGATATAATGGAGTAAATTATATGGTTAGTCTATAGCCCGAGGGTAGACTATAAATTATGGATAGTCCATAGATCATAAATATAGGGATGGAATAGTCGATTATACACATACTTAATTGATGACTAGTGCTCACTTGACTTATGATTAGACATTACATTCAAAGTCATGCACCCTATGGTGTACTCCCCTCTTTATATATGGGGTAGAGGCACCCTATCTAGCTCTATATGGGGATGAGTGATAGAGAACATATATGTTATCTATCCAATATGTGGGGTGGGCCTATATATCTATCTAGGTTATCTAATTATTATCTATATAACAAAGCCTCATATAGTAAGATAAGGGTCACCCCTAGATAATATATGGCTATCAAATGAGTGTCACCATCAGATATATTTTTATATAGTAGGCATAGGCCATTGGGAGCCATATATATATGGATCATAATATATGTGGATGGAGTTCCCCCCTACAAGAGTAGACCTCATCAACTCATAATGCAATATTATCTCTCTCACCACACTAGTTAAGGATTTATTATCTACATTGGGCATTCCACCCATCTCGTATTATATATAGGGTGGATTTAATTCTAATTTAATCTATATAAACACTCTCCTCTCCCTAGATGTGTACTAATAGGGCCCATATATAGACCATTAGGTCTCAAGTCACGTATTATATTCCATATAGAATCCCACAGATAATAGACAGCTAGTAAGAGCAATTGAGAGTCTCTATGTAGATATAAGAGCCACCCCCATAAAATAGATATATAGGGATCCTCCCCTAATTATACTAATAATTCCCCTGAGATAAGATATAAATATTTAGAGGGCCTTGAGTTAAGCTTACTATCCTCCATTTTAGTTAATAATATTGGTTGAAGGCCCACAACCCTATACCAATAATGAGGGGTTGGTTCCCTATCTATATACCCCTATCTAATCATTCAACATGTTGATTGACCCTATATATCCATCTAATGAGGGCATATCTATCTATATATATGGATTATCCTTCTTATCTCAATAGGGTTTCTATACCCTATTTACATATGTACCCTATCTAAACCCATATATAAATAGGGTCCTTAGCCTCCTGAGAGAACTATAACTTAACTATCTATGCGAAGGCCCCTATCTAGATATGGGGGCACTCAAATTGATTGATATGATAAATCAAGGGCCCCGATCTCCCTATCCCTATCCCTATCCATATACATATAGAGGGGGATGAGGAGGGGGAGAAGGAGGGGAAGGAAGAAGGGGGAGGGGGACACTCAACCAGTAAGAAATACCCTTTATTGATTAAACCTATATATCCATTTGATGAGGACCCATATCTATATAATGGAAACACAATTGATAGGTAGAGGGGTGAACGTAATATTTGGTTTATTGGCCATATATAGATAGGGGGATGACCATATATAGTTATCTGGGAGAGTGAAGCCCCCTATCTACATCTTCTCCTTGGGTCAATGAAAGAATCTCTAGTATTTCAAGGGCCCCTATCTTTATCAGTCTCCCTTATATATAGATATGGTTGACCTCCTTTCAATTTATAGGGTCATATTGATAAAAATGGATATGAGAGGTTGAGGCCTATATATATATGGAGTTGGATTATCCATATAGATTTGAGAATCAGTGCCCTTATATCTATATATACCACATCTATACATTTGGATGGGGATGGGCATACATACATATAATATAGATGGATGGGGCCATCTAGATCTAATAGTGGGTAGGGTTGAGAATGAATCCTATATATAAATATGGTAATGAATAGGAGAGGTGGAGGGTGAGACACTTGATCAATATATCAAAGAGAGAGGGCATCCCCCATCCCTATATATATAGAGAGGGATGTGAGTGATAATATTCAATTTAATTAGTGTTATCCTAATATGGGGAGGAGGTCAAGGTCTGAAGGATTATATATATATATATATATATAATTTGTACTTGACAACTATTGGGATGGGGGGATGTGTTGGGATATTTAGATGAAAGACAATTGATTTTCGAATGTAAGAGGTTGGTCGACCATATATCCTAGATGGTCTCCTATCTATATATGGAGAGCTATAACTACCACTATCACTACTTTTATATGTTATATAGAGAATCTATATGGATAGGATAGGGCTATCGATTGAATTTGTCAACCCTAATCCCATTTAGATTTATACAACCCTAATCCCATCTATAGTATAGAGATCTAGGCACGATATATATAGAAAGGGACCTTTACCCTCAATTAACCCTATATATATCCATCTAAAAATTTAGTCCCCCTTCTAAATATTAATTAGATAGTGGAGATTAGTTAGATAAGGGTGATATATAGATAGGGGCTTGATGGCTAAGTGTTGATCTCCCCCTATAGATGTATGGCTTGATGTTGATGTGAAAATTAATTCAATCACTTGACTCATATCATGTATGTAGTATTTTATTTTGGATCTCAAGTGATATTATATTTCAAATTAGATCTTGACTTGAGTGAATTTCCCTTTTGTTTATATAGTATAGTATAGTATATCAATTCCTTACTATATATATTTATGTTGGTCAAGAAACTCAACTATATGTAGATTATATAGTAGGTCATTATGGGACTGCCTTTCCTTGTCCTATATATATGGGGATCTCTAGATATCTATTCTAGGGGGTTAGTGCCAATTATCTATCTTTATAGCTACTCCACTCACCCTAGATAGAAATATTCTAAATATATATATATATATATATATATATATATATATATATATATATATATTATAATTGCAGATGGAGATATTCTGATTACTCATTCATATCCCATATAGGCATGGTGGCAGCTACCTATTATTTATATTGTTTATTCATGATGGGGAGCATCATGGGATCACCATGATAGATGGATAGATGAGAAATGATCCCATATCTAGAATATCTATTGAGCATAAATATGATCTATAAATTGGGTGACCATGTATGGATAAATATAAGGGTATTGCATTCCCTAGATAGATAGAGAGTATTTTATTAAGCTATATACAATATACAATTGGGATCAAGAATAATAATTTCCCTTCCAAATAAAAGCATAAATGGCATTTTGTCACCCAAAGTGCCCCTATCTATTTGGTAGATCCCTATATATGCATCTATCTGGGGAGCCTATATAGTCATTCCCCATATCTCCATTGTCATTCCCCAGACCTATGCATGGGGATGAGGTAATAGAAAGGATATTATCCTAAGCTGGGATATCATTCATAAAGATTAGATTTTCAATAAATATGTGAACATGTTCCCCCTATCAATATGAGTAAACACTCATATCACATATGTAATAGAAATGAGGATTCTCAGGAATCTCAATCAAGAGGAGGGGACACCTATGATATGAAGTTATGACCCTATCTAGATATGGTATCCTAGTGATTTGATAGGGATATGGGAGAATATTATTTCATAACTAGATGGGGGGTTGGATGAGTGATATATCTATTTGTTCCATATACATATACAAGGGTGGTCAGTCAAGTTTTATATCTAGTAAGGTCCACCATATATGGATAGGGTCAAATTAGGCCCTAATCCTAATGAGAGAGAAGAACATGATGAAAAGTAACCAATAGAGATGCCATATATCTATATAAGTTGATATGGAATATTTGATGCAAAGACAAATCATTGATCTATATAGGGGCCTTCTCACTAACCCCTACCTTAGTGATAGAACATCTAACTACAGAGGAGATCGACTATCTCAATGGTGAGACTGACCATCTCGATGGTGACTCAGTTGTGAATAATCTTATTCACTATTAGTTACTTATTTCTATTCATTATAAAGTGATGGTTATAGAATAGAGGGAAAGAGAGTTATCTTAGATATTTATAATTATAATTATGGGTGGATGAATGAATGAATGTGAGGTAGTAAACACCCATTAATTAGAATCTAAGGGGTCATGGTAATAAATCCAAGATATAAACTAACCCCTATTTCCCCACATTCAAGGTTATCTCCCCTAAAGTGTATATACAAACCTTGAAGTATAACAATAGTATTAGAAAGGTCCCTATCCTACCATAATTCCTAAAGTGTATATACAAGAACCCATAGGGAGATAGGGATCAAATGTACTTATCTATTTTTGAATGCACCTAAAATGAACACACCTCATCACCCATCCCATATAAATATAGGGATAGGGCATAACATATTAATATTATTATATATATAATTTAGTGCCCACTTATCTATTACATATATAATAAAGTCAATACTCACATGTAGTTCAGTCGTAAATAGATCTATAGGGTACTAACCTAAATCACCTAACCACACAAGTGGGATCATACCCTCCTACCTTCTCTCTGGATGAATAGGATGCAGAACATACTCATAGATAAAATAAAGGGGAACATAAGCATCCCCACCTACCTAGATAGGGGATAGGGATTTAATGCCCTACATGTCTATCTGGGGTCTGGTTGAAGTTGATCTAATGTGCACCTTGAATGATCACTCATATGTATAAACAATATATCACATATATTTTAAAGATAATATGGATATGTCTCCTTAAACCATCTAGAGTAGGCTCCTCCCTAACTATGATTCATAAGGGCCCCCAGTATAGACTTTTTTTTTGAGATAAAAGATTGATATCAAAAGACAAGGAGCTAATTTTCATATCATGTATATAATAATAGGACAAGGACAACCCAGTAATCTATATATTCTCCTATAATTTTCATATCATGTATATAATAATAGGACAAGGACAACCCAGTAGTCTATATATTCTCCTATAGAATACCCCCTCTATATAACTTTGCCTTCTTCGGGCCTTACCTTATCCTACCCTACCTAGCAAGGGACATAATAGAAAATATTGATGGCCTCAAATCTAATTTAGGTGAATAAGATTATTTATTTAAAGATACATACCATATCCACATTCAATAAATAAGATTGTATGAAGGTTGGTGGATAAGATAGATATCCAATAAAAAACTCTAATCTCCCCTAACTACTAGGATAATAATTATACTGATGATTATACTTGTAAAATTTTAGATGCTTATTACACTAATGCAAACTATGAATGTGATAAATATGATTATGATTATGATAATAAAGATGAATGGTATAATAGTGAAGAGGAAAATGATCTTGCCAGAAATTACACAACCCATTCCTCCCTTGTATTCCTCTTTTATAAAATCAAAACAAAAATAAAACACTAATAATGAATATTTTATCTCTCTTAATCTCTCACAATGATCAAAATGTGAAAAATAAATAATTAAGAATCGTTTTTTACCTTTTGACTTCACTCTTGCATTACATCACATTAATCAATATAAATTAAAAAGCATAGACCTTGCATATAAATTTCAAATGATACAAATGAATGTACTATTCCCTCTTTCTAGAAATGTAGATGCATATATTTCACATTCTCCTCTAGACATAGTTAATAATATGCAAGATTGTGATCACCTCTCTCCTCCCTTGAAATTAATGAGTAGTGATTAATATTTATCTCCTTCTCTTGAATAGTACAAGATGAAAATGAATGTGAAACAAATCCAAAGTGTGTTAGGAACCTCTATGCTAGAATACATAAAATAACTACAAATATTGAATATATTAATATTTTATTCCTTTTATAGAAGGAATCACTCTGAATCACTTGCCACTTAGATGGGGATACCTCATTATTAGAGTAACACTCTAATTGATTTGTATTTTTTTGGATGATTTACAATAACCTATGCCCCTCTATTTATAATCTTCTAATCTATCCCACTCTTCCATTCTATACATGTGGGATTATTCCTCTATGACATTATTATTCATTACTATTCATACTAATATTCATTACTACTATTCTACCCCCAATATTAAATATATACCCATACCTAGGTATATTACATTCCATCCCCCTGACATATTTTTCCCTTTAAACATGCAAAGAATTACATATCAACAATATGTAGAAGATCAGATGGAGGCATGTCCATGCATCCTTTTTGGCTTTCACTTCTTCATCTTGTGTTTGTATATGAGTAGGTACGTCAACAATGTGAAATTAAGTAATATAAAATGAGGTTGAAGTGAAATTTGAAGCATGATGATAAACATATCAAATCAGGAATGAAGGTGCATAAAATAGGCTAATTGGTAAGCCAATTGAGGATACATGTCATTCTCCTTAGCATTATTACTTACACACATTGTGTTTGGAGTGGCATGTGTATTTGAGGGACTTGAAGCTGTGGTTACCTACAAGGGCTCTGTGGTTTCCTATTGGAGCTCATCAAGAATCCATATTAGCTCCTCAAGTGCCTAGTACTAAAATAAATCCATATACCAGATGCTACAAACATCTTTCAAATCTATGCATACATCTATTTCCTCTCTATATTGTGTGACTATATGAGAGTGAAGCTCAAATCTATCTAAAGTAACATGCATATTGCTGTTGAATTTATATATAGCATTACTTAATTTATGTATTGCTCTAGATAAAATGGAAAGCTCCATGATAACCAAAAGACAGACCCAACAACTAAAACCACTTTTTTTAACAACAATAATAGTTAGTAAAACTATGATAACTTTTGATTTACTTAATAAAATTGAAAACTCCAAACCATTCTATAAATCTAAAATCTTGATGCATAAAACCCATAAAACTTTTGATGAAATTATCTCCCATATGAGAGTGACATGTAGAAGAATAATCAATTTATTTTTAAACAATATTAGTTACTAAAACTATGATAACTTCACAATACTAAATAAAATATAAAAATTTAGACTATTCTGGAAATCTAGAAATGAATATAATAAAACCTAGAAAATTTTTGGTATGATTACTTATGGTTTGAGAGTTGTATGCATAATAATAGCCATGATTTTTAAGGAAAAAAATATAAATTTGCACTTTGAAATTACAATTAAATAGCAGATCCAACTGACTTCACAATACCACAAAACCTACACTTTTACAATTAGGACATCCCATTCAAAACACATCTTGCAACCTATTTGCAAAACTTCCTACAAAAATAGTTATACAAAAATAGCCCTGGAAAGAGATTTGATACTAGATGTTAAGAACCTCTATGCTAGAATACATAATTACAAACATTGAATATATTAATATTTTGTTCTTTTTATGGAAGGAATAAATCTAAATCACTTACCACTTCAAGGGGGCTGCCTCTTTATCATATTAACACTCTAATTGATTTGTATTTTCTTTGATGATTTATAATAACCTATGCCTCTATATTTATACTATTAAAACATATATCACTCTTCCATTCTATGCATGTTGGATTATTCTTCTATGACATTATTATTCATTACTATTGATACTAATATTCTACCCCCAATATATAATATATACCCTTACCTAGGTATATTACGAATTGACATCATGGCTCTATATTTACAAAGTAATGACAATTAAATATTATGAAATGATTTTCAAGACAGTCATTCTTTATCCACTCCATGTGAGTTGCATGATAATATTAGTTATGAAGATTTTTATTTCTCTCCTAAGTCACTAGTATCTAATAAAGAGCAATGCCATGTTTCTAATTATGTACAACTTCAAAATTATAAGCTAAGAACTGATCCTCAAGTTCATACTAATGTTGTCTTAGAATGCAATTTGGGCAATGACATTTATCATTATATTCTTATACCAATGTTTAAAATGGATTATCAATTGCAACCCATAAGTGAGCCTTTCCAAACCACTACCATTCCCACTAGTCATGTTGTATCCATGATGCATGCCATTAGATAACTCCAAAATTTATTTTTTGATCTCACTTTACAAACTAGATGATGTTGTATGAATGTCAACAATAATTTTATCCTAGGACAACCCTTACATCAATTGTAGATGGGCATCCATATATAAAATAGTTTTTATGCATATACTACCATTGTTTTATGGTTGTAGAGACTATTATACTCATTTAAAGTAATATGCCTTTTATTTAATATTATGGAGGAATAATGGACACATATTACTCAAAAAATTTCATGAAAGTATTAAAAGAGAGGCTTTAGATTGGTTCTATAGTGTACCTAGTGTTCCTTATCTAAATTCAAAAAAATAGAAGATCCATTCTTTTCTAATTATCATAAGCACATTGTAATTAAGCTCGTATTGGAACATCTTATTTTTTTGCAACAAGGTCAAAATTATATCATCGAATACTACATCTTATGGTTCAAAAATACTTTTCACTCTTTAACTTATCAACCCTCAAACTTGGAAAAACACTTTATCTTTAGTAGGGTTTTTTATCTCTACTGAAATAAAGAGACATGCAAACAATTTACACCTATTTTGAAAACTTATACATGGATGCATTCAAATATGTATGTGAGCTAAATTCCATGACACAAAATAATAATCTCCATATGAGAATGTAATTATTAATAAACAAAATAATCATATTTAACCTATAAAAGAAAGAATGTACTTTATAATGCAGAATAAAACTATAAAAAAGTAGCATTCAACAAGTAGTATCAAATGCAACTCTCACAAGTAACTAGTATAGGTGCAAATATCCTTATAGAGCCACATATTTAGTAGCACAATATAACTATATATAATAATTATTATGGAGCAAAATTCTTATTTCCATCAAGAAGGTTTTCTCATTCGATCATTTAAAATTACATTAAATACACAAATGTATCATAAATCTACATAACACATCTCAATTTTAAATACATCAACATTTTTAAAACCAAATATCATCACATGAACTTGTATATACTAAAATCTGATTTATATAGTACCCCTAGTATTATATACTTGGAAAATACATATCATGGTTGTAGCTTTTAGTTCTAGACCTACCTATTGCTGAAAGGCTCGTGTTCATTATCTATTTGTGACTAAATTACTTATCACTTATTCTAACCATTGTTATTCTAATGACCATACCTTATATATGGTGCAAAAAACTCTAAACCTAATTATTATCCTTTGCTACCAATTATAGACATATACATGTTTTCTAGCTCCTTGGACACTTACATCCCAAAAAGATACATACATTAATACAAGTGTCTACTTTTACTACAAAGTGTCTAATGCCCAAAAGTCATCCAAATTTTCAAAACAAATGTATCCTAAAGTTTGGCCTAAGTGATTTAGTGTGATATATTTTCAAAATGGATTGGTATATATATACAAGATCAACCCTCATTCATTCTTCACCTGAAAACACCTATAAATCACATATAAATCACAAGGCAATATACTAATAAGCATTCAATCAAGAATTAAATTGAGCAACCCTGCCTTATTCATTCATATTTCTATATCAATCATAGGATTAGTATTTCCATAGGTCTTAATCATTCAAGAAGTAGCGTATGATCCATATTTGCTAAGTTATAAGCTAGGTCACTACATGTATTTACTTATCACACATTGTATCCTTGTGCACACACAAGCCAATATGTAGGGGAGAAATGAATATGTATAAGGACATATTAAGATTATTGTCTATGTAGACAACACCCATTGATAGAGGGGTATTTGGGTAAGATTGACACCCTGAGCCCACTGTTTTTTCCCATAATCACTCCAAAGGTGAAAATATAGGGTTTGATCATGTAACAAAGAGTGATAGCCTATGCACATGATTTGAAGACATCAGAATAAAGATGCACAAAATCCCAAAAGACTCTAATTGGTTGGATATAATTACAGTCAGTATTTCTTAAAAGACACCTATGATAGGGTTAGACACTTGTATCAAAGTAACTATACAGATCTGACGTAAGCATCCAAGGCCACAAAAAGAATATTCCTAAAATCTGATGACTATTCTAGGATCATCTACCAATCCACTTCCAAATTATTCTATATTAGACTTACATGCACATAGTAAACTAGTTAAGTATCATTATTTATAGTTCATTATAATGTCTATCAATATATGCATTTTACTATTTTTAGCAATCTCAATTGTATATATTTAGTATATTATTTTTCTAAGTTTTTTATTAATTGGCCTGCTTATTGGGTTACATCACCATCTTTGTGTAGAATCTAATCTAACATTATTAACCCTAGATACCACACATATCTAAATTTAAGGTTAAATATTTGGGTAACATAACCATTGGTCTCAAAACCCTCGATTGACATAAGGTTTTCTTCTGATTTTTTATTTTTGCAACATTATTGATTCAAATTATGAATTTTTTATTTTTAAGTAATGGAAAATGTTAATCAAAACAATCATTTTCAAATAGAAGAAAAAGAAACACTAGTCACTCATCTCAATAATAACAAGGAATTAATGGATACATTTTTGTATGTTCTAAGAGATGAAATCAGTAAGCATGCCAAGTCTTAGGCATCATCCTTTAGTGATAGTGAATCACTAGGTGGTACTAAAACTTATTCCATACCTACCACCCTCAACTTAGGCACAATATCACTTCATACATCTAAGAAGTGAAAAAATTATGTGTTTACACCATTGTTCCCTGAAATAATTCCTACTATCACTACAATCTATGTTTGAAAAATTATCACTTCAACCTAATTACTAGTTTCAATGCCTATATCAACTCAAACCATGGGTACACATCCTTTAGTGACTTCTCAAATTTCAAACCTTAATGATCAACATGTTTAATATATTATCTAAACTATAAAACCTTTGTAATCCAAGGTTATAAATATTGAGCAAAATTATATGAAGTCACCCTATGCTATTGATTCACAAGAGGTGTTGCATAACCATCTTGTGATTGAGATATATTTGTACCCCTTTTCAACTAGGTTTGTTACACCAAATTTAAGATTTTATGATGGTAAGGGTGATTCTGAACAACATCTCAGATCTTTCTATGTGGCATGTTTTCAATGATAAAATTTTAACTAAAATATTTTCAAGGAGCCTCAATTAATATGCTTTAAGGTGGTTCTATGATCTACAAATCTAATCAATAAAATCATTTAAACCTCTTTCAGATCAGTTTTTGGCACACGTCTCTATCAATATTACTAAAAAGGTATTATATTCCCCAATTTATAAGATCAAACAAATAACCAATAAACCTATAAATGAATATATCTTGAGGTATAATATAATGTTGGCCAAAATGACAAATCAAATGGCAGATAAGGATATTGAAGACATCTCCAAGAAAAGTTTGCTTACCCCATTACACGAGTCCATTTTTTTCAAAAAAAAATTATTTTGATGACGTATGACATATTGTTAGAGATCGTGAAATGAAACTTACTTCAGTTAACAAACTTAAGTATGTAGAAAACACATCGACTAATATGATACCAAGTTTCATATCAAACCAAACTATAAGGTCAAACCTTTAGAACCGAAAAAAGAATCAAATACAACTATTAATTTAGTATCACAACCACTTAATTATCTTGTCTTATCCAATGAACCAAGGAGACTATTTACATGATTACTTAAGTCTCCAACTTCACTACTTAAGAGGCTTGTATATTGTCATCTCAAATATATCCCTCTTCCCATATAGCTTGATAGGAGTAAACCTCTACCTCATGAATATGATGCCAATGCTTATTTTGACTATCACAAGGGCCTTAGGAATTTTAATAATCAATGTTATACCTTAAATCACAAGATTCAAAACCTTCTCAATAACCAACAACTTATATTTGATGATCCTCCCTAAGATTCAAGGTCATAACCTAGTGACCATCAAAGCCAAAATATGTTTAATGATCCCTTACAAGATCATTCTTAGAAGAATTTAGAAGTGAAAATGGCATATAATGTATATGTTCCTCCACCACATTATGGGCATCCATTAGATGAGATTATTAGTACTTATACATGACATATACCTCATATAGCTCAAAGACCATCTATTACTTTTCATGATAGTAAGATTGTGGATAATGATTCAATTTTCATTCATTATTTATTTTTACATACCTTGATCATGAAATTATTCATAGTGTTATGATTGATAATGATGTTAATGAAAATGTTTTCACTATGACATTATTTTCTCATTTTGGATAGATGCATGATAGTTTGTACCCTTCAACCAAAGTGGTTAGAGCATTCAATGGGACCTCACAACACATTCTTGGTGAGAATGATTTAAATTTATAGGGTGGCCCATTACATTTGGTCACTACCTTATCATTTATACCATACATGAGACTCTTTTCTATGTTAATATGATGCCCATGTATGCATGTATTGCACTGTATTAAATACATTCATACCAATAGAGTAGTCATAGTTCCTAGAATTCTATATGAACATTGACTTGAACAATAGAAGTTTATTATAATACAGATAACTATTAAACCTACTAAGGTTAATCCTCTGTGAAAGGGTAAGCAACATGCAATACCCTTTCTTAGGATGCCCATACTTGGGAGACAATTTTATTAGAACTACATAATGGATTTCACAAAATCCTCATCTACTAATATGAATCATACTTAATTATCTAGAGAAAATAAACATGCTCATATTATTTCTAATTTAAATAAACTAAAAATCACAAAATAATGGGTTCCATAAACCCCTACTATTACCTATTTGAGATATCAGAGTCTTATAATACATATGTAGAGCATCACAGATCCTATAATGTCAGGTATTACACCTATACATGTTCTTTGATAGTACCACTAATTTGATATACCATATCTAGTGTTTAGATCACTTCCAAATGATCATACCTTAGATGGGATAATTGGCATTTACATTTTCCAAAATGAAATTAAACAAAATTAAATATTATAAAATACTAAATCATTTAAATAATTAAAAAATACTAAAAAAATCAGCATATTCCTAATTGTACGATTTCTAAAACTTTTTTTTCCTCCATGTTTGTAGATATCATATAATTCCTTTCCTTTATACACATTTTCATTATTTATTTGAGCTTGATATAGGCATACCCAGATACATGATATAAACATATACAGATGTTGGGTCTTCCCTCCACTCATGTCATAAGTAAGTTGGGGGCATATATTTATTTGATCATGATACACCCATGTTATATTATTCTATGATCTTTCCATTATCATGTTTGAGATTATATACTTACACATGCCTCTATCCATGCTTATACCTTTCATAGTGTACTTGATATACTATGTAATTAATATTTTGTAAACACGTATGTTTAAGAACTAATATGCTATGTTCATGTTGGTTTTCAATATTTTATACTTTCATTTATGTGTTTCCTTGCATGTGTTCTTTTCTTGTTATTGTCTTGAATTGTATTACATGTTTGAGCATTTGAATATGCTCCATTGATTACAGTCTTCGTGCCTTTACTTGACTATTTAGACATTTGAATATGTCACTTGTTGTTGTATGTAGACATTTGAATATGTCATTATATGCTTTATGGACATTTGAAAAAGGCATGTCCCTTCTATTTTAAGGCATTTGAACATGCCCCTTATATGAAGTCTCCTTGGACTATTTGCTTTTGCTTTGCTTTTGAGTGCTCTTATGTGTGTGCTTGATTACTTACTAAGCTTGTATTTTTTCTCTCTAGACTTTGCCATGATCTACATCATGCATCTTATGACTTGATGTAATCACATAATACGTGCCTCAATGCTATAGCCACATAGACATATTATTACTATATGTTACATGATCCATACATAGTTTATATAGTTATCTTATCCTTTTGAGGTAGGTAACTACCATATTATATTTCCCTTCACCTCAAAAGGGGGGCATATTAGTGGGGGCATGTCATAGAGGCATGACCTTCATACTTATTCAGTACTCAATATCTCCATATTATAGTGGGGGCATGTTATGGAAACATATTATTCACATTTACACTAGTTATTAGATTTCCTAGATTTAGTGGGGGCATGTCATAGAAACATGTCTTCCACACATGCACTAATTTAAAAATCATCATATTTCATAGTTATATAATTCAGATACATATTTATGGTAATATTTTATACATTCATATTGTTATTATACCAATATTTCAGCTTGAGACATATATGAAGTGCATATGCCATGCAAAAGGCACCTAAAACTACAAAATCAAATCATTTTCTAGAAAAAAAATTTTAAAATAGACTATTATCATATCCAAGATGGACTATTATTGATCCAATTTACTGTAGTAGTTTGTTCACCTTTGGAAGGTCAAGTTGATTAAATCAATCAATCTTACCAAAAGTATAAGTTATATTTGATTAAAAATAATTTAAATTGACCAAACTTATAGGTTGAATTTGATTAATGATCAACCCTCACCAGATATATAGTGTAAGTTTATTAAATCAATCACACTCACTAGATTATGCACATATATGGGTGACATGATTGAGATTAAACAAGTTCAATGGCCATGTTGCAACTCACCTTTACACTAAGGTTGGCATAATTTGTCCTCCAATACCTGTGTGTGTGTGTGTGTGTGTGTGTGCGCGCGCGCGCGCGCGTGTGTGTGTGTGTGTGTGTGTGTGTGTGTGTGTGTGTGTGTACACATATATATACACATACACACACACACATATACATATGTACTTGTAAGTTTATAATTGTCCTAACCTTAGATTTAATGATTGATAATGAAGTATCCTTTTAAATCAATTTACCAAAAGGCAAGATGGTTACATCAACACAGAGGTTTGCTCCTAAATTTTCCGCTTTTACTTTTAAGCATTTAAAATTATTTCAATTTCAGATTTCATATATTGATTATATATTGTAACATGATCTTGGTTGTAGGTCAGTCACCAACAAAGCACTCAAGGTGGGCTCACAAAATACAAGGTTTTTTTTACACATCCATGGACACATTTATTTCCTTTAAACTAGAAATTTAATTACTAGATTAAAGGGGAGAATGTAGATACTAAAATCTGATGTATATAATACCTCAGTCTTGTACACTTAAAAAATTATTATCATGGCTATACCTTTCAGTTCTAGACCTACCTGCTACTGAGAGGTTCATGTTCACCATATCTTTGTGCTTAAATTAATTATCTCTTAGTTAGACCATTGTTATTTTGATGACCATGCCTTCTATATTGTGCCAAACTATCTAAACCTAATTATTATCCTTCACTAATAGTTTTGGACATGTACTTGTTTTATAACTCCCTATAAACTTGCATCCTAGATAGACACTTGTATCAAAGCAAGTGTCCAATTTTCATACAAAGTATTTAGTACCCAAAATTCATCCAAATTTGAAAAAAACCATATCCTAAAGGTTGGAGTAAGTGTTTTAGTATGAGATATTTTTAAAAAGGATTGGTATATATACAAGATCAACCCTCATTAATTCCTCACTTAGAAACACCTAGAAATCACACAAAACTCATAAGGAAATATACCAAGAAGCATTCAAGTGAGAAAAACTACCCTATTCATGCCTATTTCTATATCAGTCATAGGAAAAAAAAATTCACATGTCTAAGACATTTAACGAGAAGCCCATGAGCCATATTTTCCATGTTACAAGATAGGTCATTGCATGTCTTTAGTTATCACACGTTGCATCTTTTTGCACACACAAGCCAACACATACGAAATAAATACATATTTTTGAGGCCCTCTTCAAAGTATGATCTATATAGGTATAACCCATTGACATATGGGTCTTTGAGGCAACTCAACACCATGAGCTCACTAACCCATTTTTACTATAATCACTCCAAGGGTGAAGAGCTAGGGTTTGATCATTTTACAAAGGGAGATAGCCTATGTGTACAATCTTGAAACATCAAAATAAAGGTGACATAAAACCTAGAAGGCTCTATTTGGTTGCATTCGAACCTAGTCAATATTTTTTTAAGGACACCTAAGATAGGGTTAGACACATGTAATGACACAACTATCCAGATCTAACATAATTGTTTGAGGCCACAAATAGAATATTCCTAAAATTTGATGATTATTCTAAGATCATATTATAGTCTACTTTCAGACTATTTTAGATTAGACATATATGCCCATAATAAACCAAGTATCATTATTTCTAATTCATTAAAATATCTATCAATAGTTGTACTTTACTATTTTTATCAATCTCAATTGTATAAATTCAAAATACTATTTATTTAAGTTTTTTATTAATTTTTATTCCTATTAGGTTAGTTTACCACCTTTTTTAAAAATATAATCTAATCCTCTTAACCCTAGATAAGCATGCTTATCTAAATTTAGGGTTAAATAGAGTTACTCTATAAAAATAAAAACCACATCTAATGACATGTACAAGTATAAATATTCTACATGAGTCTAATCTCAAAATAAATAAAACTCAAATACATGTGTGTGTGTCTGTAAAAGTATAAAATGATAAAATATCACTCTATAATGGGCTCTTCACCCTATATATCACCACCTCCCTCTTCTAATAATCATCTATGCAAAGAGGAAGCTCCACTATCAATTACTCATGATCTCAAGTGAGATTGACTCCTTTACTCATAGTCATCAAATATAGCCACTCAAGCCTATAATGTTGCATGCTCATGCTATAATTTCCATAATCATAGAATAAAATTTTGCTAAGATCTATCGATGGAGCCAGAGTGGGAATCTAATCACACTCAATAATAACCTTATCTCTCTTAGCTATTGAATTATCATGCTTTGTCATTTCTACAACATAGGCTACAATAGCTATCATTTTATAATAAAATAAGGGAGCATGCTCTGTCTCAATGTCTATCACAAGCTCCAAAATCAAATCACAAACTAGCTCACTAGACACATGCCATGCAATAACTTGGATGGATATCTCTATGATTACCCACCAATAATCAACATCTTATACAAAATCAAATAAATACACCAAATCAATATCAACATTAACAAAATAAATAAATTTATATACAAAACTCTAAAATACACATATAGTTACTCCTAGGAGGATCCTGAGTGTTAACTACTAGCACACCACCTATATCTTCCCCACTATGTGTTGAAGGAGTATATACCACTTTTGGAAACAAAATAGGCCACTTGTGGGCTGACACAATTATGTATAGGTTGGGGACTAACCATCATATTTTGCATCAAGTGTCTAAATTAATGGGTCCACATATACTAGGGGGATGGGATCTAAGTTTTCAAGAGTCAGATGACTCATATCACTCTCTCACATTATATCCCTCACAAATCATCTCCACACATATGTTATTAGGAACACATCCTTAGGGATGATAAAATGTCTAGTCACAAAATCAAACTATGAAATGTTTTTAGGCATCTACCATTAGTCATGAAGCTAAAAACTAACTTAAATACATATCAACTCCACCCCATCTACAAAATCCCATGTATGGCTGGCATACTATTTAGTTAGAAGATAGATGATCTAGTATCTAGTGCCACTCCATCATCCTACCTATCATGGCTCAGGTTATTCACACCCATATTTATGCATATATATGTGCATGTGCCCATTCACCATGAGGTATCCCCACTAATAAAATATCATTAATGTGTTCATAGGCCCAATAATGAAGTAGTGTGGCTAAGCCCAACCCACCTCCAAAACCCTCTTGAATAAACATGTGTTAAAAATACACAAGTGGGCCAATAAGGTAAAAACCCAATAATATCTCATACCATGGTCCAAAATATCATGGAAAAATATGTGAATTCAATAATAAATATCATTCCCACCATCATTAATTAAAAGAAATAATGAAATTAAGATATAAATGAATTTTTGAAAGTGTATAACATTCACCAACATGATCTCAAATAAAAGTAATTAGTATCCCTAGGGGAAAAATACTGCCCCCCCCCCCCCCCCCCAACCCATTGTGCATGCCATATCATAAACAAGTGAGCCTCCATAATATGGGTTGGCCAATCAATACCTTTTAGAATTACCCATCACCCAACAATCAACAATCACATGATCTTCCACACATCCTCTAAGGTGAGTGTCATATCCCTTGTTGGGTTATAAAAGGTATAATTATATGAGTCCCATCACTTGAATAAATTAGTCATTATATGCATATCATATAGAATCAATGTAATCCATCCAATATTCCCAAGGCCATATGCATCTAAATTTGTTATCTCATTGCCAATCAAGGGTAGAGCTTGAATTTTATCCATCATGAGGCCAAAACGGAACTCTCTAGCTTGCATATCTCCTTACAACCACTAGTTCATAAAATAAAAATTAACAATCTCATACACAAATTTATTCCCTTAAAATTCAAAGCATAAAATATTAAATTTTCTTTGTACACAAACACAAACAAGTAGATAGCTCTGTAGACAAGTTCAACATAATCTAGACAGGTTTGCAAAAGAGTCCATGACTAAGTAAATAGGTACCTAGATGAATTCATATCCACTCAAATAAATTTGATGGAGTCTAGATAGTACCATCTTAGAAAGGACATGACCAAAAAACTTCTAAATAATACCTAAAATACATAAAAATGAGTAATTTTTCAAAATTTACAAAAGTCAAAATTTGAGTTTTTTGACTTACTGAGGGCAACGCATCCTCCAACTACTAAATGGTCATGACCAAATCAAACTGAATCAATGTTTTAAATATCTTATGTGGCATTGTATCTCTCTCATAACCAAAAATTGTGAATTTTCAATGTGTAAATTAATTACATTTTCTTTTACAAGTAGCCTATTTATATGAGTTGACTTTTTCTTTTTCATTTTTCAAACATCTTTTAAATAATTCTCCAAACACTTTTGCACATGATATCTCAAGTAATACATATCAAAATCACTCCCCTTAAATTGCATTAAACACACACATTATATTATTATATATGGTATTATTTTTATCTTTCTAATCAACCTTTTCAAAAAATCCAAACTTCATAATTACTTACTTATATGCACTATTTCATGCATAGTTTATAGCCTTAAAAAAACTTTTTCTAAATATAATCAATCATCATACTATAAGAATCACAATTCTCAATCAGAAAAATAAATTTAATAAAAAATTATTACAAAAATGTAAACCTTATTCTTTCGATATGTCTCACTTTATTCTCTCATGTTGTACATTGAAATGGGGGCATCCATCAAGCTTATTGCATAATACATTATACATGATCCATAATGGTTCAAATTGGTCACATGCTACATTTTTATGATATACTCAAGAATACACACAATAATATTGGGAGCACATAATATACAAGTGCACTAAAAAATTAGATCAAATACATAATAAAAAGATACAAATGATGCAAAATCATATTATATAATAGAGTACAGGGTTTTCAAATGTTCAAAGTAATTAAAAAAAATAATAACATGATATATATTATCACACTGATAGATATTCTAGGGGCACATTATAGACATATGTAGTCACTTGGACAAACCTCAAAGTATACAATTATACACACTTAGATGCATATGCACAAGAATATACACAAATAGTTACGAGATCAAAATTATAGGTTGTAAATAAAATTAAAATTGACCATATAAGTGCATATCATTCTATATCATTGGAAAAATATTCAAATGACATGATACTCATTCATGA
>JARHVA010007807.1:602500-603635 GCA_037957365.1 Torreya grandis
GTAATGCACTTTGGTATTATATCCTAGTGATATTGGGTTGCAATGCAGGGAGCTTTGAGATTTAAAATTACAAGTTATGAATTAATTTTATGCATAATTTTAGTTTTGGGAAATAAATTATCTAATATTTTTTAAAGATTCCTTATCAATGGTATGAATTAATATTCTACTATTAGGTATATTCAATAGTTAAATTATCCCAATGAATAACATCTTATAATGTTTTTTATTAGGGCTAGAAAGTGGAATCTTATAGTGTGTTATGCCCTTCTTATTGCCTAGTATTTATCAAATTTTCCATTGGATGACTTGTCCTGACATGTTAATAGTCAAGAAGTACTTATTTATGTTTGGCAACCTTGGCATGGGCCATTTTAAATTATGTATTCTTAAATAATGATAAGAATGTTGAAAAATTGTCTTGAGAATGGTTCTAAATGTTATTTCACGAGTGGTTATGATGGTTTAATATATGTAGATTCTAAGAATCATGGCTTGGATATTCAAACCCTGATAAGATACTCAGTCATAAAACTTAACCTCATCAATACTAGTGTTATGGCTTGGAACAACACATTATAAGTAGTGTGTTGGCATAGGTTGACAAACCTAGCCTTTTGTGATTAGTTTTAGTCTTTTGTTAATTTTAAGAAGTCCTCTTGATGTGTATTTTCTTGTCCTTCCAAAAATATTATAGAAGACAAAATATTCAATTGTGAGAGTTGAATTATTATTCTACAAGTAATGCCAACCTTGGGTGAAAGATAAAATTAGTGCTCTTGGGAATTTATTATGTGAAGATAGAATTGTTAAGTTGTCATAATATTAAGTGGTATAGTTGATAGTTCTATTAGGAATCACAAATATGGATCTAATCTAACTTTTATGTTTTTTATTGATTAGAGCCTCATAAATTTTTGTAATGATAGACTATGGCCTTGCCCCTTTGATAATTTTATCTTTAGGAGCACATAATCTAGAATTTAGATTGGGGTGTAACATTGTGCAATAGCCTAGTTGTGGGCATGTTTTGGTTGTTTTTCATATAGGTTGTGATAGTATTAACCTTTATCTTATGAGTGAAAAACTATTTGAAATAAATTAATGAAGTTATAATACCATTTAAGTATGGAAA
>JARHVA010007809.1:0-155000 GCA_037957365.1 Torreya grandis
ACGGTAGAATATGAATTAAATAATTTGATTTTTCATAGCTTTGTCTTTGGCTTGAATATATTTTGCTTATATTTTCCATCTAGTGAATAGAGGTGGATTATACTTTTATTTATAGGTTTCTATTGCTTGTGAAAATAAGAAAATGAACTTAGGCCAACCTTAGGAGGGGTATAGGTTTGAAAAACTATCTATTGGAAAGATCTAGGTCTAAGAATACTAGTGCAAAATTGGGGACACTAGAACTATATGATTGTAGTGTCCCAAATATGGTGATAGTGTGTTCTTTGTAGAATGCTAATTAATTTGGATCTAAGATGACAGTTCTAGGACTATGTTATGACTAGTTCTAGGTGACTATGGTCTCTTGAAGGATTATAAATGTAAGTCTAATTCTCAAGGATATGTCTATGGATAGCCTAGGGATAAGTTAACTCAATTAACACTCTTAACATCTAATTACTAGTTTTAGGTGATAACATCACCCCCTTTATGATAATAATGCAACAAACTGAAATGACTTGTATAAGGAAAAAATAAGTATACTTGGACTTACCTTGGAAATGAAGCCTATGTATCTAAGTTTGAATATGAAAATATGGGTCTATGTATGTGGAACATGATCCAAATCAATGTCTTGCAATGAAACATGCAAAAAATAGTCCTTACTTAAGAGACAATCAAAAGCAAAGGCCATGCTAAAATGAAATAACTAAGTAAAGTTGAGAAAGAGAAAGGAAAGGAATGGATGATCCTGGTTGGGTATGTGAACTAATGTATAAATCTAGTGACAACTTATGTGTGTGAATGTGCATAGTGATCATATAATTGAAAATCTTGAACTAAGTTGATGGCTTGTTCAATTCTCAAATGGCTAGCTCATAACTTGATCAAATTTTGACTCCATAATTTCCCACATCTTCTCGATGGATCCTAATCTTTGTGAATAGATTGGATAAGATTGTAAGTATGTCTAACCCTCTATTACATGTGGATCAATAACTCAAGTAGGCCATGAATCCATCATTTACCCCTATGTGAAGTAGATGCACATATAATTTAACTACATAAAGTGATAAAAGTATCTAAGTAAATCTAACTATGTATTCACTTTTATGACCACTTAGGTATATTAGGTAGTTATGGGTCACTCAAGAATTCCAACCACTATAGGTGGAGTAAGGCATGAATCTGGTGACAACTGGAATGTAATAACAAGTGTATAAAGCATATGTCTTTTATAATCTCACCTAATCCTCATAACTCTTGGAGGGTCTACTCACCCCTTCAACCCCTTCATTTTCATTGTTCACCATTAGGCCTTTACACATAACAAAAATATACTTTGAGTATCTGAAGCATACAACTTAATATATCACAAAAACCATTCAAAAAATTTAATTAATATATACCCCATTACCTAAAAAACATAAACATGTCCATTTTAATTCACCACATAGGCCAATAGGCCTTAAGAAATATCTTGCTGTGGGTTCACTTAGAATTTCCATTGTACACTTAAACTTGGCCATGAACATTTAAGAAAAAATCATAATTATTCCAAAAAAAATATATGAAAAAGTAAAATTCAAAGAGAATTAATTACCTTTTAGTAATTACCATATTAATTTTTATTTACTAAATAGGTCATAATACCTCAAATCCATTCTTGCAGCATGGCCACTCAGAATGGTCAAAATCTAACAAAGTATAGTTATAAACATTTAATCAAAAACATATGTATATATATATATATATATATATATATATATATATATATATATATATATATATATATATATATATATATATATATATATATATATACATATGTTTTTGATTAAATGTTTATAACTATACTTTGGTAGAGTTTGACCATTCTAAGTGGCCATGTTGCAAGAATGGATTGAAAGAGCATTAAAATTAAACCTTTGAGACTTATATATCATCTTAATATTAAATTTTTTTCTTCAAATATGTCAAAAACACTTTAGACTCATCTCTTCAAGATGACCACTTAGAATGGTCATTCTACTCCAAAACATAGTCATGTAAAAGACTATATTTAACATCTATAAGAGTGATTCCATGAAATATAATTCACATACATATATCCTATTTGATTTATAATACATCATAAAATATATTCATCATTGAGTATGGGATCAACCATTGGTCTTATAGACCAATTTCTCAAGCTTCTGTCTCATTGTCTTAACATAGTTTGCTAAGCCAATTTGGATTCCACATATAAACACCTTAACCTATCTATAAACATTTAATAAAGTATTAATAGGTCATTTAAATAAAAAAATAAATAACCAATTTCATTTTTTACATTTTATATTTTCATAATGTCTCACACACTTCACTTCCACAAGCACATCAAGAACTATCAAACTGCCTTAAAACATGGTCATGGTGAACATGACTTCTTAAAACCTTTGGGAATACTACATTGAAATTAAAAAAGAATTTTTATAATACTAAATAATCCTTATCACATATTCAAACACTAATACATGGATGTCTAATATCAATTGTGAATAGTATAGACCAACTTATGAATCTCACTCTTTCACTTTCTTTACTCACATAGATAAGTCAACTTGAGAACACTTTATTGCTTGTGTATAATCATAAAAAAAAAATTAAACCAAGGTAAAATGAGGTATATATATTTAAAAAATACGCAAAAAATTTTGATTCATCCCTAATCACCTATAACTAATCGCTAAATGCTTTTTCACTCTGCCTAGTTTTCTTCATTATTTTTCACTCTTAGACAATTTTAAGGATAGGTCAACTTGATTGATCAAAATGATTTAAATATAACATATAAATTTTAAAAATAACACCATGTACATCAATAACATGTATTTTCCTTCAACCTCCATCAACTCTCATGCATTGACCTGGTAAACCCTACCTGTAGAATCAATTTATTTAGAAATAAAGATTTTTTTATTGGTTTTGATTGTTATCCTGACAAAACACTACCACATAAATATTTATGATGGAGTCCTATACCACTTACAAACATTAAAATATCTTTAAGAAACCATTTTGGGTACTTTATATCAATATTTGTAGCATCAGGTCAATATGAGGGTTTTAGACCAGTTAACCTTCTTAACATTTATTCATATAGCTTTGTCTCTAAAATTTCAAACTAATGCTTTTAAATCCTTATTATGACCCTTTTACATCTCTATTGAAATACTTAGAACACCATACAAATTTTACACATGCTAATGAGCATCGAAATATCCTTCTCAAGCTTGAAAACTTACATTTTGCATACACAATAGTCCTCAAAATGTTGTTTCTTAATTTCTCCTTCAATTGAGGACCTAAAACATGGTAAACACTCTTGAAAAAAAAAATTAAAACCTCATTATAATTTCACATGTTCTCTATCACCTTGAAACCTCAACTTGACCCTCCATTTGGCCATACTAGTTCTTTATTCACTCTAGGTCTTTAAACTATAGTTATGCTTTATCCTTAAAAACACTTGTAAACTTCTTGTATTAATATCAAAAAATCACACACAAGTTAAATGACATCAAACCAATCTCATTCACTATCAACCTTATTCACATAGGTCTCACACTTATCTTCCATCACACACTGTCTCTCAGGTAAGGACTTAGCCTCAATACTTGACCTTTTTGCCACTATAGATACATTATCTTTTCATTATATGATTAAAATAATTCCATATACCACTCACAAGTCTCAACTCACTCAATTTATTAGACTTCACTAGGCATGCCTTATTTAACACATAAGATCTCATACTTCCTTTGAAATTAATGACTATGACATCAATGACAACTTAAAAAAATCTACCCCTTTTTCATTGATGGAAAACATTATACCATAGTGAATCATTTTCATCTCTCTTCAAGCTCAATCTCCCCATCAAGTCTTTCTCCCCCTTTGACATTAATGACAAAGGTCATCTCTTAATATAACTACTAATCCTTAAACCTAATCATTCATATAGATTATCAAGATCCCCCTTTATTCATGCATAACTTCACTCCAAGATTTTTAAGCCATCTGAGTTAGTTCCCCCTAAATCCATGCATGGATAGCCAATCAATATTAACATAATTTATTCAGCAACAATACTTCTAAGACCCACATACATTTATCCAATAGTCGTCAACCCTTATTACATGAATTTTAACAATCGTTATTGACCTATTGAATAAACACAAGGTCTCGTTAATTATCCAATCCAAAATACCATATGATCAACTAGAAATTTAACATATAAGAACAAGGAATCTTGTTCTTGACATTTATTTGAAGAACCATGCCTAATCACTAATATTCCATAAAATATCTCATTAGGACTTCTCAACCATATAAATGGTTTCAAGGAAACAAAATGACCCTCTATAATTGAAAGGATTATATTTTAGTAAAAGACTCTTAGGATCACATACACTATTCCTCATTTTTCATAGGTTTCAAATAGACTCCTCAAGTTATTAGGGCTTAGCTTAACTTATGACACTTTCAACAAATCACTTGAACAAACTAGGTCTCCATATAACTTTACAAGCATTGTTCCTATGGGAACAATATGATTTCTCCATTTGAGCATAATATTCAACAAATATAATGTATCAAACAACTTATATTCATGAATCATAGGCCATCATGACTCACATTACTGCAAGGTACCTTCTTAGTTATCATATAGTCATACTAGCTCTATGAAAACACCTAGTCTTTGTCAAATCTACCTCTTCATTTTTAATATCTTATCATGCTCTTAATATACTTATGTAATTTTCCATTATCTTGGAACCCTTCTTCTTTTCATTCCCTACCTAGCTAGATTCATGAAAAAAACTTTGAGATCACCTTCAATAGTTTCCCATATTCATTATATCTTACATAGTCCACTTTGTTAAAAGAATATTTTTAGACCTTTTTCACAATGTAAGTAATATGTACACCTACTCTCTTAGATTATATGTACCCTCCTTGGATCATCATCTTAAAAACATAATAAATATAGAGTAGTATCATTCACATGGACCAATTAATATTCACTAGTCTCTGCAACCTTTCACAAGTCTATCCATTATAAAAATAATCCTTCCTAGGGTTTGTTTTCCTAAAATCCTCATCAAATTTACCAAGCCTATCTTGAGCTTGCCTTTCTTCATAGGGAATATAAAAATCATATGAAAAATACCTAAGAGAGAGAAGAGATCTTGTAAAAATCTTCAACTAATCTGAGTATTCATTTTTACGACACAAGGCACCAAAACACCTCTACAATTTACCTTATTTATAAAGGATAAGCACCTTAAGGACATAGTCATATCTTAAGATGATTATTTTATAAAAAAACATTTAAATTCTTAAAAAAATACACAAACATGTTCCTAAAGGAGTTATTGATACCATAAAACACTTAGAACATTATTTCAATTGCATTAGAAAGGATATAAAACCTATTAGATCACTTTAGTTCACAAGACAAAGCACAATCAATTTGAATTTAAATTCCAATAGTTACTTCTTGAGTCATAAAGTTGACTATCTTTGGTATGCCATATGTTTTTATATGATCATGTGAAACATTATAAATTTATCAAATAATATATGATACCCTCATAGCATCTCCACTCACATTAATGACATGTAAACAATCTTTTGCATCTATCCATAATAAATAAACTTCCTGAACACTATCTTTGGCATGCCACAAATTGTTATATGCTTACTTGTTTCACGAAGATACTTTTACATATATTTCCTTCAACACATTTACAATGATATTTTATATATAAACTTAGGTTTTATATTATACTTGTCTTTAACAGATTCCTTATTCTTTAATCTTTCTAGAACCATCATGTAGACTTCTATGTAAACCTTAACCATGATCTTCACAAACTTAGTTATCTTGTGCTTCTAGGATCACCTTTAATCTATTAAGTATCATCCAAAGGACCTTATTTGATACCAATTATTTGAAGTATCTAAAAATATAGGAGGGTGATCATTTAATTAACAAAGTTTATTAAATTTTATTCATCATTCCATGAAGCATTCATTCACATAAAATATCAATGCATAAACAAACAACTATACAAGCAATATCATAAGAGAACATAAGAGATATGTGTAAAAACCTTTTTTAGGATTAAAAAAATTCAACCAATCACATGTAATATATTCCTATAATTTTAATATCTAAATTTTAGTGAAGCACCAACTTCACAAGGATATCCAGCCCCTACCTAGTTAAGCACCCACTCAACTAGTCTTCTACAAGCTCTATCTTGTAAAGAGGCTCCAACCCCATAGGTAAATTATCAAATAAAAAGTCACATATGATCTATGATCACCTTATAACACTTTTTTATTACTCAAATGATGATGACATCCCTTTTTTTCACTATTTACCCTTCAATCTCACTCAAACAACCTTCTAAGCTTACTCACTCAACATGCCTTTTTTAGGCTCATTAGGTCCATTGACCTTATCACCCACCTATATAATATATTTTATACAAACATGTATTATACTATTATATCTATTATGGTCCTTAATGACCTAATTTTTCTACTCTAATATCTCTTCTTCTTCACTTAAGTCTACACTAGTCTCACAACACAAATAGGCGAATTAGGCCTTACTTTTATACTCAACTCTTGGTATCACCCATATTGGTTGGCGAAGATCCTTACCATAATTTTTTTCCCATTTAAATATATCATTAAAAAAGTTACACATGATAATAAATCACTACTTGAGTTGGTCATAACCATAGAAGCCAAAAACTACAATTAGGTCTTAATGAGACCTAAAATAATTAGGCCTACCCATGCACATGTTACCACTTAGACCTATTATAAAACCTTGGAAATAATCCAATGGATGAGAATATAAAAAAAACATTATAATAGGTATTTTATAATCTCACATAATCCTCATAACTCTTGGAGGGTCTACTCACCCCTTGAACTCCTTCATTTGCATTGTTCACCATTAGGCCTTTACACACGATAAAAGTCTATTTTGAGTATCTAAATAATACATATGAATATATCACATAAAACATTAAAAAAATTGGATTAATATATCCTAAATTAACTTAAAAAATCACCATGTCCATTGGTCATCACCACATAGGCCAATAGGCCTCAATAACTCTCTTGCTACATGTTCACTCAGAACTGCCAGCATACATTGAAACTCAATCATGAACATTTAGGCCAAAATCACAATTTTTACAAAAAAATAAAAGAAAAAATAACATTATAATATAGTTAATTACATTTTATTTATTACCATATTCATTAGTATTCACTAAATAGGGCATATGACCTCAAATCCATTCTTGCAACATGGCCACTTAAAATGGTCAAACTCTACCAAAGTATAGCTAGAAACACTTGATTAACAACATATATATAAGTACTTATAAAGAATAAAAATTAATTAATATTAAACTTTTATACTTATATAAAATCCTAATATTCAATGTTTTCTTCAACTCTATCAAAAACACTTCAGACTCATCTCTTTAAGATGACCATTTAGGATGGTCATTTTGCTCCAAAACACAATCTTGTAAAAGATTGTATTTAACGCCTATAAGATTAATTATAAGAAATATAATGCACATACATAGATATTATTTTATTTATATTAAATTATAAAGTATATGGATCATTGATTATAGGATCAACTATTGGTCTTATAGACCAATTTCTCAAGCTTCTATCTCAATGTCTTAACATAGTGTGCTAAGCCATTTTGGCTTCCACATCTCAAAACCTTAACATATCTATCCATATTTAATAATTAATTAATTTTTAATTTAAATAACAAAAAAAAACCAATTTCATTGCATACATATTCTCTTGGCATAAGGTCTCACACACTTCTGTTCTCCTACCACACCAAGAACTATCAAACTACCTTAAGACATAGTCATGGTGAACATGACTCTTAACAAATGTGGAGAAACTTAATTGAAATTAAAAATAATTTGGATGATAAGAAAACATATTATCATATATTAAAACACTAATATATGGATTTATAATATCAATTATGAATAGTATAGACCAACTTACGAATCTCATTCTTTTACTATCTTCACTCACACAAGCAAGTCAACTTGAGAACACTTTCTTGCTTGTGTATGAGAATAAAAATAGATTATAAAAAATGAAAAATAGGTATATGTATTTTGAAAATATTCAAAACAATTGGATTCATCCTTAATTACCTATAACCAATCCCTAAACACTTTCTCATTATGCCTAGTATTCTTCACTAGTTTTCACTATTAGTCAATTTTAGTGATGTCAACTTAATTAATCAAATTTATTGAAATATAAGCTAAAAATAATCCAAATAACACAAAATAAATCAATAAAAATTATTTTTATTCAATATCCATCAATTTTTATGCATTGACTTAGTCAACCTACCTATAACATTAATTTCTTTAGAAACAAGAATTTTATTGTAGGTTTTGCTTGTTATCCTAACAAACCACTACCACCTAGAGATGATTTATAGAGTCCTATACCACCTCCAAGCATAAAAATATCTCAAAAAACCATTTAGTCACTTTATATCAATATTTTTACCATCAATTTAGTATGAAAGTTTTGTGAGGGTTTTAAACTAGTTAACCTTCTTAACATTTGTTCATATAGCTCTATCCCTCAAATGTAAAAATAATGCTTATAAATCCTTATTAGGAATATTTTACATATATCCCAAAAGTATTAGGACACCATGAAAATTTTACATGTGCTAATGAGCATCAAAATATCCTTCTTGACTTTGGAAACCTACATTTTGCATACACAAAAGTCCTCAAAATGTTTCTTACTTTATCCTTCAAATAAGGACCTAAAACCTGGTCCAAAATCTTGTCACACATTTTAAAACCTCATTATAATATCACATGTTCTCTATCACCTTGAAAACTCAACTTGACCCCTCCATTTGGCCATATTATTTCTCTATGCACTTTAGGTTTTTGAACTACTAGTTATGCTTTGTCTTTGAAACCACTTGTAAACTTATTGTATTTATCTCAAACCATCTCACAAATGTCAAATGAAATCAAACCAAGGTCATTAAATAACAATGTTCTTCACATAGGTCTCACACTTCTTTGCTCAACATGCTACTACGCATGTTCCATCATACTATGTCTCTCATGTAAGGACTTAGCATTAATACCTAACCTTGTTGACACTGTATATACATTCTCATGTCAGAATATGATTAAAACAATTCCATATGCCACTCATGAGTCTCAAATCACTCAATTTATCAGACTTCACTATGCATGCCTTATTGAATACACAAGATCTCATACTTCCTTTAACATTAATGATAGTGCATAGACATATGAAATGAATGATAAATTGAAGCATTAGATGGTGCATGTGCATGATATTAAAATATAATTTAAAACATAACATCATAATATAAATGTATCAGAGCATAAGTAGGAAATGTAAGATGTAACTTGTAATCTAGTATTACACAAGGGTGTCAAGATAGATGTAATCAATGTGTATATAAATAAAATCTGAGTAACTACTTAGGGGGATAGGGAATGATGTCCATTAAGGCTCACAAATAGTAAGGATAGTTTAAATATTCCCTCATGGGATCAAAAATTGGTGTGTGTGTGTGTGTGTGTGTGTGTGTGTGTGTGTGTGTGTGTGTGTGTGTGTGTGTGTGTGTGTGTATAACAAGAAAATATAAGTGGCATAGTTTAGAACCATACAAGGAAGCAAATATACAAGCACATGCGACATTCAAAAGGTAAGCTAAGGGGACATAATATAAGGGACATGCGCGCATGTCACTAAAGCTAATAATAAATACATATAAGGACATGTTAAAATATCCATATACATAAACAACAAATAAGTTAGCATAGAATCACATAGAAGGACATGTTCAAATGTCTACATATAGAAGAAAGAAATAGCACACATAAGGGAAATGGGTAAATGTCCAAGGTATACAAACAAATAAGTTGTGTATAAGCCAAAAAATAATTGCATGTTCTAATTACCTTGAAGATGGAAGAAGAATAGGAAGCACAATCAAGTCTAATCTAGGAACTAGAAATGAAAGCATGTATATCTATGTAGTATAAATCTATGTAGATGTTAGGATGCATATATATTGAGTATAAATAGTGATATTTGGCAAAATATGAGCAATGAATAGAAATGATCAATATATAAATTAATTAGTTAAATGGAATGGTATAGTATGTAAAGATAAAAACCTATTTATAGTAACTATGTAGGAGATGTCACCAAGTGGGTAGATGTAGTAATGTATAAACCTATATCAGTGTAAATTCCCCCAATGGGTAGATGATAGTTGGTTTGGATTCATGTAATGGACCAGAGTCCTATCTAGAATCTATAAGCACTCAAAAAGAACAAGGGAATCATATGTGTATGATAAAATTGACTATATTAGGATAGCTAGCAATATACAATATTTAGAATGTAGTCAAAATGTAAACATATAAATGCATATAATTTGTAAAAATTTGTGTTTTTTAAATAATTAAATATTTTTGTATTTTGACATGTTATATTATTTTTGTGTTCTATGAGTGTAATCTATGTACAATAAAATTAAAATAAACTATGCATAATTTAGTTATAAAATGAAAAGTTCATATTTATATATATATATAATTTTCTTAGATGCATGATGTTGAATGGATTTTTTATTTCCTTTTCATCGAGTGAAGCTAGATGATATAATTTTAAGATAAGATTTTTTTTGATGATGTATGGTCCAATATGATTGGGTTAAACTTTATTTTATTCTTTGGCATTGACATTTATGAGAATTTTTTTTCAATACCAGATCATTGATTTCAAATTCCTGGTTAAGTTAACTAGATTCACTTCAGATAGAGTCTGAGATGTTATATAGCTTGGATATGTGTATGATCCAATTTTTTTAGTTAGTGTAGACATCACTCTCTCTACTGGTCATCTATGATGAGTGCTTTTAAATAAACCCATAAATATGAGATTTATAATTCCAATGGAATAATGGATTCTATACCATAAACAAGTGAATAAAGAGTATCTCCTATTTGTCACATCTTAATTTCTCTCTAAGATAACTAATTTTTTTGATCTATGGATTATTATGGTTGATTAGTTAATTAACTAACATTTGATTAAGCTTAAATGACATATGATGATAATGGTACAACTGGTGTTTCTTAATTTACATGATTAGTTTGCTATGAGTTGAAATTAATTTTAAATTCAATTTATTATGATCATGTTTGATTATTATACATCACTATTTTATGTATATAATGATATTTTTGGCTAACTACCTTCATTTTTGTGAGGTGGATGCAAGACAAATTCTTCCCTCATTGTATGACTGAGGGATAGCATCATTAGAGAGGGTAGTTAGATGGAGATATTAGGGGTCGATAGAAAATGAACTCATAAACCCTTACACACACCACTTAAAATATCATGTTTACTAACTAATTATTTGATATAAATAGTGTATCATGTTTTATTTACTTTTCTTTTAAGTGATTGTTAATATGCTTTCCAGTATAATCTTGATTGCTGATGATTTTTGTATTGATTGTTTAAGTGATTTGACTAGTTTTGTGATCATACTAGTTTATCTTATATAATGCAATTATTTGACTAAATGAGTGAATTCAGTTATATTTTACTTACCTTACTACCCCGTTAAGTATGGATGCACAGTGTTACGATATGATGACATACTACATTGTTGTTATTCATTTATAAATTTTAGATTATTATTATTATTACTATTATTATTATTATTATTATTATTATTATTATTATTATTATTATTATTATTATTATTATTATAAAAGATATAAATAACATTGTTTTTAAATACATTTGTATTAGATTTACTATTGACCCAAGGCTTGATATTTAATATATGAATACATTGTTTTTAATTGTTAAATGATTTAATATATCATTATATTTATGATAGGGGACAATATAGTCATGTGGAACTATAATCTAATAATACTTAAGAGTATCATCATGCAATATAATATATATTCTATTATATTTGGCCATGGTTTATTGTATGGGAATATTTTAGTCATCAAAAAGTTTATAGACTTTACATGGAATAGACATCGAAGACTAAATGATTAAGGTTTAGTTGGTTGTTAATTTTTTGTTATCATTTGGATTTTAAAAAATATATATAATTATATTTTTGTGTAATCATTAGAATTATAGAGATTATTAGGGTTACTAATCATCGTTTGACTTTAGTTAAGCATCTCTTTTGAGGAAAATATGTAGGTTACTATGTTTTCATGGTGATGGACTATGGAAATTTGTTGAGAAATTTATGCATGCATTTATATAGTCAATTTAAATGGACATTAATGGTTGAGAGTAAGAGAATGAAAATTATTTAAAAGAAGAGAAAGAGGATTGTGTGCAAACACACGATGCACAACATAGAGGATAAAGTTACATAATGAGAAGAAGGTGAAAATTTTAATGGAAAATAAAGGAATTCATTTGGATAGTTTGACATTCATAGGTAGGTTTTGTATTTCAATTCCTATGTGAATAGTGAAATGGGTTTTAAAACTAATTATTGGGTTAATGGTTTTTCTATGTTTAAATCTAGAGATTATTGAGTGATATGTGGATCCTTGTGGAAGGTTTGGCCTCCATAAAACCCCACATTCAACTCAAGGAAAATTAAGGGTTATGGATAAATCCATATAATTTCCATGACTATTAAGTTCCTATGAAAACTTGTCTTAAAAAAATTCTCTTAGTTCCAAAAACTCTAGACATAAATAGGGAGCTAATCCTGGAGGGTATATATATACTTGTGACTCAAGTTGGTTTGTTTGAATTAGTTGTATGTATTCATCTGGGTATTTGAAATATGAATTGAAAGTCAGGATAATGGTTAAGTTTGATTGTGTATAAAACTATTGGTCGCTTAGTATAAAATGATAAATTTGCTATACAAAATAGGTTTATACATACATACATGCATGCATGTGCACGCATGCACGCGCACGCACACACACACACACACACACACACACACATGAGTATATTTGTATATATATAAATATATTTATATATGCTCGCACACACACACACACACACACACACACACACACACAAACACATGATTATATTTGTGTGTGTGTATATATATATATATATATATATACATACATACTCAAACTTGATTCAAAAGGCTTTATGGGATTACTGAGTACATATATGTTATATGTATAACCTTTTACATTAACTATATATGTATACATTTATGCATATATCCATGAAATTTGATTATGTACATATACATTTCTATATAAACCTACATTGAAAAATTATCAGGCTACTATAGAAGACAATTTGCATTATGTTTTAAACTTGCCTATGTTAAGGTTTTGTTATGTTATGTTTATTTTAATACAAACACATACAGTTTCAAAAATATAGATATACTATTAATTATTTAATGAAATTTAGTAATGTATATACTAGTTCATTATGTCTTTATAAATTAGTCAGGTTAGTTATTTTATAGAACCTGGGTAAAGGTAGGAGAATGACTGTATGTGGAATTTTTTATGATTTTATGTGAAGATCAAGCCAAGAATTGTTATTGATTTTGCAAGTTTTAATATGTTCATTATGTGTTATAACTATGCTTAAATAGAGATGATTGTGTATTCTAAAATTAGATTTAAACAAAGAAAAGTTTTAAAATAGTCAAGTGGGGATTGAGTATAATGAATTATATAAATAAAGGCATAAAATTTATATAGACTATTTCATGTGATTATAATGGATGTCCCATATGGGGCCTAGTTAATTGTGTTTTTAGATTTGATTATATGCATTTTGTTTATATGAAAGTTTCAAAATGATTGAAATAGGAATATTTTTGTTTAATTGAATAGAATATATCATTGGATGTATATTACATTTGCATTTTGTGAAAGTTTGTATGTTTGATTTATACAAGTATAAATGTGAGGGAATTATCTAGTTTTTAAAAAGGGGCTATGGGGCTATTTTATGGACTAGATGTATACATTATAGTACATAGAATACTCTAAGTCATGGCAAATGGATGTATACTTAGAATATACCATATATGATAAATAATTGTATTGCATTAAAAATGATATGGGGAATTATATATATATATATATATATATATATATATATATATATATATATATATATATATATATATATATATATATATATATATATATATATATATATATATATATATATATATATATATATATATATATATATATATATATATATATATATATATATATATATATATATATATATATATATATATATATATGATTTTGGATTGTGTAACATATCTGATCAAATTATAAAATATATATGCATATTATACTCAGTCGTGTTGTGCTTGAAAACATTATTACCATTGGTGTGTAATTGATTGCTTGAGATATATTTTAATGTTAAGGATAAGCATTAAAATAATCTATTAAAAGATTAAATATAAGTAATTAAGATGTTTTGGATCAAATTTATTTATATGTGGAATATAAACTATATTTTATAAGCTTATGATATACTATTCTTTGATGGAGAAACATCATTATTAGTTGCTTAGTATGATAGGTAACTGATAGTTTTGATGTGGTCATACCTAGATGGTATGTTTAAGACTATTTTTAGATTCTATTTATTATTTTTAACAAACTAGATAAATGGATTCATATCACTTCATTTGATGAACTAAACGAATGTGTGATAATTCTTTATTTAGGTTAATTTTTATTTGTTGAGTAATATTTTTGAATGAATATTTTAGTTTTAATATTATTATATGATTTTAAAAACTTTTACATTCATGACCTTGAATAAGCAGTGGATTAATTCCACTAGATTAATTAGTGTTATCAATGCAAGATGAGGCATAATCTAATTGAGTGGTGTATATGAATTTGAATGATCCTAGAGATCATTTATTATTAAAAATTTGGCCAAAATAATATGTGATAAACATTATCATTTCATATATTGATAGATTTTTCATATTTATGCAATATCATATTAGAATGGATTTATTTATGTACACATTATGCATTGTATATCTTTAACACATGTTCTGCTTTGCTATTTTAAATTCTTGCACTATCATTATCTACCCATCTATGAAGGGAGGTCCATCCCCTTGTTTAGAAGATAGTGAAAAGAACTTATGGTCTATGTTTGGTGTGCAAAAGCACTCGAATGATGCTCCCTCTTAGTTGGAGTATTATACTTGAGATTACATAATGATACTTGAGTCATGGATACTCTTAAGTCATGGGGACTCTACCTAGATGAGCTTTGTATTATATTTTAACATTTTATATATTATTATGTATTACTAAATCTATATTATTTATACATTATATTTCTATAATAGTGGTTGTAATGATGTATCAGTTGTGGCTGGAATTGTACTATTTCATTTATAATGATATGCGATATTTATTATCATTTCAATATTATTCATTATTTATTTAATTTTTCATGGTTATCCTAGTTAAATTGATTAGATGTAAAATTTATGGTTAACTAAAGTAATACAATTATTTAAACATCATTAGTTAGATTTCTTGTGGTGAAATCTATATGTTGAATATGTGTATGTAATTTTTTTTAATATTACAATATTCTGATAAAATCTTGTGAGGTTGTTACATTATGGTATCATATCTAAGACTAAAATTTTAAGATTTAATGTATTTACTAATGAAAACTTATTATCCTAATAAGTAGGAAAAATAATGGTGAATGCTAGACCAATAGGTGAGGATACTTAAAATACCAAATCCCCTATTTGTCTAAATCAATTTGGCATTAATCAAGATATGAAGTTGGATGGAATATTCAAAACCATGCAAGATAATAAGTACCAAATAATGGACTTGTAATGGATAGTACATGTCCATGAAGAGGATACCACTCAATAATAACCTAAAGATAATCTTAATGACTAAGAACTTATTCAAAATTAGAGGCATGAAGAGGTGAAAAACTCGAGTAGCTATAAAATTATCACATGACATGAAAAAGGTGAATCCACCCAAGTTTAATGAAACTATATTAAGGGATGAAATGGAAACATGGATGATATAAATGGAGAAGTATTTCAAGATTTAAAATTATTCTGAAGTCATGAAAGTAGTCTAGATATCTTATAATCTTATAGTGAAGTAATGACCTAGTGGGCAAACAAGAAGCTCAAGATGAACCTTGACTCAACCACCATCACTTAGGAATATTTTGTGACACTATTTAGGCCATGATGGCTTCTACATCTTTACTTATATCAAAAGCTTATAGATTTTCAAAATCTTAATCAAGGGGATTTATTAGTGAATGAATACTAAGAAAAATTCAACAAGATTTTTAAGGATGTACCTCAATATTAAGTATATGAGAAATTCAAAATAAAAAAAATCATTATGAGATTGAAACTAAAAATAGGAGGTGAAGTAGATGTGCACGGTACATATACCATGGATCAAGTTTTTCAAAAGGTGGTAAAGCAAGAATAGAAACTCAAATTTTTGCCCAAGTTAGAGATAAGTTATTAAAAAAAATTGGAAGTTCTAAACCAAATTTTAAGAAGAATAATTGGAAGCAAATGAGTGTATATTCTAAGAGTCAATTCAATAATTAGAATGCAAAGTTCAATAGTGGTTTGAGGAACCCTAAACCTGGTAATGGTTTGAAGGGAAACTAATAAAATAAAATGAAAGGACCATTTGGAGGTTCCTTCATATGTGGAGGTGACCATTTTATCAATAATGTCTTCAAGACAAATGAAAGAATAAGGGTTCAAATTTTGAACAATGTATGTTTTAGTAGTGGATTCATGTAGTTGTTTATAATCAATAAGCTGAGTATCAAGCTTCAACCATATAACTATTATGTATTTTGTTTGATCATCTAGTTTTTATTTTAATTTATAAAAGAGATATAAAAAGTTTCATTTCTCGTATAATGCTTACTAAGTTATATAGAAAGGATAGAGTAATGGAAAATGCATAGTTGATAAAATATGGGAATGAGTCAAAAGTCAAAGTTGACATGTGTCAAGTCAAAAGAGAGATTATATTACCTATGTTTACTATGGTAGTATATATTTATGAAGTACCATTAAGATCATATGATGTGATTCTAAGATTTAATGGGATTGTAAATCATAAAGCCAAGGTTGACTATTTTCTGAGGAAGATTGAGTCTCAAGATGATTTTAAAAATTAGAAACAACTTTAGGGAGAGAGAAGCGAATTAAAGATAAAGAAAATTTATAAAACTAAATTAAAAAAAGATTAAAATAATGGATGTCAGTCATTTGTCATTAAGATAAATTAGATGGAAAAATATAAGGAACCATATATTGAAGAATATCCTTTTTTGAGAAACATCCATGGCATGTTTTTAGAAGAATTACCAAGATTTCCACCTAAACATGAGTTTGATTTCTCAATTAATATCATACATAGATCAAAACCATAGTCTAAGGCATTATATAGAATGAAAACCATTAAATTAGTTGAGTTAAAGTCCCAAATTCAATATTTATTATCGAAAGGTATGATTCAACTGAGTGTGTCACTGTGAAGTGCTCTAGTTGTCTTCATTAAGAAGAAATATGACACTCTTCATCTATTCATAGACTACAAGATGTTGAATAAACCAATGATTAAGAATATATAATCATTGAAATCAATTGATGATCTCTTTAATCAAATGTAAGGAGTTATAGTATTTTCTAAGATTGATTATAGAGCTGTGTATCACTAGTTGAGGATTTTTGAAGAGGATATCCTGAAAATATTGTTTATGACTCAATATGAACACTAGGAGTTCATAGTGTTACCATTTGGATTGACAAATGTTGTAGTAACATTTATGAATCTTATGAATAGTGTATTTAGAGATTATCTAGATTATTTTTTGTTTGTTTTTCTTGATGGCATCCTCATTTATTTCAAGGATGAGGAAGAGCACTTACAACATCTAAAATTGATTTTGATATATTTGTGAAAGCATAGATTACATGTAAATTTGTCTAATTGTGATTTTTTAAAATAAAGTGTAGTATCTAAGACATATTATCTATGTGGATGGTATTTTAGTAGATCCAACAAAGATAAGATAAATTATGGAGCGGCTAGCACCAAATAATGTGCATAAGGTAATAAATTTCATGGGATTAGTGGGATATTATAATAAATTAATTCTAAATTTATCTAAGAAGAATAATCTAATTACCTCTCTTAAATATAAGCATCTAAGTTTATCTATTCATATAAGTGTGAGGTAGCCTTTCAAGAACTAAAAATGAGGCTTCCATCAGCACCAGTGATAAGAGTTCCTAATCCTAATGGTCAATTCTCAGTGATCACTGATGCATCTAGGGATGGAATTGGAAGATTTTTTATGTAGGATGGTTTAGTGGTAGCTTATGAGTCTGAGAAATTGAAGTCATATGAGGTGAATTATTCCCCTCATGACCTATAATTTAAGATAATTGTGCATTCTCTACAAGCTTTAAGGCATTATCTATTGGGAACACTATTTGATCTCAAGACTGATAATTTGAGACTTGCATCTTCACCCAACTAAATATGAATGGTCATAAAAGATGATGGTTATATTTATTATTTTATTATGGTTTTGATATTAACTATACCAAATTTAAGGATAATAGTTTACCCAATGCACTAAGCTATAGGAGCTACATAGTAGTTTGGCCACTATCAAGGGTACTTTCAGGGATCAATTAAACAAATTCTTGTTATGAGATGATTTCTATGATTAAGTCAAGAAATAATTATCTAAGAATGATTATAATCCTAAGGGTTTTAGGATAGATAAAGATGGTCTTCTATGGTAAAATGGTAGGATGTATGTATCTTATAAGGAAAATCTAAGGAGTGCAGTACTAAAAGAACTATAAAATGACCCATATTCAATATATCTAAGATTAACCAATCCCATGGATGATCTTAGACCACTCTATTTTTATAAAGGAATCAAGAAAGATGAAATCTATTTTGTGTTTCATTATCTGAAACGTCAATGTGTGAAAGTTGAATATATGCACCTGGATGGATTTTTGTATCCACATGACATACTGGAATAGAAATGTTAGGTGATCAGTATGGACTTTTTCTAAGTTTTTCCATTATCTTGTAATAATTATGATATGATCTTGGTAGTATTTGACAAACTAACCAAGGTATCTCACTTTATACTAGGCAATTTGACTAATGATACACCTATGCTTTTGAAGATATTCATAAAGGAAGTGTATTGGTTGCATTGTTTTTTAGATAAGATGATTTTGGATCATGATCCAAATATGACTTCTAGATTTTGTTTGACTCTAAATTTAGCTTTGGGTACTCATT
This sequence comes from Torreya grandis, assembly GCA_037957365.1. Taxonomy (NCBI): domain Eukaryota; kingdom Viridiplantae; phylum Streptophyta; class Pinopsida; order Cupressales; family Taxaceae; genus Torreya; species Torreya grandis. The sequence continues at coordinate 19,536 of JARHVA010007809.1, forward strand.
TGAACTTCATCACTATTTATCACCACAAATCAATGGATAAATAGAGTGAATTAACCATATTTTAGAAGATTTCCTTCATATGTATTACATAGATCAACAGCAAAAGTGGGAAGAATACATTCCATTGGTTCATTTTACTTACAACAAATCATACCAATCAACATTGAATATGGTTCCATTTGAAGAATTTAATGGAAGGAGGTGTATAACACCAATTAGTTAGAATAGGTTAGAAGATAGGGTAGTCTTAAAACCTGAGACGATTTTAAAAATAAAATGTCAAGTTAGGATAATCAGACAGAGGTTGACCAAGGCAAATGATAGATAGAAAAGTTATGTTTATCTGAAGAGAATAGATAGGTAGCTTTCTATTGGTGATAATGTTTTTATATGAATTAAGCCTTAGAAAAGTTTGATTAAATTTAATAATTTAATGAGACTTTCACTAAGATATGTGGGACCTTGGAGGTTTTGGAATCGATCAACCTTGTAGCTTATATGATTTATTTGCAAACAAAATCACTAAGAGGGTAGGTAAATTAGTGATGCAATAAAATCAAATTCAATTCCAATTCTTAAAACTCTTAACCATTCAACATAATCACTCATGAAGCATATAAACCATTCATTTCAATGAACAAAGAAAAAAATGCAAAATCAAAGCATATAACACATGAATTATGTGGGAAACCCTCATGGGGGAGAAAACCCACATGAGAAAATATTTGAAATAATATTCAATAAATATATTTCTTCAATTTATATCAGCACCAACTGATAATGGATTACCCACCCATAAATTTAGTCAAGCACCCACTTGACCTTAAGCTAGCACCAACTAACAAAGAGTATACCACCCCCTTGATGATCAAGCACCAGCCAAATCACCTCCAAACTAATATCCACCTCTAATATAATGTCTTTCACACCTGATTATGGTCTTATATTTCTATAACACTTGAAAACCTACCTCTCTACCTCATACAATTGATGGTAGTTCATACAAACATAAATTTTCCTTTTACATAGGCATACAACAACTCTTTCTCTTTTTTACCCCCCATATGCATGCTCATGACCTTGAGGCCATTACTTATTCATAATAGTATCATATTATGTGTAAATATAATATTTGAACATAATAAATATCTATCATACAAACCTTTTCATTACTCTTTCAATATATAATCAATGTACTTCTTCACTCTAGGTCATCTAGACAAGCTAGGTCTAATCATGTCTTAAATCAATACAAAAAATTATTGATTACCTTCAGCACCACTATCTAATTTTCTTGACATATTCAACATGATATTATAATTTTTTTCATTCCTTCAAAAAATTCTGAAAATTCTCATACCATTTGATATATTCCTCAAATATCAAAACATTTGCACTAGGTCACTAAAGCAATATAGGCCTAATAGCCTTGAAACAAATATGGTTACTTGCTCATGACCTGAAATAAATAATGCTGTACCATTTTCATATATTCAAAATGACTTTTTTTTTTAATGGCCTTTTAATCTTATGAAAATTCATATATAGTTTTCTTCACACACCAATTGTGTAACAAGCACCATGAGACCAAAATCACCTTCTATATATCCATTATTCTTTCTCTAATCAATCTTGGTTGGCCAAAACACTTTACATAACCATTAAGACATCTCTATAACTTATATAAACATAAAAATATATCTTAGGAAATTTTACATACAATATAAATCAACTCATTACGTCAACCATGATTCCAATGGCTCAAAACAACACATTAGGCTTAAGCAAGACCTAAGCAATTAGCCCTCCATTAGGCCACACATTACACTTAGATGTAAATAGCCCTTAACTAAATATGGAACAATTTTAAACACTTTAAAATAATTTAATTTATTCCATAATTATTTTTAACAATCCATATAACACTTACAAGTCAATCATTCACCTTATGAAACCTCTTTTAACCCTCAAGCCTTCAATAGGTCCCATACAAACCTAATTAACCTTCATGGAACACTATGAGACACTATGGTCCATGTGGCCTTTAAAATTTTAAAAAATCAATTAAAATAATTTAATTTCATCTAATTTTAGTTTTATATATGCTTAAGAAACATCAAATCATTTGCTCATACTCTAAAAATTCCATTAGGTCTTAAAGACCTAATAGGCTTAATTAGTTCAAAAACATTGTCCTCACAAAAGAGGCTCAAACTAACTGAATATGAACTTTCCAAGTATAATAAAAATATGTAATGAAATATTTAGACCTAAGAAACATCATAAAATCCATAATACACCTTAATTATTCATCCAAATTCTCATAAACACCACTGCAAGAAGCCTAGTCAAACCTACAATAATTATAGTCAGTAAAAGTTAAATTTGACCTGTAATAACTTCACCTGTACTAATAGTCAAAACTCTAAATCATATTTAAGATTATATATATGGATTATAATTAATTTTTTATTTTTATATCAATAATATTTGATCAATAATTTTTATTTTAAAATCATTTCTTTGCACCTGAATTTATTCTTAAAAAACATAGTCAATAATAATCAACTCTCACATGCAATAAATGAAATTGTAAGAACATTCAAACTTCCTAATCAACTTTCTTGTATATCCATTTAATTCCTAAAAAAAAATTATTTTTACAAAATAATAAAATTCATCCATTATCTAAAATTTTAAATAAAATACTATTGACTAGTTTTCCTTTGTATAATGTTCACTTAATATTGCAAATTTTGCGAAGTATGGAAACTAGTGAAATCTTCTTGGGAGACCAACTCTGCACTGCCATAAATTTTAATATACATAATTTCAAGACCTAAAAATTTTACCACATAATTTAATAAAATATTTTAATCCATACATATACCAAAATTCTCCTAAGACATTCACATGTGTGAATTCTAATGTCATCACTCTACCTACTCAACCTGATTTGACAAGTGAACAAGGATGATCTAGACAAGCACAAAAGCATTCCAAAGTCTTCATATCACCTCCATAGGTACACAAATAACTATTTACACCTCATATGACCATTATAATAGTAACATAATATCAATGTTCTCTATCATCCCAAAGATCTACACACATGATATGCACTCTCAAATCCACTTGGAAACTCTCACTTTGTCATTAATGAATTATATACTAAGATCACCTTGAAATCAATGGTAATAAATACATATCAATACCATGATAAACATATATATCTCTTTTCCTTAATGTCTTCCATGTATCTTATCTTAAAAAGTATATAATTGATCCTTCACATGTTAGATTGGAATGCTTTACAAAATCTAGATCCTGGGGTGATCATGGTAAAACCTATAAGAGTAATTAACACTTGAAATCTCTATTTTATAATATATAAGTGTCATAGTGAAAGTTCATGTGGGATAAATATTTTGAGGATAGTTCCACCTGGGAGGACTACAATGAGTTTTAGAGGATATTTCCACATTTGTTTGGTTGATTTGCTACTGCATATTATATTATTTTCTACTAAATAATGTTTTTAATTCATAAATTATGTTTGAATGAATGTCATCAGGATGATGGCAATATTTAAGGGTGAATGATGTCACATACCAATTTCTCTCTAAGCTAAATAACATGTTTGATCCATAGATTATTATGGTTGATTAGTTCATTAACTAATATTTGATTAAGCTTAAATGACATATATTAATTATGGGACAATTGATGTTGCTTAATTTACATGATTAGTTTTTGATGATCTAGTAGTGATTTTAAATTTAGTTTATTGTGATAATATTTTATTATTAAATACCAATATTTTATAGATATAATGATATTTTGGGCTAGCTAACTTTCTTTTTATGAGGTGGATGCTAGACAAATATTCCCTCAGAGTATGATAGAAGGAGAGCATCATCATAGAGGGTGGTTAGATGGAGATGTTAGAGGTTGACAAAAAATAAATCTGGAAACCCTTGCACACAGCACTAAAAATATCATGTTTTATAATTTATTATTTAATTTAGATATTGTAGCATGTTTTGTGTAATTTTATTTTAGGTGATTATTAACATGTTTTCTAGTATAATCTTGGTTGTTGATGATGATCGTATTGATTATTCAAGTGAATTCACTAGTTTTGTGATCATATTATTTTATCTTTTATCATGCAATTGTTTGACTGAATGAGTGAATTTAGTTATGTTTCACTTACCTTAATATGTTGTTAAGTATGGATGTATAGTATTACAATATGATGACCTATTACATTATTATTATTCATCTGTAAAGTTTAGATAATAATAATTAAAGATTATTATTATATATACTAAATCTATATGTCAAAAGACACAAATAATTTTTTTAAATACCTTTGTATTCGATTAACTATTGACTCGAGGTTTGATTTTAAATATATGAATATATTGTTTTTAATTGTTAATAAATATATGAATATATTTATGATATGTGATAGTATAGTCATGTGGAACTATTATTCCTAAGAGTATTGCCATGAAATAGAATCTATATTCTATTTTACTTAGTTGAGGGTTGTTGCATGGGAATACTTTGGTCATTGACAAGTTGATAAACTTTTCATGGAATAGACATTGGAGACTAAATGATTAAGGTTTAGTTGGTTGATGATTTTTTACTATCATACAAATTTTAAAAAGAATATAAAATGATTTTTCATGGACTCAATAAAATCCTCAAAATGATTAGGGTTACTAAGCATCTATTAACTTTGATTAATCATCTCTTTTGACTGAAATATAGAGGTTACTATGTTTTCATGGTGATAGACTTTGAAAATTTGTTGAAAATTTTATACATACATTTATATAGTTAGTTAAAGCAGTCATTAATGGTGGAGGGTAAGAGAATGAAAAAGAAGATAAAGAGGTCTATGTGAAAAAAAAATGATGAATGACATAGAGAATATGGTTTTAGAATGTGAATAAGGTGAAAATTTGAAAGGAAAAGAAAAGAATTCATTCAGCTTCTTTGGCATTCATAGGTAGGTTTTGTATTTCAATTCCTGTGTGAATAATGAAAGGATTTTTCAAACTAAGTATTGGATTACTAATTTTTATAGGTTTAAATCTAGAGATTATTGAGTGGTATGCGCAGCCCTGTCGAAGGGTTGGTCTCCATAGAACCCCACATTCGACTCAAGGAAACCTAAGGGTTGTGGGTAAAGCCATAAAATTGCCATGACTATTAAGCCTATATGAAAACTTGTCTTATAAACATTTTATTAGTTTAAAAAACTATGTACATAAATAGGGAGCTATTATTGAAGGGTAAATACTTGTGTCTCGAGGTAGGTTGTTAAAACTAGTTGTGTATATTAATTTGGGCATTCGAAATATGAATTAAAACTTAAGATAATTATTGGATTTGACTATGTATACACCTATTGATATTTAGGTATAAAATGAGAAGTTTTTTAATACAAAAGGGATATATATATATATGTATGTATGTATGTATGTATATATACATATTAATCCCATAAATCCCTTTAAATCGAGTTTAAGTATGAATATATAAATATATTTATATATATACAAATATATATAAGTATATGTATACATATTTTATCAGATTAAACTATATATATATATATATATGGTTTAATCTGATAAAATATGTATACATATACTTATATATATTTGTATATATATAAATATATTTATATATGCATACTTAAACTCAATTTGAAAGGATTTATGGGATTAATACGTATATATAAATTTATATGTATAACCCTATATCCCGACTATGTCCATATACATTTATGTGTATATAAATGTAATTTGTTTATGTACATATACATTTTTGTACAAACTTATATTACAAAATTATTAAATTATTACAGAGGATTGTTTGCATTGCATTTTAATCTTTCCTTTATAGGAAAATTGGGGGTTAAGGTTTTGTTTTATAATGTAATTTTAATACAAATATATACATGTTCAAAAATATAATTATACTATTAATTATGTAATGAAATTTAGTAGTGTCTATACTAGTTCATAAGAGATTTGTGAATGAGTTGGGTTAGTCATTTTATAGAACCTGGGTATGGGTAGGAGAATGATTGTGTGTGGACTTTGTTATGGTGTTATGCAAAGATCAAGCCTAGATTTTTCATTGATTTTATAAGTTTTAATATGTTCATTATGTGTTAGAACTATGACTTAATAGAGATGGTTGTGTATTCTAAAATCATCTTTTAAATAGAGAAGATTTGTAATACATTCAAATGGTGATTGTGTATGAGGAATTATATAAATAAAGTCTTAAAATTTATACAGATTGTTTCATGTCATTATAATGGATGGCCCATATGGGGCCTAGTCGACTATGTTTTTAGATTTAATTATATGCATTTTGGTTATATGAATGTCTCAAAATAATTGAATTAGGATTGTTTTTGGTTAATTGAATGGAACATATGGTTGGCTATATGTTACATTTGGATTTTATGAAATTTTATATGTTTCATTTAAACAAGTATAAATGTGGGTGAATTGTCTAGTTTTAAAAAAAGGGGTTATGGGGCTATTTTATGGACATGATGTATACATTACAATATATGGAATAATTTAAGTCATGGATAACAAATGTCTACTCAGATATACCATGTTGGATAAAAAAAATTGAATTGCATTAAAAATGATTTGAGGAGTGTGTGTGTGTGTGTGTGTGTGTGTGTGTGTGTGTGTGTGTGTGTGTGTGTGTGTGTGTGTGTGTGTGTGTGTGTGTGTGTGTGTGTGTGTGTGTGTGTGTGTGTGTGTGTGTGTGTGTGTATGTAACACATATGATAAGATTATACCATTTAAATATATATGTATATTATACTCAATTGTATTGTGATTGAAAACATTATTACCATTGGTGTGTAATTGATTGCTTGACATATATTTTAATGTTATGGATATAAACATTATATAATGAAATTAAGAGATTAAATATAAGCAATTATGATGTTTTGGATGGGCTTCATTTATATGTGAAATATAAATTATATTCTATAAGCTTGTGATATATTGTTTTTTCATGGAGAAATAACATTATGAATTACTTAGTATGATAGGTAATTGATAGTTGTTTAAGACTATTTTTTTATTCTATTTATTATATATAATAAACTAAATAAATGGATTCATATCACTTTATTTGACAGAGTAAATGTGTGATAATTATGTACTTAGCTTAATTTTTATTTTCTAAGGATGGATATTTTGAATTAATATTTTGGTTTTAATATTATTATATGTTTTTACCAAATCTTAAATTCATGACCCTGATTAAGTGGTGGATGGATTCCACTAGCTAAATTAGTACCATCAATGCAAGATGAGGTGTAATTCAATCAATTGGTGTGTATGAATTTGACTAATCTTAAAGATCATTTATTATTAAAAATTTCACCAAAGTAATGTTTGATAAACATTACCATTTCATATGTTGATACAAATTTCATATTTGTGTGATATCATATTAGAATATATTTCTTTATTGTACACATTATGTATTAGACATCTTCAACACATGGGTTTTGGTTCGTTACTCTAGATTCCCACACCATCATTATCTACCCATCTAAGAATGGAGGGTCATCCCATTTTTTGGGAGATAGTATAGGGGATTTATGGTTTGTGGTTGGTGCAGAAAAGTGCTCAAATGATGTTTTCCCTCGTAGTTGGAGTACTATACTTGAGACTACTCTTAAGATTACATATTGATACTTGAGTGATGATGAATTTTGATTTGTGGATAATTTGATCAAAGGAGTTTTGTATCATGCTTTATCATTTGATATATTACTATGTATTTCTGAAATTGTATCATTTATCATTATACTTATGCAATAGTGGTTATAATTTTGTATCATTCATGGCTGAAATTGTACTATTCTATTTATGATGATATGTGGTATTTATTATTTTTTAGTATTGTTCATGATTTATTTATCATTTCATTGTTATCCTTATCTAATTGAATTATATATAACATTTATGGTTAACTAAATTGATATAATTAGATAAAGATCACTAGTTAGGTATTTCATGGTGAAATCTATATGTTGAATATATGTATTTTTTTATTAATATTACAATATTACAGTAAAACCTAGTGGGGTTGTTACATTATTGGTGTACATATACTAGTGTAGCAATCCAAAAGTGCATATACATGTTAGTTGTGCCAATCGTCATCAAATTTGGTGATAATTCTGCTAAGAATGTTATTGATCATCTTATTCATTACCTCTAATTGACAAGTACCCTATGGGTAGTATGGTGTGGAGAATATTTTTCAAATTTTTTATTTGGTATAGAAATTTTTCATTATTTTTATTCTTGAAACAAGTCCCATTATATATAATAATTTATTGATAATATTGGTCATGATAAATTGATAAATATCCTCTTTTTTTGTTGATTGTAGTGGCATTACTTCTACACACTTTGTAAAATACTCTATTATTGTGATAATGAGTTTGTGGCCACTTTTTAATTTTGGGTTTATTTTACCAATTAAATTGAATCCCCATAATATGAATGGAAAAAAATGATATGATAGGTTGAAGTTTTTATGAAATTACATGTTGTAAGTTACCATGGCATTCATACTTGTTACATAATTTTGCATACTGTCAACATCTTTGTTCCATAATTGGCCAGTAGTAGCCTTGCTTGAGTGATTTATGTGACATTGATTTACCTCTAAAATAATCACCACATTTTCTATTGTTTATATGTCAAATAGCTAATTTATCTTATTATACTATTAAACATATGAGTAAGTGTCCATCAAAAGATGTTTTATTTGAAATTTGCATTTCATTCTTTGTAAAGGTATTTAAGGTGATAGATTTGTTCTTTGTAAAGGTATTGCATAACCATTTGGATGGTGTTGAACTACATGCAGTGAATAGTACTATTAGAGGGATAAGGTTTACATCAGACACTGATAGAGAATATAATAATTTAATCATGAATAAATCTTATTTTGCATCCATCTAGGGATCAATGATGTGACACTTTCCATTGCATCAACATGATGGTTATCTTTGAATATAATGTTTGCAATAGAAAAATTGTCAAATTAAGCACATAAAAACTGAACCATGTCCTTATAAGGAATCAAGTGTTACTTATTTTATTTTGTAAACATCTATGAATTGATTTATAATTAATTGGGAGTCCCCATAAACATTGATTAATTTTATCTTGAGAGCTTGAGCTGAATGAAGGCCTAATATGAGATATTTGTATTATGTGATGTTGTTAGTGCATGATAAATTGATCTATATGTAAGAGGTAGTGTGTCCCATGGGATCGATGAAAACAATTTTATCATCAACATAAGATGCACATTTAGACCCATAAAATAACATTATCCATGTGTCAACAATGGTATTATATGCTACAAAATCATCTCTAAAATCATCATTAATAAGATTTATATCTAGTAATGTAGCTATTACCAAATGATCTATGATGATTTATCCTTTTACATATTTTTTTAATGTTATTTTGAGGTCAAATTGAGTAATTAAAAAAACCAATTTGGTAATATGACCTAAAAGATGTGATTTTGACGTAAGGAATTTCAAGGGATCGACATTGGTAATGATCTATGTTTCATTGTTAATCATGTTGTGACAAAGTGTTTGAGTAGTGAATACTACTGCTAAGAAAATATTTTCTATTGCTAGATAATTTCACTCATATTCAACTAGTGTGAAAATGATGTAGTAAATTACTCTTTTTAATGTTAGTTATCATATGTGTGCTAGGAGTGCCCCCAATGCATGATCTATCATATAAAGGTAAAGTAGAATTGGTTTACCAAGTATATGTGAAAGTAATATGGGAGGGTTGAGAAAGTATTTATCAAGTGCATTGAATCTCTCTTGACATGTAAGATCCCACTCAAATTGTATATCATACTTAAGTAGTCAAGTAAAGGACTAGGTTTTATCAGTGAGTTATGCACAAATCAATGAATTTTCTTGAATTTTCCCCTAAAGGGACCAATTTTTTAAAAAAATAGTAAAAGGAGGCATATACATGATTACTTTGAACTTCTTAGGTTCAACTTCTATACCACATGAAAATATAATGAAACTCAAAAGTTTTATTAAGGAAACTCCAAAGACACATTTATTATGGTTAAGTCAAACATTATATTTTATTAGTCTTTCAAGGATTTTTCACAAATTAGTGGCATTATGTTTTTGTTCTTTTGACTTGGCTAATAAATCATCGACATAATCTTTGACTATCTTGTGAATGAGACCATGAAAGATGTGCATCATAATGTGTTAGTAAGTTTCACCAGCCTTCTTTAATCCAAATAGAACTATTATATAGTAAAAGGTTCCCCATGGTGTCATGAAATAAGTATTTTATTAATCTTATTTAGTTATTTTGATTAGATTATACTTGGCAAAACCATCCATAAATGAGAGAATATCATAGCCAGTTGTGGAGTCTACTATCATATCAATGTTTGGCAAAGGGAAACCATCTTTAAGGAATTATTTGTTGAGGTCCCTAGAGTCACAACAACATCAAATTTTTCCATTATGTTTGATAAAAAAAACTATATTGGTAGCCCACTGTGGATGTGTGACTCATTGAATGAAACCAACATCTAGCAAATGTTGGATTTCATATTTAACAAAGAGAGACTTTAGGATGAGTTTTGTGAATCTTTTGATTTATTAGTTTAGCTTTTAGAATAATGTAATTTTGTGTACTATGATTGATGGATCAATGCCATCCATATCATAATAAGCCTATGCAAATACTTTAGGAAAATTATCTAAAATTTGATGAATATCTATGTCTTCTAATTTATGCAATTTGGAAACCAAGAGTATAATGCAAGGATTAGTTTTAGTGCCATAATTAAACTTGAGTATTTACTCATTAAGCAATGTAAATCAATCTAAAATATATGTATTGTATCATCTATATCAAGTAACATATTATCCAAATCATTTGGACACTCACCAAACTATGCCTGAGCACTTATGGAATGAGGAAACCTATTATTATGATATAAATAAGGGAGATCCTCATAAGCACCTAAGAATTATGAGAGCTTCATCATTAACAAAATCAATGAGAACTAGTAGATCTAGTGATATTGTATCATAGATGAGGTCATGGTATATGACTAAAAGTGTATAAACATGATTCACTATATCAATTTCTTGTGGGATAAGTGGATAAAATGTGATGTGTTGAGAGGCATTGTAAGAGGATATGGTGTTAGATGTATCATTTCTATAACCAAGTCCTTAATTTACCTATTGATCATATGCTTTAATGAGATATATAATTCCCTATTCATGATAGTAAAGGCCCTGACCTATGTAACCCATCTTTTGAAAATATTGTATACTGGAAATAAATGGTGTTTTTGTATGTTTATTTTGAATTATATACTGGGGTGGTGTAGTATTAAAATCCATGTGTGGAATATAATTACATGAAGGATTTGTATGCTAACAATACTTAAATGGTTTTTTTCTCAATATGGCATGTGTGTATATGGCCTCTATAGATGAATTTTAAACATGTATTTAACATTTATAAAACTAAGTGCATAGCATAGATCTATGCCCTACCAAGTAAGATATTGTAGTTGAGATCATTTGGCATGAATTAGCATGTTGAAGGTAGTCTTTGGGGTTTAAGGGTAAGGTTTTAAATGATTTGACCCAAAGAAATTCATGGAATATATTCAAACCCTTGGATGCTCGTATTGGAAGGATCTAAATTTGTAGGATGGATGTTAAGACAATTTAGAAAATAAATGTTGCATATGTTTAATCTTGATACATTATAAACTAAGACTCATTGGACACCTACCTTGTTGATTCATAAAGAGGAATACAGAGGTACATGTAGATCTATGATGTGCTAAGGTGAAAACTCCTCTCTCTAAAGAAATTTTCTCTTATGTCCAATTCATAGTGTTGATAATAGAAGTCACATAGGTGGGCTCATATGTTCATGGTACCTAAGTATCCTAAAGTAATACATACAAAATATATTTGTATGTGTTAGACTACTTTAAGATCTCTAAAATGGAAATTTTACTCAAATAAGTAATACTTTGATCCATAAATTTATAATCATAGGTGTTGTAAACCTATCAATCTTTAGGACCACATGAATACATCATAAATTGTACCACAAGGTCTACAAATAATGTAGAGCTAAAATCACACGAGATGTGAGTTAGATGTTTGTGATCGATAAGTAGGAGGGATAAGTGATACCAATGATGCTTTGATATGTCTAATAATGATGGTAAATGAGTGAACTAGAGAAAAAAATGCATCTAATGGGGATTGATTTGTTTTACGTAATATAACTAGTTGATGGGTGTCATTATTCCCTTCATTTAATCAACTCTCTGTTGATGTCATATTCAACTAGGGGTGTGTTTAAATCTATATGTAACAAGAATAATCTTATAAGTTTAGTAATTGATTTTAGGTGTTTATATATATATATATATATATATATATATATATATATATATATATATATATATATATATATATATATATATATATTGCTTTGGGGAATCTTTAATGTCTTAAGGACTTCTTGGTTAAAACCTTATTGGAATTAAACTGTGAAAATCTGCTAGAAGTAAGCACACATTAAAGATATAAATTGCTAGAAATAAACACACTTTGCTAAAATGAATTTGTTGGAAATAAACACACTTTTGTATAATTAAATAGATTATTGAAAATGAACAACCTTTACATAATTAAACACATAATTTAGAATGATTATAAAATGATTGCAAAGAAATGAGAACTTAATCTAGAACACCTGCAGGGACAAATTTACAAAAAAAATAACTTAAGGAATTGAAAACATTTATAAATTTAATAGATCTACCTATTTTATTTTGAAGATAAAATATAAATACCAATAAAAATGAAGATCTTGGTTCTTAGAGGAGTTGGCCCTTGCTCTGCCTAGAAATAAGATTGAACAACTTAATTCTATCTCAAAATAGAAATGGCTATTTTATTGATAAAATGTTCTGCATTACAAAAATGTACTAGATCTATATCAATCTATCTCTATCCGTATTCCTCTATTATTCAATTAATACCCTTTTTCTTATATTCTTCTAAGTCTGTATATATATTCTTCTTTCTTATAGTGCATTGATGGCTGTAACTATTTCACAAATATGATGGAATTGAATCATGCCTAGAATAGATGTTGAATTAAAATGTGGCTTGATGTACAGATGTGTGATAAGTGTATTGGGTCTGCAAGTATATAAATCAAAAGTTTGCTCTTGATTAATAGTATTATTGATTTTACAGATTGTCATCCATTTGGAATAGATCTTTATCAATTCTAGAACTATAGAAGAGTTCCAAAACTAAAATAAATCATTCCATATCTAACCACGAAAGTTTTGATAATTTTGGAACTAAATATAGAGTTCTATAACTAAGTCTAAAAATTTTAGAACTAAATCTGAAATTTCTAGAACTATGTTTGAAAGGTCTTAAACTAAGTGACAAAACTTGTAATAGCATGGTGGAGTTCTGGAACTAAGCTGTATTGATTCCAATACTTCCAAAAACATGCAATCCACTTCATATTTGTTTTTTAGCCTGATGATGACTTATTTTATTACAAAACTTGAATTTTCTTAAACACATTGCTAGGAATTACAAAGCTTTTAAATGTTAGAATTACAATCAATGAAAGATGGACAATTACAACCTCACTCATATCAGATCAAATAAAAGTCACAAAAAATGCAGTCGAACTTAATAAAAAGAGAGAGTAAGATGAGGTCATTTATTGTACATTTAATGGGCATATCCTAGCTTCATCATTTCTTCGATACTTACATGTTTTCAAGTCCCTTTACAAACTTTACTCTTCAAATTTAGGATTGTATATTCTACATTCCATTTGATTGCTTAGATCAAATACTATAATTGAATATTCCAATGCTTTGATTTAGAGGTACTATACCCTGCTTTTGCTTCTAATTTTCTCTTCCATTACTCAAATTGAGTGGGATCTTGAGGTTCTCTATTTTTACAAGGAGATATGGGGGTGAGAAGTAGAGGTGGCCTTGTTCGCATACCTATCCATATGCACCTATGAGCTTCATTGATCTGAGGAATTATTGTGCATAAAGCTTTTGCGCTTTCTAGATTCTAGATAAAATTTGAAGGGAATATTACTTCCCTTATTTTCAATGCCCTCAAGAGAAATTCCCATATTTTCAAGCATGCATCATAAATATTATCATAATTTTCCTTTTCATAAGAGATGAAGGCATTAATGCTTTTTTGTAAATTGGCAAGATAAGGTTCCTTGAACCTTTTATCAAATACATGGGTTCTAAAATGTATTGTAAAGGTGGTTGGGTTGCCATAATGAATTCTCATATAGAGACCAGATGAATTAGCCTTTAATAGATGCTCTAACTCCCTCTCTTTCCATACAATCTAATTCTGAAGAATAGAAACAAATGCATTAAGCTAACTTTCCCCTACATACAAATTGATCATAAAACCTAAATTCTTTTCTAGCATGAAATTGGAGAGGTAAAATTCATAGAGAATTTTTTTTTGTTCTGCATTGGCTAAGGAATACGTTGTTGAGAAATCAACTTCATCTTTTATTTCATGTGGAAGGCCACATGTTATCCTTGCCAACTACCAGTGAATGAATTATTCCTCTAAAAACATACTATATGCAAGAGAAGGTCTTCTGCATGTAAGTAGTTTTTCACTCATCATGCAAACCATTTGTATTTTTATAAGATATTTATATTTATCATTTTCCTCCTTTCCCATTCTTTCCTTGCTTTCTTTTCTTCCTTGACTTTTTCTTTCAAGTCCTTATTGGATGTCTTAACTACACTGAGTTCTCTGCATGTATCATCCCATAACTGATTGAGTGGTAGATAAGTCAATTCAGTCTATGCAGAGACTATTGACATAGTGGCTTGTTTCTTGGAAATTTTACATTCTTCATCTTTCTCCATTAGCTACCTTTTAATCTCTACTAATTCCTCAGTCTTAGCTATGAATTGGTTTGTTAATTCTTTAAGGAGAATTTCTCTTTGTTCTAATTTGAGTTTAAATAAATCCAATTCCTCATCCTTTTCCTTGATAATGAGCTCTACTCTAGACAAAAATAGAGCCTGTTTAACCTGTTTATTTTTTTTTCTGAGATTTCTTTGGGAGTTAAGCATTCTTCTTCCACCAAAGGGGATTTTTATTTCCTTTTCCAAGATACATGTTCATCTTTTGCATGTGATGGTTCTACTAACTCACTTATTTGTTAAAAAATTTCTTCTCAAATCTTTCATCTTCTTTTTATTTTTCTATTTGGCTCGGTTCAGGAGGAGTCATGGCTATGCTACCCAAAATATTAGTAGCTTCAATTTATAACCCTTTTTATTCTTCCATCTCCTTTGGAATTGTTAGACCTTTTATGACTTCTCCTTCTTTGAGGAGCCTCAAAATGTGCAAAAATGGGTCTCCTCTTAGAGCTTCTTCTGATTTTCATCTCTTGCTCAGGCCTAAATGAACTGTCACTGTCAAAGATAGGTATTAGTTCTTCTATAGTTTCTATAAAAGAAAGAATTTTTTGAGAAGGCATAGTATGGTCTATAGTTTTAGTTCTTCTTATAGATATTCTTCTTTTTATTCTTTCCTCTCCTCCTAGTTTTTTCTTTTCCTTAGCAGTGGTATCAATTTCCAAATGAGCTGAAAGGGCAGGAGGGGTATTAGTTCTTCTATAGTTTCTATAGAAGAAAGAATTTTTTGAGAAGGCAAAGTAGGTTCTATAGTTTTAGTTCTTCTTCCAGATATTCTTCTTTTTATTCTTTCCTCTCTTCCTAGTTATTTCTTTTCCTTAGTAGTGGTATCAATTCCCAAATGAGGTGAAAGGGCAGTAGGAGTTGGTATTACTCTTCTGAGAATATCAAGGTTCTATGTAAACTTGTTAGGAAAATTTTCCCACATTTCTTCCCTATTTTTATTTGAAAGGAAATGGTGCTGGCATACTAAATGCATTAACCCATGATGTCTAATTGTTATTACACCCCAAGAATACCTCTGGGATATTGTATGGATGGAGTCAAAAAGAAACCCTAGAAGGTTTACTATATATTCTAGTTTTTTGACTCCATATCTAAGGTATATGAGGATTTTCAAGACTTCTCTTCCTACTAACCCAAATTTCCCATCACAAGTTAAATACTTAACTATCCAAAATGTTATTCTAGTAAAGGGTTTGGGCAAGCTAGGCCTTTTGACTCCTTTGATGATTTTCTTTTTGTTGTAAGGATACTGGGGTTTAGCTTCCCCCTCTTTCAACAGGGTTTTAACTAGGTTTTTTAATGTCCCTTTGACAGGGTTTGCAACATGCACCATTGGTACTCTAGATATCTCACTTATTACAATCATAGAAAAAGGAATGTAAACCTTCTTAATCTTTGTCCTTGATTTCTCTAAATTTATAACAAATTCTCTTACCAATTCATCATTATATTTGGGGAATTTCCTCAGAAATTCTATCCATCCTACCTGTTGAAAGATAGTTACCACTTCTTCATCTGCAAGGAGCTAGGTATCATCATCCGGTTCTAAATTCTTTTTAATCCTCATGATTTCTTCTTCTTTAATATTATGTAGGCTAGTTGAAGAACTCTTCTCTTAGTGATAGAAGTGGTGAATTTAGCTACAAAACTACTATACTTAGCTATGGAACCAACAAATTTAATTCATTGTATCTCTCTTGAAGTTTTTTTTTGCAGCTAGTTTTTACTTTATTGATTCAATAGTAATAATGACTCTTTATAACTATGCCACCAATTTATTCCATCAATATCCTTCTCATGATTTCTTACTTTTAATCATAATGTATAATAGATGACTCATCATACTAATCTTTTAAATCAATTCTAATCACACATGCAAAATTTCAATTTAACCTTTAACAAGTTAAAAACACAATTACCATCCTTAACGATGTAATCCTTCTATCATGATAACTCATCATTCTTAAAAAATGAAACAAAAAGGAAAATGGTTTAAAAAAAGTTAGAATTCTAAAGAAGTTTTTATTTTGAATTAGCCATTTCTTTGAGAAGACCAACCACCATCAATGGTTTTCAATTGATCTTTGAGAGATTTTTTTTTTGGGAAGAGAACACCATTTATTGGTTTTCATTCTTTTCCCTTTATTTTAGATCTATTCATCTGATTATTTGATCATTTTGGAATAATTGTGTTCTTTCATATAATCAAATTTTTTGTCTACTTCAATCTGCTTCAAGAATTCATCCTTAGTAGAAGGCTTCCTATAAAGTTTTAGCATGTCTCCATTGACCAAGAGTATTCTTATATT
The DNA here is from genome assembly GCA_037957365.1 of Torreya grandis. Lineage (NCBI taxonomy): Eukaryota > Viridiplantae > Streptophyta > Pinopsida > Cupressales > Taxaceae > Torreya > Torreya grandis. Next base: position 36,995 of record JARHVA010007809.1, read on the forward strand.
GTCATCAATGGGAAGTAACTAAATAAAACCATTATCAAATATCTACTCAATCTAATAAGGTCCCAACCATCTGGTTCTCAATTTACCTTTAAATTATTGGTACTTAGAATCAAACAACAATGCCCAGTCTCCTACTTTGAATTGCCTTTCCTTGATATGTGAATCATGCCATTACTTACTTTGATCTTGGATTATCTCTGTCTAATGAAGTGCTTTCATTCTCAATTCATCCAACTCATTGAGTTGAAGGATTCTCTCCTTTTGAGCTATATCTAACTCAATTCCCACTTTAGCTGCTATCCTCAATGTCTGTAGTTCAAACTTAATAGATAACAAGGGATTTTTTCCATAGACTAACTCATATAGTGAAAACCCTATTATGGTTCTCCAAGTTGTATTATAAGCTTAGACAGTTTTAGGTAGTCTCTTTATGCAATCTCTTCTTCCTGCTTCAACTATTTTAGTGAGGATGTTTTCCAATTTTCTATTTGTTACTTCAACTTATCCATTTACTTGTCGATGATAGGGAGATGACTTCCTCTAATTGATCTGATAATACATTGTGAAAGCCTGGATCATATTGGACATAAATTGTGGTCCCTGGTCTGAAACTAAGCTTCTTGGTGCTCCAAATTTTACCATAATTCTATGCCAATTTTTTTAAATCATCATCAAATATAGCTCCATGTATAGTAAATTCATCCATGTATACCTCTACACATTCATTTGTTAGGTCTGTAAAAATTTCTAATACAGCTCTTTGAAAGGTTGTTAGAGCATTAAATAGTCCAAATGGCAATACCTTATAAGCAAAAGTTACCCATGAATAAGTAAATGTAGTTTTGTCCTGATCCTCAGTAGCAACTCTAATTTGATTGTATCTACTAAATCCATCCAAGAAGGAAAAGTAATGTTTACTTGAAAGGTTATCTAAGACTTGATCTATGAATGATAAGAGAAAATAATCTCTCAGAGTGGCTTTGTTCAGTTGCCTATAGTCAACACAAATTCTCTATTTTCCATTCTTTTTAGAAACAATTACAAGAGGAGACACCCACTGGATATTTGAGATAAGGTAGATAAAACCTACTTGTAATAGTTTTTAAATTTCTCATTTGACTATATCCCTTAAGGCTGGATTAATCCTTCTCTGAGGTTGCCTAACAAGTCTAATGTTTTTAGTATAAATGTGATTGGTGCAGATACTTGGGTGAATTCTCTTCATATATTTATAGTCCCAAGCAAAATATTTAGTATGATATTTCAAAACATTAAATAGTTCAGCTTCTTCATCATTCTTTAACCAACTATTAATATTCAAAATTTTACCTAGTTGAATCTCAACATGTTTGGTTCTAGTATATGATGAACTAATTTGTTGAAAGGGTTCTATTAAGGTGTTTAGTGGACATACATGTGGTAACAACATATGATATGTAGCAACATCTCCAAAATTTCCTTAAGATAGAATGCTAGACAAAGGACAGTAGGAAGAGTTATAATACTTATCTTGTTGTAGGTCTAACTCCTTGTTACTGCTATTTTCCAAAAATTCTTCATCATTTCTTGATATTTGTAAAGTTGAAGCTACAAAACCTTCCTCTCCCTAAGATAAATCTCGGTCCTTTGGAGTGAAATTATCTTCATTTGTAGGGAATTATTGTTGGTATGATTCTATAACTAACTGTGATGTTTCCAGAATAGATTCTATAAGTTTTTAGAACTAATCCCAACTGCTCCAATGACAATTGTTATTCATTCAATGGAGGATTAATCATATCTTTTATTTCCTATACATGATCTTGCAATGTTATCATAGCCAAAGAAGATAGATTTTGCTAATTAATATCAAGATTATCAACCCATAATTTCTCTTGATTATCAATAAAAGGTCATGTAGAGGGATATAATAAAATTTGCTTAGAATTCATATCATTTGAAATAGTCATATCACATGACCTGTAATCAATTAAGTAAAAACTATAGCTAACTATGGTCTACCCAAAATAATGGTATAACCAAGTGTTTTACGTTTTAGCTACAATATAAGGAAGTCGACTAGATATTCCCATGACTCCACCATTACTACCACATTTTCAATAACTCCTAGTTTTACTATAGACTAATCTATCATCTTCAATATGGTGTTAGTAGGTTGTATGCCTATTAATGCTAATGTTTTCAAAGTGTCCGCTATCATTACATTGATAGCTTCTCCCAAATCAATCAAAACATTACGTATATCTGTATTCCCTATAGAGACAAAAATAATAGGGCTTCTAGAATCTCTATATTTGGGAAGTAGGAGTTTTCCTACTAATCAATCGGCAAGTTTCCCTTTTACCTTAATAGTCATGCGGTACTACTTCTTTCTTCTAGGTTTTTTAAAACATAATAGTTTGATTAACTTATTCAACTCTAGAATATCCTTGATTACTTGTAATAATGGTATTCAATATTCAATCTTCTTAGTTCCTGCACCAATTTAGATTCCTTAATTTATATGGCTTCTTAAAATCTTTTTGGAAATGGAATCTTAGTAGAATTTCTTTCTGGTTCCTTATCTTTTTCTTTTTCATCTTCCTTAGGTGCAACCAAACTAGGGGTTTTAGTTTCTTTTGTCATCTCAGTGATTATAATTGGTGGACTGCTAACTATTTTGTTAGATCTAGTTTCAATGTTTTTATAATCCATTACATTTACATCAACTAATTTATATGGTTCTATTTCATATACAGGAGGTGTTTGTTTATTTCTTGGGTTTGCTACTGGTTGTGATGGTATTTATGTTTGGAATATATTTTTAGCCTATGGATTTTATGCTAGAGATCCCATTATGTCTTATTGGTTCTAATTTAGATATTTTTTCCCTTACACATAATTACTAGGGTCCCATCTAGGTTGTGGCCAAGCATAAGGATTTCCTTGACCAACCCAAGGTTGTTGATGTCCCTGAGTATACTAAGATTGAATTTACTAGTCTTGAGGATTCCATGTTGGTTGAGGGGCCCAAGGTGGCTATCTCCAACTTTTTGGTACTATTTGAGTTGCCCATGGCATCATCTAAGGATTAGGAGCTGGTCTTGGCATAAACTACCCTTGGCTAGGTTGTCTCTGAACAAAATTCAATTCTTCTATGGTGGATGATATACTGATTTGTTTGAGCTAATTTTTTATGAGTGGAAGAAGAAAACAAGTGTGATTATCATTTTCTTTAGATTCACAAACAAGACATACTTTTATTTTATCTAAAGGGCATTCCCTTATTGCATTCTTCTTCTTGCATCTAGGACAATACATGGTTAATGGTTCAATTTGGGCATTTGCTTTAGCTTGAAATCCATCCATGGTGGAGGTTAATTGAACTAATATGTCTATTTTAAAATTTACCAATTCATCCATCAGTTTGTTTATATCTAGATTTAAATTTTTAACCATTTTTCCCTTTCTAGGTCCACCCCTTGTCTTTGAATAGTTTTTACAAATTTCTATGATTTCATCCATTCTTAATTGAGCAATGTTTCTACCACCAATTAAATCAAGGGTTTCCCTAGATTCATCATCTAGACATTTGATAAAAATGGTTTTACTTAATTCTTATTGAAGTATAGATCCACATCTTTTACTCACAAAGAGGAATATATCTAAAAAATCTTCCATATTTTCATCCTCTTCCTATTTGATTTTGAAAAATTCTTCCTTTTGATTTCTTCCTCTACAATAATCTTGATATTTGTCTAGGAAGACAGTTTCCATTTGTCCTAATTGGTAATAGAATTAGATGCTAATCCCATAAACCACCTCATTATTACATCCTTCAAGGTAGATGAGAATAACTTGATTTTTTTATTATCTATCTTGTAATCATAAGTCTAACATAGTACTTTAAATTCAAACAAAAATTGGTCATGATCCTTAGATGACATTCCTCTAAATGTGGGTAAGTGTGTAGGTGAAATATTCTTCATAGTGATTTCATCATCCTCCAACTAAATGGGATAGGTAAAGGTTCTCTCAAGTTCTTTTCCAGCCTCTCGTGCCATCTCTCTAGTATTTTCTAGTCCTTTCTCCCAGTCAATGTGGTATGTGGTCTGCTTTGTGGATGGTGAAAAGTTAGGAGTAGGAGGTTGACTAATCAATTCAGAATCAAAAATTTCCCTCTATGGATCTTTATAAATAATCCTCCTCCCTAAAGTTCTACTTGCTTTTGGTGATTGATCCAAAAATTCCAAAGTAGGCAACTTTGTTTCTTGTCATGTAGGAGATAATGGTGCCTCCAATTCTTGCTCAACTTCCTTATTGAAATTAGAGGATGATGGAAATTCTTATTTAAATATTTTTGGGTGAAATCTACCCTTGGAGTCTCTCAGTCTAGTCATAAATTTTGTAATAACTTAGGTAATATTTCTTTAATTACTAAATGTATGATTGTTGCTCTTGTTGACACCTAATTAGAATATTCCAACTAGTTGTTCCCTGGAAATGGTACCAAAAATGATGGGTGTCATTATCCCTTTCATTTAATCAACTCTCTGTTGATGTCATATTCAACTAGGGGTGTGTCTAAAGCTATATGCAACAAGAAAAATCTTAGCAATTTAATAATTGATTGTAGGTATTTGTATATTTTATTTTATTTTCTTTGGGGAATCTTTAATGTCTTAAGTACTTCTTGGTTAAAACCTTATTGGAATCAAACTATGAAAATCTGCTGAAAGTAAACACACATTACATAAATGAAATTCTAGAAATTAACACACTTTGGAAAAATGAATTTGTTGGAAATAAACACACTTTTATAGAATGAAATAGATTATTGAAAATGAGAAAACTTTATAGAATTAAACACACAATTTAGAATGCTTGGAAAATGATTGCAAAGAAATGAGAGCTTAATCTAGAACACCTGCAGGGACAAATTTACAACAAATTTTAACTTAAGGAATTGAAAGAATTTATAAATTTAACAGATCTACCTATTTTATTTTTAAAATAAAATATAAATACCAATAAAAATGAAGATCTTGGTTCTTGGAGGAGTGGGCCCTTGCTCCACCTAGAAATAAGATTGAACAACTTAATTCTCTCTTAAAATAGAAATGGTTATTTTATTGATAAAATGTTGTGCATTAAAAAAATGTACTAGATATATATAAATATATCTCTATCCTTATTCCTCAATTCTTCAATTAATACCCTTCTTCTTATATTGTTCCAAGTCTATATATATATATATATATTGTTCTTTCTTGTGGTGCATTGATGGCCATAACTATTTCATGGATATGATGGAACTAAATCATGCCTAGAATAGATGCTAAATTAAAATGTTGTTGGATGTACAACTGTGTGATAAGTGTCTTGGATCTATAAGTATAGAAATCAAGAGTTTGCTCTTGATTAATAGGATTATTGATTTGACAATTCTTTGGCCATTTGGAATAGATATTTTTCAATTTTGGAACTTTAGAAGAGTTCCAGAACTAAATGAAATCATTTTGTCTAACCACAAAAGTTTTGATAATTTTGGAACTAAAGATAGAGTTCCATAACTAAGTCCAAAAATTTTAGAACTAAATCCAAAAGTTTTGGAACTAAGTATGAAAGGTCCAGAACTAAGTGACAAAAATTGTAATAACATGGTGGAGTTCTAGAACTAAGCTATATTGATTCTAATGCTTCCAAAAACATGCAATCCACTTCATATTTGTTCTTCAGTCTAATGATGACCTATTTATTACAAAACTTAAATTTTCCAAAACACATTGCTAGGAATTACAGAGCTTTTAAACGTTAGAATCACAATCAACGAATATGGAAAATTACATCCTAACTGATATTAGATCAAATAAAAGTCAAAAAATGCAGTCAAACTTAATAGAAAGAGAGAGTAAGATGAGGTCATTTATTATACATTTAATGGGTATATCTTGGCCTCATCTCTAGTGTTTAATTTACCAAGTTATCTATGGGTTAAAATAAAATTATCTTAAATGTATTGCACATAGATTAAATATAACATGAGAATGAAAGAAAACAACACGAAAGAAATTTTATTGGATTTGAAGAATCATGTATGCATATGTCTATGTGATTAAATAATTATTTATTTATTATTTTTCACATAGAAAAAATATAACATGGTATGGAAAGAATGCAACATGAAAGATAGTTTAGTTGATTTGAAACATCATGTATGCATATGTCTATGTTATTAAAGAATAATGTCTTAATTATTTTCCACATAGAAGAAAGATAACATGATATGGAATATGATAAATTATTTAATTTGATAGTAAACATCATCTATATGTGTATTGATGTCTTTTCTTAGTTCATTTTGAATTAAAGGGAACAAACATGAAAGTGAAAGTATGAAAATTTGCAACAAAAAGTAATTTATTTCTTTTGTCATTATAATCATAATTGGATGAGCTAGGTTATACATAAAAAATTAGAAAAATAAGAATTTTTAACCCTAATGTGTTTTTAGAATCTAGGATTTCTTTATACCAATTTAAATTAGATGAAAAGTAAATGGAAACCCTAATGCAAAATTTGATTTTAATTTAACTAGGTTGTTTAAATAAATTCTAAAGGATTTAACCCTAAATTTATTGTTCAAAATTTGGCTATATCTAATCTAGGGTTTGATGCAATATTTGGAGTAAGATGGGTTCACCAAATGATTTAACCTTTTAGGGTTTTACACAATAAATTCTTCTATTTGGTTAAGGGGATGAAATTCCCAAATTAGAGAAATAAAAATACAATAATTAAGAGCTAATTTGTTGTTATTTTGACCTTGTTTTACTTTCTATAAGTAGTAATAAATAGGGATAAATAGATACTTATATGAAAATTATCCATCATAGATACTTTGGGTTCTAACATTTGAGATCTAGGCAGTATTTTGTGTCATCAATAGGATTTTGGTATTCATGTATTCATTGGATAGTAGCACCTTATTTGGATAGTAATGCTATATGTGTGTAGCATCCTCAATGTGTTGCTAATATCTACTTTGCATAACTATAATTATTTAATGAGAGTATATGTTCTTGTGTTTATAGGTCCTATTCCTACATGTCTCAAAATTGTAGATGTATGTTGTACCTAAAAAACTTGATTTGATATGTAAACCTTAGTTTCCTTGTAATTACAGTATTATCAATAATTTTATGTGTATTATTAAGATGGACTAAACATCTTTAACACCCCATTGTGTAGAGATTTACCTACATGCCAATACTTTAAGGAGGGATCAAGTTCGATGTAGTTTTCCCATCTAGTGCTTGATGTATGTGTAAGTGAATTCTAGAATGAGAGTGGCCTTGGATGCCTTGAATGTTCTTAATTTTTAAATTCTTTAAAAATGGACTTAAGGTTGTTGTATATGGTAATATGTAAAAAGTAGGGCATAATAAGGATCAAATACCTTGATTTCTCATAAACGTTTCTTTAGTTTGAATAGCTTTTGCATCTATTTCTCATCTATCAAATATAGGGTTATGTTACTTGTGTGGTTAATAAAATGGGCTTAGGAGGGGAACACACTTAAAAAACTATTTGTTGCAAAGAGATATGGCTAAGGACAATAGGACCTAGTTGGGGACACTAGCACCATGTGGTTGTAGTGTCCCAAATGTGGTGTTAATGTCTTATTTAAATAATACTAATAATTTTGGATTTGGGACTAAGAAGATAGTTCTGGGAATATGTTATGGCTAGTTGTAGGTGATTATGGTTTATCAAATGACTAGGAATGTAAGTCTAATGCTCAATGATAGGTATATGGATAGCCTAGGGATAGGTTAACTCAAGTGACACTCTTAACATCTAATAAACACTTGTAGATGATTACACTTTTTCACTTATTTATTGTTCTCCCTCTATCTCTATATAAAGGGGACCTAGTGGAACACCTAAGTGTATACAAATAATATTTTTAAAATTTATCATTTACTAACACATTTTCTCTTACAATATCCTACCAAGTTTCAATCTCTTTGAGGGCATGCCTTAAAATGTGCACTATGAAAGGGATGGGTAAACATTTGGTGCTTCACAATATTTTTGGTCCCTATACTATTACCTAAAACCAATACAAGTTACTTTTATCTAACTACCTAAATAAATAAAACCTACTTATACACTGTAAAAAAATTATCTTCAAAAATAGCACCTAACTAAGCATACATCATATTTTATTCATTTTCCATCTATGTCCTCCAAGTTGATCTTTTTAGGGATTTAACACATGTTACAAAACTCTGTTGACCCAACCAACCTAGTTTGAAGAATAATAACTCTTTTTCCTACCAAAAAAGGTTGACCCAGTAGACCTTATTGGATAAATTATCAATAGGGTTTAGGGTCAATCCTTAACTATAAATACCCCCTTCACTTCATTTATACATTATATTAACATTCATTTTCATATTTTTAAAGCTTCTAATTCTGATATTTCTACATTGGAGGAGTCATTTCTTAGGGTTTTATCTTAGAGGGAAATAAACATATCTTGTGGGAAAGTCTTGGATGTAAAGTAGGAGATTTTTAGCCCAAAGCTAATTTCTATAGTGTGATCCTTACAAATCCATCACAAACTCATGCAAAGAACCATTATCCAAGGGAGATAATAAGGTATGATAGGTTCAATTCAAGGTAAGTATTTCTAACTTTCACTCTTTCATTAGTAGATTAAAAATTACAAAAAGTAGTAGGATGAATGATGTACTCATTTCTTAGTTTAGCTCTACATTGACTTGAGTACATTTCTCTTTGCATGTTTTATTTTATTTTTTATTAACTATCCCCTTTGTTCCATAAGCTTTAGTGAGCATTAAATTAGATTTCTTTCATGTATTGTAGGTCTAGCTAGGGTTATTTCATCATGTCATTTTCTTAGATGCTTTGGACCCCTTTCCTTTGGTATGGTGTGGTAAGAGATACCTTAGTTAGGTTTATATGTTTTGAATTGGTTATGTCCTAATATAAATAGCTATGTAATTAATTTTTTTTGGTAAGATTACCTTCTCTGAGATAGGAATCCACTACGACAAGTTGTCGATGGATTCTAATTCATTGAATAAATTTTGTTGAACCTAGTGTGAATCTAAACCTTTTAATTTTTAATTTTCATTTATAGTCAACTGATCAAGCCTATTGATCTAGTTTTATATTCTATGTATAGGTTTTCAACTAGGTCAAGACTATCAAACTCATTCTATATTATACATATAATTTTTCAACTAGGTCAAGCTTATCAACCTAATTTTATATTACATGTGTAGGTTATTCAATAGTACTATGTACATCAATGTCATTCTATTTTATGTGCATAGAGCTTGTAGTCTCATCTAACTAGGTTAAACTGATCAATCCAATAAATTTGGTATGCCTTATATGCCTAACTAAATCAACCTACTCAATTTCAATCTTTTATACCTTATATTTTCCTATTTTTATTAGTATTTTTAAGCTAAATCGATTGACTTTATCCTATTCAATAACATTATTTTCTACCTTTACATGATCAAAAAATTTATTTGATAACCTAGTCAAACAACAATTCAACATTCTTAGGAAAAACTACTACATCAACCTAGTCAATCTTGTTTTATCTTCTAAGTTCATTATAAATAGCCTAGTATTTTCATTTTGTCAAAAAATATAAATCAAATTTAATTTCCCACTTCTTAGATTTTTAGTTATGTAAAATCATATCCACATAGTCAACTAGATTGATTAGCTTGATTTACTTATATGCCTACTTTTCTATTTCCCTACTTTTCCAACTAGAGAAACCATTTTGACCTAGTCAGATTACAAACTATTCTATTTTCCTATTTTCCCAACTAGATCAACCAGATCAATCTAATTAGTTTACAACATATTATATCTTCTTGCCTTTCCAACAAGATTGACTAGATCAACTTAGTCTGTTTTCAAATTTTTTTATTATCCTATCAATCCACCCAAATTAGCCAAATTGATCTCATTCATTTTTTAGTTTCTAGATCTCCATTTCCTTAGTCAGTGTATCGATAAGATTTTCATCATGCAACATATATTTGATGAATCTTCACGACAAAATAAAAATAACATGATGAGCCTTACTAATCCTCATAAATCCTCTAAGATGCATCTACCATATCATGTGGTAGATAATCTTGATCTTAGCAATATCCACATTACTACTAAAAATACTAATTATGAGAATCATCCCTATTATACATCTCTTAATACTCTATTCCTATAAATAATAAAATATGAAAGTGACTCTGAGTATATGGTTGAAATGATATTATTTATAAACAAAAATCATCAACATCTAGGTAAGATTCCACCATCATTTATAACCTTATGATGGTACTTCATATCAGAGAACCCTTTTCAAATTCAACTAAATTTTCTATAGGATTTTGGGTAAGTCATTATAAAAATTCTTCCACATCTTTATCCTCTCTCATGCCTCCCTATACTAACATGACATCATCTTCCATGCCTTATTCATCCTTTATGCCAACCATTACTATAAACATGACAAGTGTAACCTTTAGTGGGTCTACTCAAAATACACACACTAATACTAAAACCGATATAGATACTAGTGCATTTCAAAATATCAATACCTTGCATAACAATAATGCATCCCATGTTGCTTCCACTAGTCAAAATACCATTAACAATAATCAAATATTATCATAAATTTAAATTAAATGGGCACTTTTTAAACTAATAATGTTAATCAAATGATGAAAATGAAAAATCAATCAATATATTTCTAATATCCCCCTCAAACTATCCATAGGGGGTGTAAAATCTTAGTGTCCCTCCACCCACCTTAGAGATGAACATAATAACCTTATATCACAACTACTATTTCTTAATAAGGACATTAAACACTTATAAAATAAACCTCTAGTTATTAAAATTTTAAACATTGGCATAGGTGGAATATTTCCCACTATTACTTATAATGGAAACACTAGTCTAGCCTTGCATTTGAAGAATTTTTTAAGCCTATACAAGGATTAGGTTAAACTTAACACTTTTGTTCCCACCAAGCTATTAGCTAAAACCTTTTTAAGTGATGATATAGATTGATATAATCAACATAAAACTCATTTTATCCTTAGCTTGGAATACTTAGATAATTCATTGGTTCAATAATTCTAAACTATGATCTTCCTAAGAATAACCTAACTCACTTTATTAGTTACAAAAATTTAGAATCTCAAACAACATAAGTATTTATAAAAAGATGGAAATACTTTTCTAAAAAGGCTAAGAATAACATATATGATGATAATATATTTCATTTACTAACTAATGCTATTCACTCCAAATTACAATATTGTGTGAGGAATCTTTCTCAAAAATATCTAGAAGGCCTTAACCAAGCTAGATGTCAAGATTTACTCATTCTATAATTCAAGCATTCAAACCCTCCAACAAAGAACCAAATTCTTACAATATCCAAAAATAAACATTCAACCAATGATGATATTATGGATATAAATGATTCCATATAGATCATTCAATCCTTTTCTCTAAGTAATCCCATAGAGCCTATTCCATTATTGTTAATTTCCAATAATTCTCATCTTAGTTATGCAATTTTTCAAGTACATAATGTAGATGTCCAAAAGTGACTTTCCTTAGTAGATTTTTAAAATCATATTCCTATACCTTCACCATGATATATCATTCCTAATAATGCTACCAAACATTGGTTTGATCCAAACAAATTTTGTTGTTTTGATACAAGTTAGATCCATTCTCATGAAACATGTCACCAACTAAGAAAATTTACTATGGATTATATTCTTAGACCTAATTTTGATCATGAATCAATCATACATACACATCAACATGATTATGAAGTATCAGCTAAGGCTCATTAGGCTAAAACTAAACATGAATACCTTAACTAAGCAAACATTCATCTAGTTATTTATGATGACCACCTTTCTTAATCTTCAAGATAATTTTAACCAATCTTCCACTACTAATAATTTTAAAGTTCTATGGATACTGACATGAAAGAAGATAATTTTTTTAATATGAATAATATGATGAGATTAGTTTCCTGTGTTGATAATTATCTATATTATAATTATAATAATTTCCCAAAGTTATGTACCATTCCATATTATTACCCATACTATCTCAAGGAATTGGGGCAATCAGAAAAAATTAAATAAACTTACAAGTGTCAAATCCAATGATATAGTTAAGCAATAACTCACATACTAGTGATATAAATTATACTCCTCATTTAAAGACACATCATTCAAAAACCCCCAATATCTTATATCATACTATTTATTCCTCCAAAATAGAAAAAACAACTAATGATTTAACCAATTTATCTAAGACAACATAATCAAACACAATAAGTAAACCCACATTAACTAAATCTTAATCACATACACCTTACCAACATAAATTTCAATATACTTCTTCTACACCCTCAAAATATTTGATTCAACACTATGCACCTTTATCAAACTAAATTATAACAAGATATGATGAATGAGATCTTATATATGAACTTTCACATCTCCCATATCAAATATATTTCTTATAACTCATGATATATCCTCATCATTGCAATCATCTGGTGACACTTTTTTTATAAATCAATATCTATCATCAACTGCATGTGGGGAAATAAACTAATTTGTCTAGATCTAAAGATAGTATTCTTCAATAGTGTGAAGAAATGTCTATCCATATTGATGAAATAATATATACTTATCTTTCACTCAAATTCCATATCTCCTCAATGATTATCAATGAGATATTTATTTGTGAAGATGGTCCTTCATTATTTATTAGCATCCAAATAAGAAATATCCAAGTTAAATGTGCATTAATTGATGAATGTTTAGGACTTTTGTGGCTTCCCTTGACTTCCATTGTTTTAATAGAACACTTGGATATTATGAATTTAACCAAAAATCTACTCAAAGTACATGCAAAGGATATGATAAAAGAAAAATGGCTCACTTAGGGTGTGTTTGGATTCTTATAATTATTCCCCCTATCACAGTGTGTGCCAGAGTCATGATATTTAACTTCCCACTTTCTTATAACATTTTACTTGGTTGAACTTTGTCATGCCACATGAGAGAAGTAGAATTTACAATATGTGAATGTTTTAAATTTCCCCATAAAGTTTCAATATAAAATATTCAAGAAAACACCAATCCTTAGAATTTCAAACAATTCTAATAATGAGGTGTTTTTAAAATGCTTACCATTTAATTTTTAACTAGCATACCATTTCAAAAATCATAATGATTTGATTATAATGTTAAATCTTCTATAGGTTACAATGGTTACCTTGAATTAATAAGAAACATCACACCTAATCACTTAGAGAGATCAGTCTAGAAATACAAACTTTTGATATCTCTCCTCATATAATTTCAAAATTACCTCTTCTATGACCTCGATCTCATAAAAGACCATTAGACAAAATTTTGGTCACACTAATAAAAAATAAACAGTCCATTCAACATGCCTCTTTAATTGATAAAATCATTTACACATGTACTATTGATCTTCACACTCTTGATTATGATGATATTATTAGTGTAGGTTTTTATTTTTCCCTATTTATTAATTAGGTAATATCATATATTTGTGCATACATGGAGTTTTCCTACATTCGTGGGATAGGCTAGCTTATGTGGAGATTGTGTGTCATATTTGTGTCATAAGGTGTCATAAGAATGGCATAAGATACTCCTATTTCGGGTATGGGAGTTATTTCTCTATTCTTAGCACCTTGTCACCACCTTTTGAGGTGTCTATTCTTGGGGTGCTTTGACCACCATTTGTGGAGGAGTTACTTTCTAGCTCTCCTATATGTATTCTTCATTTTGGCCATTTCATGTTACTAATTCAGATTTGGTTTCTCCATTTTGTTTTGTGCAATTTATCTTCTTGCCATTGTCAAATTGCTTTAGCATCTTTGTGGTGTGCACTTGTTCATCTTGTGTGATCACGTCTTCATTGCACTCGCGTTATCTGGATTCTGGCAACAACAACTCCGATATGGTATCAGAGCTAAACCGGTAATCTAGTGTATGTTTTTGCTTTAAGCTTATTTTGAAATCAAGAGGAGTGGAGTTTTTTATTTTTGATCAAAATTAAAATTAAAAATTCTGTCCAAATTTGGTATTGGTTTCTTGGGAATCCTTGGCCTTTGGTTGTCTTCACCTCAGGGAGCAGCATTCAACAGCAGGAGGAAGGTTGGCACTTAGTTCTAGCAAGGAGCAGCAGTAACTTCATACCTGCAAGGCGCCTCATATAGTCCATTTTTTTGGAAGACCAGCTTATGCAATCTGCATTTTTTTGGTAACAGGTCTGCATTTTTTTGTTACTTGTTTTTCTCCATCTTGAGCAAAGACCAAAGACGCCACCTTCCAGCCTGCTGCTCCAGCTGATCCACGCCACTGTGTCCAGACCAGGTGCAGCCCAACCAGGCGCAGCCCAAACTAGGCGCAGCCCAGACCAAGCGCTGCCCAGTCCAAGCGTTGCCTTTCTCTTGGTTCAAACGCTGCTGCCACGTTTGACTGTGGGTGCCACAATATTCTTGGGCGCTTAGGATTCGCTGCAGCAGGCGCTGTCCTCAGACTTTTTTTTGTTTCCAACGCCTTGTTCAGACTTGGTTTCCAAAGTCTTTTTTAGTGGGTCCTCTCTCTCTCCCACTCTCTCTCCCTGTCTTATTGGCAAAACTACTTTTGATGATTATTCTGATTTTATATCAGTCATTTAATGTTTGATTTAAAATCAAATTTGAATTAGCATTCAAAAAGGCAGTTTAGAGGTTCAAATTAAATCTTGTATTTTCGCTTGTCGAAGACGAAGGGTGAGGCCCGAGTTGGTAGGAGGCCAATTCCCCCTCACGAAAACCTCATTTGGATTCTTCATTCCGTGCCGAATCCAACGAGTGGTTGGAAGGCCATTTTCTCTCCTCATAACAACATTTTTTTAACGTTTTAGTGCTTTTTTTTGTAAAAACACTAGTTTACGGGAAAATTGTAACTTTAAAATCTTGCAAACGGTAGCTCAGTTTTGGGTGCCACTTTTTGCAAAAGTATTTTTAATTCAATTCTCCACAGTGTAGACTTGTTCTTTTTCAAAAACGCACTAGTTTATAAAGTGCCAAAATTTGGGTCTCCTAGGACGCATTTTCGGCTGAGTCCGACGTCCTGTTTGCTTTTGTCTTGCACTGATTGCTCTAAGACGCATTTTCGACTGAGTCCGACGTCTTTTGAGCGTGCACTTGCATACTTGGGGGGGGGCTCAATATTTTGGGGGGGTGTGATTGCTTTCCACAACTTGCAACTTCACTTTCATTCTCCTTTCTGCATACAATCACAACTTGCAATCAACACAACTTCACCTAATTTCAGCTAAAAATGGATTCTTTTCAACTCAAACCCCTAACACCTTTCAACTATCATGAATGGAAAGTTAAAATGTCTATCATTCTTAGAAGTAAAGGGTTGTATAGGATCACAATGGGTACAGAAGTAGAACCTAATACAGATGCTGAAAAGGTTAAGTGGTACAACCGTAGTGATGAAGCCTTTGGGTTATTGAGTTTGTCCATGTCTCCAGAACTACTCTTCCACTTAGAATCCTCCCAAACTCCTAATGACATATGGGACACCTTAGAAAAGTTGTTTTGGAAGCTTGATGAGATGAGAGGCCATGAGCTCGAAAACGAACTCATAAGTCTAAGTCCTAGTAACTTTGACACCCTACAGGACTTCTTTACTAAGTTTAAGGCCCTTAGATTGCAATTGAAAGAATGCGGGATAGAGAAGAAAGATGATCAACTCATACTTTCTATTCTTGCAAAGTTAGGTCCAAGTTATTCAGTCTTTGTCTCCACTTTCCATGCCACTAAAAGTGCCCTTGGCACTACATGGAAAATGCCTTCTTTGGATTCATTCATTGCCGACTTGACTAGGGAGCAAGATAAGCTAATTCAGATGGGCACAATGAAGTCTACTCAACCCCAAGCTTTGATAGCTGGAAATGGTAAGGATAAGACTTCAACAAAGGAGAAGAAGAAAAAGAACAAGGATCAAGAGAAAAAGAAAGAAAACACCAACCCTGCCAAAAACAACGCTGAGTCTTCATCTTCCAATGCTAAACCTAAGAAGGAGAAGGTTAAGTGTGGCTATTGTAAAAAGAATGGGCATGATGAACACAAGTGCATGAAGAAACAAATAGACCACCTAACTCATCTTCTAGAGAAGAACAACATAGGTGTTCCTGAGTCCATCAAGCAGAATTCATCAACCCAAGATTCTACTAAGGCAAAGGGCAAGGGTAAGGAGAAAGAAAAGGGCAAGGCCCTTGTAGCTACAGTAGCTTCCACATCTTTATGGGTCATTGACTCGGGTGCTTCTCACCACATGGGCTCTTCACTAGTTGAGTTTTCATCTTTAGAGCCTTGTAGCATGATTTCAATTAGTTTGGGTGATGACACATCAGTTTCCGTTGCAGGGAGAGGGTCAGTTGAAATGGAAGGAGGAACATTCAACAATGTTCTAAGTGTTCCTTCTCTTTCAACCAATCTCCTATTAGTATACCAAATCACTCACATTGGTCGGGGCATGAGAGTTGAGTTTTCACCAGATACTGTATCTATCAGGGAGTTGCATAGTGATACTACAGTGGGAGTGGGAAGGGTAGACCACCAAGCAAGGTTATACACCTTTTCACATTTTACATCAGATTCTTCTCCTACAGCATTGCTGACTCATTCAGATGGAGTTAGCAAATTATGGCATGAGCGGTTTGGCCACCTTAACTACTGCTACCTTGAGCAACTTTGCAAAACTGGCCTCGTGTCTAATTCTCAAAAGGACTTTGTGAGGGGTGCTCCCTTGGGAAGCATCCCGAAGCAAAATTTGACAAAGGCAAAGCTTGGAGGGCTTCACAACCTTTGGAGTTAGTCCACAGTGATGTATCGGGACCCTTTCCCAAACCATCTTTCACACGGGCCAAGTACATCCTCACTTTCATTGATGATTTCTCTAGGTACACTTGGATATATTTTCTCAAACAAAAGTCTGAAGTGTTTGAACATTTTATAGACTTCAAGGCTCTTGTTGAGAAACAGAGTGAGAAATCCATCAAGGTTCTTCGAACTGATAATGGAGGAGAGTATGTTAGCATCAGGTTTGAGCAGTTTTGCACCACAGAGGGGATTGATTTACAGCGCACAGTCACCTACAGTCCTTCACAAAATGGGGTTGCAGAATGCAAGAATAGGTTCTTGAAAGAGATGGGTAGCTATATGATTCACTCTAAATCCCTAGCACCACAGTACTGGGCCGAAGCCATCAATTGTGCTTGCTACATTCAGAACAGGGTTCCTCACAAAGCTTTGAAAGGGATAACACCCTTTGAAGCTTGGCATAAAAGGAAACCTGATGTTGAGCACCTTAGAGTTTTTGGATCCCCAGCCATGGCCCGCATTTCAAAGAAGAAACACAAAGCTATGGAATGTCAGTCCAAGCCTTGCATCTTTGTAGGATATCCAGATGGTATTAAGGGATATCGCCTTCTAGATCCCATCACACATGAGTTGTTCATCGAGAGAAGTGTCCATTTTAAGGAGAGTCCTAGAGACTCAACACTTGACACTTCTTCTCCCTCATCGGATCTACTTC
The DNA here is from genome assembly GCA_037957365.1 of Torreya grandis. Classification (NCBI taxonomy): domain Eukaryota; kingdom Viridiplantae; phylum Streptophyta; class Pinopsida; order Cupressales; family Taxaceae; genus Torreya; species Torreya grandis. Next base: position 54,709 of record JARHVA010007809.1, read on the forward strand.
TTCATGATGATTCCTCGTCAGATTCAGATAAGCCACAATAGGTTCTTAAGCCAGAGTCATCTTCTTCTTCTTCGAGTTCAGACAGTGAGGACAGTGATGCAGTGTCATCCACCTCTAGTCAGTCAGAGGATGAGGAGTTAGCACCTGACTCGCCCACTTCTGGGCCACTTTGGGCCAGACAGACACTTGAGAGTGCTGGCACATGGGCAGGAGACCCCACAGATGACAGACGTACTAGGGGGGATTTTCAGAGAGATCCACATGCCTTCTTTGCTTCAGTTTCAGATCCACAAACTTTTAGAGAGGCATCGGGGGTACCTGAGTGGGATAGTGCTATGGAGGAAGAATATTCTTCCTTAATCAAAAATCGCACTTGGGATTTGACTTCACTTCCTAAGGGAAGAAAGATGGTTCGATGTAGGTGGATATATCGGACCAAATTTTCCGCAGATGGGTCGGTTGATAAGTATAAGGCGCGATTAGTAGCCAAGGGTTTCTCACAGGTGGCAGGCATTGACTACTCAAAGACCTTTGCACCTGTTGCAAAGATGACTTCTATCCGACTCACCTTGGCTATTGCCGCAGCACATGGTTGGGATGTGCATCAGATGGATGTGAAGAGTGCCTTTCTTCACGGAGACCTTGAGGAGGAGATCTACATGGAGCATCCGCCAGGATTTGCTTAGGATTCTTCCTTAGTATGCAGACTTAGAAAATCTATCTATGGCCTCAAACAGGCCCCTCGAGCTTGGTATGCCAAGATGGATTCCTTCCTTCTCACAACGGGTTTCACTAGGTGCCATTCTGATCCTAATGTCTACTTCTTGCAGTAGGATGATTCGCTTCTGATTTTGGTACTATATGTTGATGACCTTTTGATTGCTGGGAGTTCTTCATCGGCTATTACAGCAGTGAAGGCATCTCTTCAGGAGAGATTTGACATGATAGACTTGGGTTTGTTGCACTACTTCCTTGGTATCGAGATCTCACAGTCACATTCAGGGATTTCTCTTGCAGAACCTAAGTATGCTCTCGACTTGTTGGCTCGATTTCACATGGCTGATTGCAAGCCATCTCCAACTCCCTTTCTATCAGGAGTCAAGCTTGAGACTGATTGTTCTTCACCACTAGTTGATGCCACTCGGTATCGACAACTTGTTGGTAGTCTCATCTACTTGACTCACACCAGGCCCGACATTTCATATACAATGGGACTTGTCTCCAGATTCATGCAGGAACCCCATGAGCTGCATTGGAAAGCAGCTAAGAGGATCTTGCATTACATACAGGGTTCACATAGATATGGGATTCACTATAGATTTGGCACAGAGGTTGACTTGGTTGGATATATAGATTCAGACTGGGCTGGCGATTCATAGACTCGTAAGTCCACTTCTGGTTACAGTTTCTCTCTAGGTTCAGGTCCTATCAGTTGGTCTAGCAAGAAGCAAAATGCTATTGCTATATCATCCACAGAGGCAGAGTACAGGGGAGCTGTTAATGCAGCCACTGAGGCTATTTGGCTTCAAGGGATTCTTTTTGAGTTTGGCATTCCTATCAGGCAGCCCACCATCATTTATTGTGACAATCAGAGTACCATACAGATTTGCAGGAATCCAGTTCAGCACCAGCAGACCAAGCACATAGAGATTCACATGCATTTCATTCGGGAGCTTATTCATAGTCAGGTCATTGACTTGATATTTTGCCAGTCTTCAGAGCAGGTTGTAGACATCTTCACCAAACCTTTCACTGAGAGTAAGTTCATTCATCTATGAGCTCTTCTTGGGGTGCGGTCTACATCTGCAACAACATCATCTTCAGGGGGGGCCTTCTAGCCTCTTCTTTTCTTTTATGTCTCTCTTTTGGGGGGGAGTTTTTTCCTACGGGTTTTCTCCTTTTCTCTATCTTATGGGAGATTGCATTTGTACATGGGTACCTCATCAGGCCTAGTTGTCGGGACCCATTTTATATTTCCACACTTCCCACCTAAGCTGCGCTTATGGGGAGGTATTAGTGTAGGTTTTTATTTTTCCCTATTTATTAATTAGGGAATATCATATATTTGTGCATACATGGAGTTTTCCTACATTCGTGGGATAGGCTAGCTTATGTGGAGATTGTGTGTCATATTTGTGTCATAAGGTGTCATAAGAATGGCATAAGATACTCCTATTTCGGGTATGAGAGTTATTTCTCTATTCTTAGCACCTTGTCACCACCTTTTGAGGTGTCTATTCTTGGGGTGCTTTGACCACCATTTGTGGAGGAGTTACTTTCTAGCTCTCCTATATGTATTCTTCATTTTGGCCATTTCATGTTACTAATTCAGATTTGGTTTCTCCATTTTGTTTTGTGCAATTTATCTTCTTGTCATTGTCAAATTGCTTTAGCATCTTTGTGGTGTGCACTTGTTCATCTTGTGTGATTGCGTCTTCATTGCACTCGCGTTATCCGGATTCTGGCAACAACAACTCCGATAGATATTATTTAGATGACCCATTTTTAGTCATATTTTCCCAAGATAAAAACATAAAGATACTTACATGTTGATCTTATTTACAACATTATCTTAGTTCTATTTATGTAATTCCTTCTTCTTTAATAATATATGATATTAGTTCTTCTTCTAATGTTCATAGGTTTGAGAAGGAACACACACACACACACACACACACACACACACACACACACACACACACACACACACACACACACACACACACACAACTCTTATAGTCACTGTTGATCATCTTAGTATTATTTTTCTCAACCATGTTATGATAAGACCTTATCAATTCACTAATTACCATTAATCTTACATCTTACTTCCTCTAAAGATGTTGGCTAAGCTACACTGACCTACTTTAAGCTCATGTCTTGATGCATCTCAACCTAGTACTGATCTTATCCTAATTTATCCCCATATTGGTTATGAAATACTACCTTTACTTAATCTTGACCCTCTACTAGCACAATGGGTAGATGAGCAATATTATGAGATCCATTGAGTTATTGGTCATTGGGCCAAGGATTGTCATGCACATCTATAGAAACAAGATTTAGACTCTACTTCTACTACAGATAGTTGACCTTCATATTCTACTCCTAGATGTAGTTTTTCATTTCATGGTACACATAATCACTATTCTACTCTTTTTTTATATCTTTAAAAGTATATTGATACATTTCACCCAGAAAAGGAATAGTCTATAGACAAGAGACTAAATCATCCTAAGATATTTATAGAATACATTTCTAAATATGATGAATTTTATTATATTTAGAATCAATCTACTACACATCATACAAATATATTTTTAGTACTATGATATCACCTTCATGATTTACTATGACCTACTTCTCCATCAGATTAACTCCATACTCTAGGATGTTCATAGATAAAATCTTAGACCTCTCTACAACCCACATTTATTCACAGATATGAGGATGATCATTATAGTTCATCATTAGTTTCTTGCATTGAGTATTCATAATAAGGACTACCCCATGATCATTATTCTTCTTATATAATAGCCACATTTTTAATAGAGGTGGTGCATCAAGAAGTCCTTCCACAATTTCTTACAAATATTGATGAGACTTTGATCAAAGTCAGAGTAAAGTTACACAAGGATGTATTGGATGTTACAGATGATTTTTTCCATGAAATTTATCAATACTTGTGAACACATCATGGTTTTTCATCACATTATTTATTACAATTTCATATGATTTGTATTTTATTTATGAGCATATAATGATCCTATAATTTACTTATCACTTGGAAATGTTTCATGGATTAATTTCATTTTCATTTATTTTTCCCCTATTTTTATTTAAGATGATTTATTTTATTATTGATATGGAATTTATTTCAAAAAGATATTTATTATTGTGACATGGTTCTAAATCCACACCCCTTTAATATCCTATCTTTACCATATGATTAGTTAGAAATCATGCTTTTTTACTATATCACTACATACAAAGATCTAGTCAATATCCATTTTCCCTTCAGACTAAGCCTATGGTTGATATTAGGATCACATACTTGTTTATGGGTAAGCCTAATTATTTAGAAACATGAAAAAATAATTAGGTATTTTTCATCTTATAACAAAAGCCTAAAGCTTATCTATGTTTATCAATTTTATCACTGATGTTTGGTTATTCTAAATATTTATGGAGGAGGAATTAAAAAAAGCCAATTCTTTTAAAAATCCAAGTCATTTAAATAAAATACAATGATAAAAATTCAAAAATAAATATTCAAAAGTCAAAATCACACCAAAATATGTGATTCATATCTTAGCACATCTCATATTTCTAGTCAAAGATCAAACTCCTTAGTTGGCCTCATGATAGAGCCAAGGTCCGTTGGGGTGAAATAGTATAATAGACTATGATAAGAGGTCTAAAATTTTCTCTATAACTTCTACCTAATTTCTCAAGAAAGTACCCAATCTTCATATTAAACTGATGACTTTGTAAGTGGTCTTGAGGAATGGGGAATACATCATGAGATGATATTAGTATTACACTTATCTACCTACAAAGTTTTATGTTTATTGTGAACAAATATCTTCTAAATTTGGCATGAACTAAATTCTTAGCACCTACCTATTTACTTAGTATGTATCATGCCTACTAAAGTTTATTACAAATGCCTATATCATGTTTTTCCCATTTATTATTTCATTATAGCATTCCCAATATTCCTCCTTGATTAATTTTGTTTATTAACTAATCACACCCCTTTGGTTACCCTTTTGTGAGTTAGAATATAAGACCTTGGATAGGACCAGCCCTTACTCACAAATAATTTCTTTACCATCCATTTCTATTTTCTATTATTTACCTTATTGGTTTACCCTTTGTGACTCACTATAAGACCTTGGATAGGAAAAATATTTCCTAACAAACAATACTCAAGATTCATACCATGATCTAGTCATAAAATAATTATACTTCTTCTAAACAAGCGATTTACACAAATTTTCATGTCATTCTATTTGTATTTTTATTGTCACTTATATTATGTCTTACATGCTCCCCAAATTGATTTAGTGTGTTTTACATTTGCATTATTAGAATCCATTTATTTATGTTTAACATGCTTCCCAACATGATTTGTGTGTTTTACATTTCATTCTATTTTTTTCATTTAGTTATATTTTACATTCTTTTTCAACTTGATTTAATAGGTTTTATAAATTTATTTATCTTCCATTTTACATGGTTCCCAACATGATTTAGTGTGTTTTAGATTATAATTTTTCATGAGATCTAATATATTTTACATTTAAACTTTGTACATTTTTATATAATTTATTTTAATCATGCATTTGTTCATAATTTCTAAAAAATAAAAAATACATCATACATTTTCTCATAGTATAAACACATGTGTTGAAATTAAAATACGTACATCCATAAAATCCATACCATCCATACCATCCATGAGTCATAAAAAAATAGATCTGTACATATCAACAGATTCAATGTTTTATACAATATAAAAACATGTTATAAACATAATATAATAACAACTTTATTTCTATGGTCTACCCTACCTATCTTTCCTAAGACAACCCCCTCTGAGTGGTGCACTAGAGTGACTTTGTACACAAATTTAGGCCATCTATTTATCCTTATATATTGGCCACCTAGCCTTGTACATGTGCCGACTCTCTATATGTAGTTAAATGAGTGGGTTTATCCTCAGCCAATATCTACCATGCATCTCTTCATCACCCACTCCTAGTGGTAACTATAATGTATCTCCACATATACATAGCTCTTGGGATGACTCATTACCCAATCAGAACTAGTTAGCATATACTAGGGTAGAAGGTATAATATGATCAATCATATCAATGGTATCATGATGAAATAACACATCATCCAAAATATCATTGTGTGTTGCCTAAACTACCATGAATCACCTAAACTCCTCCTCAAAAGTATCTAAAAAATTCAAACTAGTTATACATTAGATCTCTCTCTCTCTCTCTCTCTCTCTCTCTCTCTCTCTCTCTCTCTCTCTCTCTCTCTCTCTCTCTCTCTCTCTCTCTCTCTCTCTCACACACACACACACACACACACACACACACACACACACACACACAAATAAATAATCTATATAAATAAAATGTATCTAGCTATCCATCAACTATATATCCAAACTCAAATGACTAACAAATAATAGTCTCTTCATCAACATGTCAAATAAGTACCCATACTAAGGCATGCCTCTAAGGTGTTTCAAAATAGTTGGGAGAACGAAATAACACTATGGTCTAATATGAATATATTACTCTCTACACCAAATCTCTATAGGCTGCACCATAAGATATCTATACTTAGCTACCTCTACCTACAAATATTCCTCCTCTTACACATTCACCTACATATACACATGCAAATGTATATATTAGGTGGTACCCATAGTGGTAATTGAAAATCATATTTGGCACAATAATATCCACATCCACATCCTCCTCCATTGTATCTATAGGCACTCCTACACCTCCACTACCCCTATGATCCCTAACATGTTATGCTTAATATGTCACTATTATAGGTGTCACTAGAGGTGAAAACCTTAAATAACTAGGTAGGCATGCAATAAGATGTGGATATACCCATCATTTATAATGATCAACGATAAGAATATGACCTAGTCCCTAAAACATTTTGGCCAAAAAGGCTAATTAGCTATAATACTTGTATATGACTACCAAAAATCATTTCCTCAAGTGATAGTAAGAAATTCAATAGCATGAGGTATCCCATAGCATATGATCTTATCTCTATCAAAGAGAAAAAAGTAAACTATCATCTATCATATGGGTAAACTCCACATGATGATACATAGGAAGATCTCCTAACTCTAGCTACTCAATAAAATAAAAGGTCATATAGTCATTTTCCTTCATGAAAAAATGTTATACAAATTGTGCACCAATAGATAACTAACCCTAGGTCATACATGGTACCCTATCTAATATTTAATGACATAATTTAAAAACATGTAGTGTCACCTTCCAATCCAATTTTTGATGGACCACATGACTATCACAAGGCTAATAATAGCCTTATAGATATCTAGAATGGATGATACATAAATATATCTCTAAGATGGTAGCCCATAAGGCTAAGGCTCATCTCTTAGGATATGACTTAGGGGTATTATAAATGATAGGAGTACCTATAATAAGAAGTACTAAGATTTCATGGACATCCTCTAAAGTAATACCCACATCAATGATATCACTATCTGCCACCCACCTAAAAGTGTTGGTTTGTCATTCCCATGTACTTAAGAACATGGTGACAAGTCATCACTCAAAATAATATGATGCATATTCATGATACCTCCAAATCCAAACTTAATAAATCATGCATGATCATTAGCTATTAATATATCTAATAAATATGGTATCCATACTACATCTACTAAGCACCAGAGTCTTTTTTATCTCTATAAAATATCAAACAACAAATCATGTATTATCCATCAATATAAAATAATAATCAAATTACATAAAAAAATTTAAAAAATGGATGAATTTACATAAAAATTAATTACTTCATTAACCTATGTCATTTTCTTGATATTCTCTACTAGATCAACCACATAACTAACTTTGTCAACTAGGAATAACTTTTCTACTATGTTATCTAAGTATCTAACTATGTTGGCCATTGTTAGAGTCAGACTAAATCAGCCAGATTACATGAATTTGGCCACCTATTGTAAGTATATAATCCACTCAATATGTAGTCAACCAGATAACCCTAATACATTAGATACTCCATACAAAATCAATAATTTATTAAAACTACATCAACTACCTCACTACATTATTGAATCTAGGATATATGAGATCAACCACCTAAACATGATCAAGCTAGATCAAGCCATATATCAATCTACTAATTAAATATGTCATCTTAATATTATTTAATCGACCAACTATCACTAACCTACTAATTTATAAGTATGTTATCTTGGCTAACCCTAATTTTCATAATTTTTCACACATTTATCATTAATAACTTAGGCATTAATTACCCTCTTCACCCCCTACCCATTGTCTATTTAAATTATTGTTTTGAATTTTTTGTGGGCAAATTTTGCTACATGGATTTTCCCTAATACCTAGTTTTTCAAATTTACATCATTTTTTATAATAAAATTGACAAAACTTCAAGGTTAGTACATTCTTACCTAGATCATGTTAGCCACATCTGTTATGCATCCTCCACCTCATGCTCCTCACCTCCATTCCATTGTCTATCACATCAATTCTCTAGGTTATATAGATATCTAGTTTTTGAAAATTGTAAATTTTCAAATGAATATCTAAAATCCTATTTATATTTAAAATTTACAAATTCTTTAGTTACCAGTTATTTACATAAAAAATCATATTTTCTCATAAATTTGATTCTACAAGCTCTTTTTCCAAACCACAAAATTTATATAATCCTAACAATGTAGATAATTTTTTATGCTTAACCTATATTTTTCAAAAAAAATAATTTTTTAGCTTATTTTTTAGGTCTACCTAATGTCCAGTACATTAGATGTTTCATCCATCAAAATCATTGTAAATTATATTTTACAACAACAAGGTAATTACAGGTATGTATTTTTAAATCTTTTACTTTCATTTAGGTTTCCTCTTTTTATTGTGATGTGTGTTGATATGTTCTTTCTCAAAGCACCATACCATGTTACAACTATGTTACACGTGATGATATTTGACTGGGGCATATGTATACACATAATATTTTAAAAATTTATTATTTACTGATGATTTCTATCTTGTAGGAACTTTTTCGAGTTTCAATCTCTCTAAGTACATGTCTTAAATGGTACATTGGGAAAGGGGTGGGTAGACCTTTGGTGCTTTACAATATTTTTGGTCCCTATATAATTACTTAAAACCTTTATAAGTTAATTTTATCTAATTATTTAAGTAACTTAAACCTATTTATATACTTCTCTAAGTAGTTCACCTTTAAAAACATCCCTTAACTAATCATACATCCTATTTTCTACATTTTCCTATTATTTTGGCCCGGTCAACCTTGTTAGATATTGAGTGGACATTATAAAACTCTATCATCCCAATTGACCTAGCTCAAGGCCTAATGGTTCTTTCTCCTATCAAATATGGTTGACTTGTCTGACCTTATTGGCTAATTTCTCAAGAGGGTTTAAGGTCAATCCTTAGCTATAATACCCAACTAAAATAATTTATACATTAGAGGAATGCTCATTTTCACATTACTATAGCTCATAATTATAATATTTACACATTGTAGGAATCATTGCTTAGGGTTTTACCTTGGAGGGAAAGAAGCTTATGTTGTGGAAAAGTATTGGATATAAAGTAGGTTTTTTTAATCCTAGAGATAATTTATATAATGTGATCCTTACAAATCCACACCATAGTCCTACAAAGAACCATTGGTCAAGGGATATATTGAGGCATGAAATGTTTAATTGAAGTTAAGTATTCTAAATTTTACACTTTAATTTATTAAATTAGATACTACAAAAATTAGTAGGATGAATATTATACCCTTTCCTTATTTTACCTCTACATTAACTTGAGTAGAGTTCTCTTTGCATGTTTTATTTTATTTTTTATTAACTATCCCCCTTTGTTCCACAAGCTTTAATGAGGATTAGATTATATTTACTTTATGTATTTTAGGCCCATCTAGGGTTATCACTAAATGTCATTTACCCAGAGGATTTTGAACTCTCTCCTTTGGTATTACGTGATAAGATATCCCCTCATTAGGTTTAGTGGATCTAAATTGGTCATTCCCTAATATAAATAGCTATGTAATAAATTATTTTGGTAAGATTACCTTCTCTAAGATTGGAATCCACTAAGTAGAACAAGTTGTAGATACATCATAATTCATTATATATACTAATTATTTCACATGTCTCTCTTCCTCTTGTGTCACTATATGAACCTAAAAAGATACTAGGGGGTTTTATGTTTCCTTTTCTAGGTAATCATAGAAGGCCCAAAAGAGATAATAATTGGTTCAAATGAAATAATTAATAATGGTGGATACATAGAGAGTGTATGTGGTGAATCAATAGTAGAGATGGTGGTCAAAGTGAGGATGCTACTATAATTAACATTGGTGAATATTAAGTGGGAGTGGAAGCATATACATGTGGTAATCTAGTTGTAACAATACTTTATGGAGATAGAATAGAATCAATTACTAATTACATTGTTCATGGTGGAGGCATTTGTGTGATGGAAGGTGACCCCACTGGCCTATTGGGAACTAGAGGTACTCCCATGCCTATGGTAAGTAGTGGATAAATATATTTTGGAGGCCTTAAAAGACCCCTGATGATATTATACCTAATTTAATGGCTAGTTTCAATAGATGTGCCTATTTCCACTTGAGGAAGAGGAATGTGGTGGAGATATTTCCTCATTATCTATTATTTTTACATCTTCCTCTATTATATCAGGATCATATTGGATCCTCTGATCTAGTATAATTTACATATTCTATTTACACATTATTATGACCTCATTATCATCCTCTACATTTAAAAATATGGGGTCATGTCTAAACCATTGATGGCCATATGTGATTTTAACCTTATTCTTTATCTTTTCAACAACATCCCTAATGATCTACCTTAGATTCTAGTGCCTAAATGAAACTTTTCCCAACCTATAATGTATCCCCATATTATGCACTGAATAAAAATTATCTAATTTTAGATACAACATATGGCCAATACTTAAGGAAGATCATGGATAACTCCCTACCTAGCCCCTTTCAACTCAATTCCTACATTATCAGATAATTGGAAATTAATTTTTTGAACAACTAGCTTATCGGTAACATACCTCAAAAAATATAGTGGGTCTACCTAAGTTCCCTCTATCTTTATCACTATGTTGTAGGGTTAGAAATAATATTCCCACCATATTTATAATACTTATTTTAATTGGATCTGACAACCTAGGCATGGCATTCCCATAAATGGCCCTGTACAACATTGGATAAAATGAATCTACAATTATATGAATATAATTTATGAACTTATATATATGAGTGAGACCAAATTCATCAAAAATTCTATACTTTGGATAGTCATCTGATGGCTCCTAGATCTCTTCTTAGACATAGTCAATGTGGATTTTTTTATCATCCACCAGATAATACATCATATAGAAATTTCAATCTATAAATTCTATCACTTAGACATTTGGAATTTAAAATTAGAACTAATGATATCCTTGAGGCTTATAATCTTGTCATAACTCAGAATGATATATAACAAATGGACCCACATTTATGAGACATAATAAATACTATGGACACCATATAACATATTTAATAGTGCCATAATGAATCATATCCCTAATATGAACTTAAATATAGGAATGGATGAGATTGGACCTTGAATTACAAGATTATCTTGGTTGGTGGAGCATTGTTTTAATTTACCATTGACTTTATTTTTTGTGAATGTTACATTTATTTCAAGATAGTTATAGGTCCTATTAGGAATTAGGAAGCTATAGTAATTCTCAAATGTGTTCCCCATGATGTATGCCATGTGGATTGTGTTATGTAGAAAATGTAATATATTACCATAAGTTTGAGAATTGGTAAATAACTAATATAATGGGTCGATACAAGGTATTACCTTTAGTTTTGTTATGGTTTTATGTAAGCTAGTTTCCTTGATCATTAATATTTCATCAATGTATATTCTTTTACATATGTAAAATTCATTTTTAGACTTATATGGGTCTAATGTGTCTAATTTTGTCCAAATGTCTAAATATTTAATAAATTGGTGCTCTAAAGTTGCTAGATCCAACATTGTGTCTATATGTTCCTTCCATAAATGGAATCTAAAGATGGAGGGAGAACATGAGAAGAAGACGTCACTAAAATTATGTGGATGTATTTTTTAAATGTACTATAAATCTAGGGTACTTTGATTCATTGGGAATATTAAATTTGGAAACTCCACAAGATATAAAGAGATTAGTGTAGTGGACTTTTTATTTGAAAGCTTAATATAATACAAATATTTTATTAGGCTTAAAAATTTAAAGCATTGAGTTTCCAATTAGTTCATACTACTTATAGATAATGACCTTTTATTTTGTTACTCATATACTTCTCTTTCTTTTGAATTTTGATTTTGATTTTGTAATGTTAGCTTTTAAAAGGCTTGCCTACCACTTGGCACCTTATCTTTACTTTTAGATAATTTGTTATCTTATATGTTAGATGTCTATTTATAGAAAATTTAGGTATTTTTTTGTATCTTGAACTTGATTTGTTTAGAGGGAAACATATGGGGATGTGTCACTTACTCATTGGATGCCATGCTCTATTTTTTTACCTTGGTGTACTAACATCAGATGAATATGATTGATACACTTGAAAATATACCACTTGACCAAAGGGTATTTATATTTTGATTGTATACTAACCTTTGGTAGAAAAATATTTCTTGGGATGATGGCATGTGAATTACTATCACTTGTTTGGATCATTATAATACATTGTTAATTATGTCAATAATATTTAGCCATGCATGAATGGGATTGAGACACATAAAGTTATCTCACTTGTTTAGATAGTCATTGAGTTTTAAATATTTTCATAAGTAAAAATCAATAATAGATGAGTAATATGGTGTTATATGGCATGATATCATGATATTATATATAAAATATTACACATAATGGGATTACCATGGACTATATTGGATCTAATACAAGTATGATATGATTTAATTTATAATTATAATTGATTTATTTTATCTTTAAAAATTCATAGAACATGTAATAATGATATGAATTTTTGGGAGGGCATGTTAAGGTTCTTAATAGTTTCATTTAAGGGTTGAATTTTTTTTTTAATTTTTCCCATTGGAACACTAGTTCTAATAGGAGGAGGAGGAAGGATAATACCTTCCATTAGTTTAAGAAATTAATTGGATATATAAAAATCATTTGGATATTTTTTATTGATAACATTAAACCAAGTATCACTAGATAGACATGTCTTTTGAACATGTGATAACTCTACACAAATATTATGACATTATAGCGTATGAGTGTGTATAAAATCATAAGGTTGAAGTGGAAACAAAATTAAAATAATTTTTAAAATTAATTTCATTGATTTTAATTATAGATTGTGATGTTTGAATGGAAGAGAAAGGAAATGAATCCTAATTGGTTAATAAAGGGGAAGAGTTATGGCATGTAGGACATATATATACAAATTGGAAGGAAAAAGGGAGGACATCACTATTGTTACTAGTTTGTACTTCAAGGTAAGGAGAAATAATAAGTTGGGCATTGAAAAATATCATTCTTATTTATACATATTTATTTTATAATTATATATGTGATAAGGTGCATGATAAATGTAGAAATATAAGTTAGGTGTGTAAGGATAAGGTTCCTCATTTTTATGGTAGGTGGAAATTGAAGAGAAAGTAGATAGTCATTTTTATAATGATATTTTTTATCTAATGTCGAGAGGAATTCAAATAATAAGGTAAAGTATGATCCCAAGCATAATATAAAGGAAAATTTATAGAGTCATCATTTTATTGTTTGAAAGTGGGATAAAAAGCTGAATCTATAGGTAGATCCAAAAAGATATCTATAGGTGGATTTGAAGATTGATTCAAGGATGAATAAAGAGTTAAATCCAAGGAAGTAACTAGAGGTATAACATAATAACAGTCTAAAGATGAAATAAAAGAGTAATATAAAGGTGAATTTTAAGATGAGTATAGAAGTGACATTAAATAATAATCTACAGGTGACACTAAAGAGAAATCTAGAAGTGAAACCAAAGGATAATCTAGGGGTCATTCTAGAGAGAAATCTAGAGTTGATTATAAAGAAGAACATATATTTGAGACCAAATGATAATATATGAGTGAATCCACTTATATGGTCTTATGTTTCCAAGATTCATCAATTAAAATTTTATATCCATTGTTATATCATCAAAATAATAATCATCCACATATGCATTTTTCATATGTTTTTACTTATTATGATTTGTCCATCCATTATCATAATTAAAAGGCATATCATGAGTACATAATCACTTATATATAGGGGAAACATCATAATCATATTTAATTTGACTATTCATGATATATATAATGAATTTGAGTATGTTAAATGCAAAAATTATAATGCCTAGTGATATCAAGTAATATTTCATGTACAAAGGAGATAATAAACATGAATGTACTAAAACAAAAAATAAATGTATAATAGGTGATCTACACAAGGGTTTGATTTATTGTGTGGGATTTCAAATATAATTTCTCATTTATAGATTAACATTGGCCAAATATTTCAAAGAAGTACACAGACGTAACCTTGCATGTATACCACTATCCCATCTTTGAGGGTATGATGAGAATAAAATATATAGGGGATATATTCCTCTCAATTTCACCACAAATAAAATAGTTATGGAGGGTTACTATGGTGTAAATAGATAGACTTTAGGCATTTGCAATATACCATGAGGTATAGGGAAACTAAAATCCATGTTTAGTGTTGTACAATGTATTGAGTATTGGGGAAGAAACCCTCACACCATAGTGTCTATAAAATAGATCACCACTTAGCCTATAATGATAGTTACTACGTAATTTTACAACTCTTAGGAAATAGTTTTTAAAAAGAAATAACAAACTAATCTAAAATAAAGCTAAAATAAATGTTAAAATATTTTTGTATATAGAGATAAATGAATTTCAACCTGAGGTTAAAATAAAATGGTCTAGCATCAGATGTTATCCAACGTGAAAAAATTATTTATTTCATGTTGGATTAAATCCAAGGTCAAATAAGATTGACTCAAGGTGTTAGATTTATATCTAAGGATCAAGTTTTTTTCTTTCTATGTCATGAATTTATAAAAAAATTGTATGCAATCCTAGGAAGAAATCAAGAAAAAAATTAATTTTAAATAAAATTACATATTCACCATAATGTTTTATGTTTTTTTATTTCTTTTTTATATATTAGGGTTGATGGGACCCATACCTAAATTGATTTTTAACTAGAGCTATGAACTATATCTGGGGTACAATCAAGGGGCCTAATCCTTGAGAACCATTAAACCAACAGATATGACCACCACTGACCATTGATACTTATAAGTCAAATTAAATAGACACATATGGCATATAAATTTCCTATGATATTTGAACCTAGATGGGATTGGGCACAACCAACCCAATTAACCAACCCTTCTACATATCATTGGCTATGTTTTTTTATTAGTAAAGAGAGGTTTTTTGAAATAGGGACCAAACCCTACATAATAAATAATAATAATAGGTTATGACATATATACGTTAATAATTTATAATTAAACCAAAAATATATTAAAAACAACAACTAGACAACATAAAATCAATGAAATAACAACACACAAAACAAGAAACCAGAAAAGAGTCATTAGTCCATGTAGCCTCCAAAGGCCTCTTCCAAATTTAACATCATTATCTTAAGATATATGTCCATGTTTTTCACCTCACCATCCTTGGTTGATGCAAATTTTTAGAATTTCTTATTATAATTACTATTATGTTCCTACTCTTGTATCCTACTATATGACTATCTAAGAGTATCCATACTAGTAATGCAGTTATGCATTGTAACCTTTATAAACCCAATTAAATTATTCATATTCTATATCATATTTTCATTTTCAAATTGCAAACTATTAACTTTGTCCTTGAGTCTTTTAACCTGGATAAAAATCTCTTGTTATGTTATCTTTTACTTCACAACAAAATATAATAGACATAAAACTAATTTATGTCTATAAAATATGTGGACCCTAAATGTACAATATAGTAACTTACAGAATTTGAAATTATCTAGAAATACTAAATAGACAATTAGATATGTAAACCTATCTCAATATGAATTTATTTTGATTATAGAGGTAGAATATTGATGAAAATTAACTATATTAATCCCTAAATTATGTCACATCTAAAACAATAGTTTCAAAATGTGTTGGTAAGAGATCACATTATGAGGACATGGCCACATTATGGCCTTGTTTTTTTATTGTGGTCACATCCTCGTTGATTATGTGATTGTTTTTTATATGGAGTAATTTTTAGTTGTCCAAGATGGCTTAGTGGTTTTCTGTGTTTTGATATGCCATACAAAATAAAAATTGTAGATATGGCATAAGAAACCAAATATGATATCATATACAAAGGATGGAATTAGGTAACAAGAATAGCTAGGTTATCTTCAAAAAACCCTATATAATTTAATTTTTTCCTACATATCCCAAAATGACCTTAGGATTATTTAGTTCTCTCTCCAAGAGTGAGAGTGTGAATATTAATAACTGTTATATGAATGCATCTAGATAGATTGAAGTGAATGCTTAACAATGAATGACTTTGACCTAAAATAAAATAACTTTATACTTGGATTATGATTATTAGAGTGAATTGTAATTAAAAAATGGAAATATTAGTGATGTATTTCTCAATGGTTCATAGAATCAACAATTGATTAGTAAATGTGTTTAGTTGGGTCTTGATGTGATTATATATAAGAATAAT
The DNA here is from genome assembly GCA_037957365.1 of Torreya grandis. Lineage (NCBI taxonomy): Eukaryota > Viridiplantae > Streptophyta > Pinopsida > Cupressales > Taxaceae > Torreya > Torreya grandis. Next base: position 71,378 of record JARHVA010007809.1, read on the forward strand.
TTGAATATTTACATGTATACCTTGATAAAATAAAAATAGGGGTAATATTAAATGTCTTTAATATGAAAATTTACCATTAGAGCACAAGGGACAAGGCCCCACTAATGTGCAAGGTTGTAATGTTGCTCTATTTGCCTAATACAGTCCTCTCCTAAAAGGAAAAAACATTATGAGGATTTGGATGAAAGGGAATTATAAGTAGAATAGGGATTTATGAATTATGTTTTAGTAATTTTAATATAGTAAATGGTATAAACAATTCTCTTGTAGAGATTAAAATTTAATGTAATGGTGAATATTATAATTAGAGTAAAGCTATCAAGATGAAACATTGTCATTCACCGAATGATTAAATTTTTAGTGTTTACATAAGTCTTAATTATTCCCCAAAATACTTAATAAAAAATTCCAACACAAAATAAGTTTTTGGAATGCATAACAACATCAATCTAGGATCTAAATAATTTTATAATAAAATTGGAAATTTTTAGGATCTAGTTCCACTGATTTTGTGATTTTTTGGCTTATAATTTTCTTATTGGAAATTTTTAGAATCTTGTTTTATATAAAGTAATTATTTATTATGAAATACCTTAAGAATTGCATTGAATATTTTTGTTGGGTGTCTTTTTTTTTTAGCTTAAGGTGACCTGTGTGATCATGTAGCACAATGTCTTAGGCATTAATGGAAGTCTAGAGGGGGTAAGGGGTGGATGAGAATTATCATTTAGGGTGGGTAATAAGTAGGGGACACTAAACATTAAATATCATGGTCTCGTGGTTTTTTTAAACCATGCAATATTTAACCACATGGTAAGGTTCCCCACCACCCTTCTATTCTAACACAGTTGACATGAAACAATTGACTGCCACTTAAATTGAGTTGAAATGGTTACTATTATTAAATTTTCATTTTTTATTAATTAATTATTTAATAATAATTTTATACCATGATTTTTAATAAATTTCAATAGTTGTAAATCAAATTAAAAACTAGAAATTCTTACTTTATAAATAGAAGTTTTTGTGAATATGATTATATCAACCTAGAGACCAAAAGGTAGGGGAACCCAAAAGGGAGCCACCTCCATCCCCATAAATTTTTTATTTTATTCTATATGAAATAAATTTTAAGGTTTGGGAGGACATATGTTTTTAGATATGACCTCTTTCTCAAGTAGAGGTAATTTTTGACCTTGTTAGCTATTGTGGATTCCTATAAGCCATAAAATAGATTGACCAAAAATGGGACTTGTTGATGACTAAAAATATATCATAGGGTTTCAATAGTGTTAAGAAACAGTTCTCATTCTTGGATTCAAATAATCTATTGCATGACTTGTTGGTTTTGATATTCTTGATATCTATGGTGGAGGAGTAGTAAAGCTAAATAATTGTTTGACAAATGAAAGTTTAAGTGGTTTTTAGGAGCAATCATGGTGTTAAATATTTCTTTTGAAACATGAAAGTAATCTAAACTAAGTATAGTGAATAATGATACAAACCTAAAGTCTAAAACCTAATCTAGCAGGTATATTTATAATTAAAATCTAAACTATATTAAATTGAATAAAAAAAGAAAAAAATGAAGGGTAGGGTAGAAAAGAGAGGTGTTTCTAATCTTCAGTCCAGACATTATGACAAAGCTTCAATTTCATCAAAGACATTTACTCAAACTAATATATGACATGAAATAGGTAAGTCACAAATCCTATCATATACCAAGCAAATGTCTAAGGATAGTTAAAATAAAGCAAATAAGAAACCAGATTCAATTTAAGGATTTACTTCCACAAGAAAATTGCATTAACATATCTATAAGAAAAGAAAGGATACACATAATCATAAATTACATTAATAAACCTATCACAAGCATAATTTTACAACTTTTAATTCATATTCACATGTCTATAATCCATAAAAATATTTTAGATCTAAACACTGAAATAGATAATTAAAGATACAACCATGATAGGAAACACATAAACAAATATTATAAAAACTTTGTATAATTCCCTTTCTTGCATTACTTGCTCCAAATTTACAATTTTTTTTTCTATAACTCCCCCCTTTATAATGACAATACCAATTTTTATAGAAGACTAATGAGGTTTGTTAGTCAGTCATATCAAATAATAATTGCGCAAGTGTCAAAGACAACTATCCTTATACAACATTATAGAACTAAATGACACTTTCCAAGTGGACTAACCTATAGGAAATTCACCTTACAAGATGCACATGATTTTACAAAATAAAATATTATCTTTTCAAATGATTTACATGTTTTATATAAAATAATATATTAAGTCAACAAATTTGACTTTTAGAATCTCCTCTAGTTGTTATAATCCTTTATCTTTTCTCCAAGGTCTTTATTACTTTATCATGTTGTTCATCAATCAATCTAAACTTAATGATGAGTTCCATGAACAACACCTCTACTTGACCTACCAACTCTTTAGAATTTTTTGCAAACCTATCCATGGCTTCATTAATACTTATAGTATTGCTAAATTTCTCCTCTATAGATATGATCATATCCAAGATTTTTATATTATCTACCCTTATTTTTCCCTAGGTTTTGCTCATCACCTCTTGCATTAATTAATAATACATGTTATTAAACTCCTCATTTTTTATCAATATAATAGGATTGAGGGTAGTTGGGTCCTTCATCAAGCTCCCTAATATATGCACCACATAGTTTGACAATGGTTTGAAATCACTAGAAAGGTCCTCCATGGTCTTGGACAAATTATTCAAATCCTTGATTTTTTATATCAAGATTACCATAGACATATTTAAATGAGTTAGGCTACTTATTTTAATCCTAAGAATCTAGTCCTCTATCAATATATTGTTTAATTCCTTTGCCATAGTTCTCTGCTTGTTCAACATGTCTAGCTTAGACTTTATAGCTTTTAGTGAACTTAATGTATCTTACATGGTGGCTTCAAACTTATTGAAAATAACCCATAACACTAATAAGATAGACTACATGATGACTTCAAACTTATTGCTTTATCCCTTTGATAATAGCTTGCATCATATCTGACTATGCTTGACCTAGCTCCAAGACATCCTCTTCAAAAATAAGATCTTCACCTAGATTATATCCTCTCTCTTAAGTCAAATGAGTCAAAGGCTCCACCTTTTGATATATGATCTCTTAACTCCATGACTATTTTCTCAGTCACTCTTTGCAATCCAATAGTCTATGGATCATATCTAACCCTAACTAAAGATTGGGTCACATGTGGAATTGGGACCTCTATTTGTGATTAGCCTACTGGCTAACTATCAATTGATTGACTTAGAGTGTCTAATATCTTTGCTTCTTCCTCTTGAAAATCAATTATCCATGTCTTTAATTCTTGTTGCATAAGAACACATAAAGTTTTTACCATAGCCCATGGATGGTAAGTAGGTAGCTTTTATAATCTTGTCTCAAACAAGAACCATTCAGAGATAGGAGGCTCATATATGATGTTCTCCTTGATAAATAAGTTAGCATTCTCCAAAGGTGGTATCACTTTAGGTCTCTTATCTTTTGAGACAATGGAAATCTCAGCTTTCCTCTTAGGAGTGTCAATAGGTACCAAGTCTACAAAATTCCATTTATCCTACTCTTACGTAGTTTCCTCAATACTTACTTATTTTTGTCTAAATCGATCTAATAAGCCATGGAAAACATATTTAATGCATCCTCAATAGACTCATTAGGATCTAGGGCTATCATATGAACTTCCTCTTGAGGCAATTCTTACTTTGCTACTATGGAAGATTCAGGAGCTGATGAACTAGAAGCAATTTCATCTAGCCTCCTCTTTTTAGGTCTATGCTTTATTTGAACTTTTGTTGATGGGAGCTTAGAAGATTCACTACCTATCAGATGATATTTCCTAGGGCCTATTTCAATTTATCCTCCCTTTTATGGTCTATATTCAATCTAGACTCAGGCCTTATTTTGTGCTCCTTCAATCTTTTAATGACTTCATAATATTACGATGCCTTGGTGTATATAAGGTCAAATACACTATTATTATGTTCATATGTCACATTCAAAATACCTTTAACCTTCAAATTTTCCTTAACTCTTCCATAAGGGTCTCATTGTCTTACATCATCCACTTATAAGTTAAAGGACAACCTATGCTTTGAGGTATCCTTAATATGATCCCACTATCTAAAGATGGTCTTGCCAATTGTCATTGGAAAATTATGAAAAAGTCCATTTATTTTGGTTTTGTAAATCTATGGAAGAGCTGATATGCAACCTATTGTTCTACAAATCTATCAGGAACATGGACTGACAACTTGACAGGATAATTTTAAGTTCCTTCAATCCTTATAATAGTAAAATCTAGATATTAAAATATGTCCCCCATTGATTCAACATACTTCTTGATTAATGGACTAAATCTCATCATAAGGATACAAGTTATAGCTTCATCTAATACTAGGTATACATAAACATAGATAAACTAAGTGTGGTCTCTATATTTATAGATGTGAAACTTCGAATAGTATTGGGAAATAATATTTGTATTATTTAGAGACCATTCTCTCTTGTTTGGGATCTTTGTTTTTTCACACAAGGAATCTAACAAATAGTACATCATATAAAATTTAGTCTTCTTATTCTTGATTAAAATATTTGTCTACTCAAGGAGATATAATTATTTCACCCAATGGAAGAACCATTACACTTTTAATGATGAAATATACCATGGGTACCCACATTAGATCTACATATGTTGTAGTTTCACATCCATACAAATTGTTTAACATGGTCATCACCATCCTAACTCTAGGTCTAAGTTGACTTATTAGGATGTTCTTTATAGGATCTATAACAACTTGGTTACCAAATTATAACCATATAGCTATGGTGTCCATCATTTTGTGTTGTTTAGCTTATGAATTAATTTATGTTAGGTCAATTTAGGGCTTGGGTAATTTATAATAAGGCTCAAAGGCAATTGGGGAAATCAAATCAACCTTCCTCAAATTATGTTCATTAATAAACATGCCCTTATCTATTTTAGCTTCTTTAAAAATGGGACCAATAACATCAATGTAGTTGACTACCTCTGGTTGTATATATATATATATATATATATATATATATATATATATACATACATATATATATACATACACACATATATATATATATACATACATATATATATATATATATATATATACATATACACACACATATATATATATACATATATATATATATATACACATATATATAGTAGTTCAATCATCTGAATGGATACAATGTTATCATAGAGTCTCTTTGCTAATAGGATTTTCTCTTCTTCCTTGGTGATAATTGTCTAGAACAATTTAGAGCAATTGTTGTCCCCTATGTTCAATGAAGTAGCTACAAACTCTATGTCCTTAAACACTCAACCTTTGGCATCTGATGATAAATATAACTTAGCATATTTCTTTTAAACATGCATATAAGTATCCATTATTATAATCCTAGTTGAATTACCCTTTTTCAAATAATAATCCAACTCTCTCAGCTCAATCACAATGAATTCAAAGACAATTTAGAGGCTCCATACATTTAGGGATTTTTAGAGGTTCACACAAAGATTTAAGGTGGTAAAAAAGTTCAAACAATGATATTTTAGTGACTTAGATTACATTTGGATTACAAATTTATACCTTTCACATGCTTGATTCCATAAGGTATCCTAATATGACATGTTCTACCTATATGGCATTACCATGTTATGTTGTTCATTTCTTTTTGAAATGTGATCATTATCACTTTTGGGCACATATCATCATCTTGTCCAATCCTAAATCTGGATCAAATTCTCACTATTGATCCCTTTTGGAGCCTCCTAGCCTTGACTTCATCACAAGACATTGATTTTTGATCCAAAATTATGAGATTTCACCATTTAGTAGCTTCACAAGCTCTCTATGTACCTTGTAAATAGTCCTCATCACTTTAATGCTTTTACATCATGTGGTAGCATCATGTTTGATATGGGATCTTTGAATTTTTGACTCCATTCACACCATCAATCTTGATATGGGATATTGAATGTAATTCATTTATCTCTATCTAATTCATTACAGTTATGACACTTGTCATTACTGTGTTCGATATGGGATCTTTGCAAGTTCTACCTTCTATAGGATTAAATACACTTTGTTAATATAATGGATGCATAATCAAGCATGGATAATTGATTATGTTTCATATTAAAAATATCAATCATGGGCCATTGATCTACTTGATCACTCACTGAGATTATGATACTTGTCACTCTCACATTACTCCTTAGTATCCTTGAATTATTGACCTTTGCTCACTGTTATATCTTTGATCTATATTTGAGATCATTACACTTGTCATTATCATGTTTGAGCTTAGAATATTTTGACACATTGACTTCACTCTCACCATCAATCTTAAAATACATGATTAAATGTGCATCATTGATCTTTGGGATTGACTTAGTGACTCCAACTTTGCATGTGGATCATTGATTAGAATTTGTACATAATAACATGCACCATCAATCTTTGATTGAGGGAAACATTGATTAACTAGCTTGGGGGAATCATCTACGTACCATTGATATGCTTTTTGATCTTTGATATTTTACCACTTGGTGATCTATGGTTTAATTTGTTCTTATGAATAATGAAATCAAATAAGGGTTCAGGAGTATAAATAACTTAGGATAAATTTTAGACAAAGGTTTTTAGACATATTAATAAACATGATAAAAAATTAGGCTAAAATTTAAACTAGGTCCAAAATATAATAAAATGACCCCACATAAATACCAACCCATCAAAAATATGAAATTAGGCTAAAATATTTAAACTAAGGTTTTTAACATTATTTAAACATGGACTAAATTAATAAACTAAAGACCAAAGGTTAGTCAAAAAGGGTTAAATTAATGCATAAAACCTTGAACATTTTTCATTGAAATGGGACTCCATGAAACCTGTAACAAGGAAATACATGAAATAAATGTTAGTAACATTAGATAAAGTCAAATAAAGTTTATGATAACATCAATGTAAATTAGATAAACACATGATATTCAATAATGGTGACTGATCAAGTTGGATGTTCAATTTATAGCACAAATTTTCAAAATTTGAAATAAGGGTCCTCATTTTTTAGAAATGGGGTATGTTGTAATAACCCCTACCAATAGAGATATATGAAAGACACAAAACTCTGATACCAAATACCAAAGCTCTGATACCACTGTAATATCCCCTACCAATAGAGATATATGAAAGACACAAAACTATGATACCAAAGACCAAAGCTCTGATACCACTGTAATATCCCCTTCAATCAGGGAATATAGAAACATATAAAGCTCTGAACGAGATACAATTTGCAGAATAGATTCAAATAAGCACACACAAATCACAGTATAATCTCTCAATAGCAAATAAGGATCTCATTACTTGTCCTTCTGGATGATTACACAATTGAGTCTCTGTTATACAAATAAAAGAATATTACAGATCTGGTCTTAAAAACCCTGAATTCATGCAAACTGGGAAATAACTTGCAATTCTGGAAGTCTCGGCCTTTCTGTGTCGACACACAGTCGCCGTTGTCGGTCGATATATCGCCGACGTCGGTATCTGTCGGTCGGCTTTCTGTCGACGTCGGTCTTCAGTCGACCGATGTCGGTCACTGAAACCCTCTGTCTGCCGAGGTCGATTCCTGCACTGATCTGTACGAACCTGTACGGACTTGGTACGGCCGCCAACCTGTCTCTTCTTAACCCCTGATAGCTGAATAGCCTGATCTCACGAATATAGATTCTAACACAAGATCTATCTCTGTATAACTTATTAGATCAAAACTAAATAAAGAAAATACCTGGAAAGCTCTGTGATAAACTTCTGTGTGAAGTTATCTCTCAACCCTGGAATTCTGTGATAACTTCTGGATGAAGCTATCTCTCAAATATGTATCTCTGTGATAACTTCTGGATGAAGCTATCTCTCAATTTGGCAATAAATCAGCTGATATCTCACAGCCTCTAAATCACACACAATGAAGAGGGAACGTTCTCCACTGCAATGGAATCCTGGAACCCTTGGCTCAGTCTTCACAGAAGAATTTCTTCAATTTTTCAATAATCAATAATCTATGCATCCTCAACAATGGCCTCCATGAGAAACCCTTATACCCTCAAAAGATGTGCTTGCCCTAATTAGGTTTTTTCTTAAATTAGAATTAGGGTTTCTAATTAAAATTAGGCTAAATAATTAATATTTGATTTAAATCAATCAAATATTAATATCTCCCTCAATACATGTCAAATCGACGAACCGATCGAAGCTAGTGAATCAGGGAGTGATTCCGCACATAACCATACCACAATAAAGGCACCCCGCTGCATATCAAATATCCCTAAAAAGTAGGAGCTCAGGCCAAATGTGTCTGAAATACCCTGAATGAAAATCAAATGTAGAAATCTTGTGAATCAAAGTCGAGCCAAGCTCCATTATGACCCTCTATCCATCCTATTAGCCTACGAAGGTCGTATAATAGGCCAATCATCAAATCTGTCAATGTCCATGAAAAAGGGGACATGACAATCCGCCCCTCCGAAAATTGCTTGTCCCCAAGCAATCTCGGAACAATGAACTACTCGATCCACCTGGATCCCAAGGAAAAAATTGTATAGCATCCATCATGTCACCAATTAACCCATGTGAATAAATCATCAACATCAACAGCATCAACAGTATCAAAATTAGCAACTGAAAAACTGCACTCGACACCCAATCAACTATCTGAAGACCAACTGTAGATGCCGGTAGAAGGAACCACTCTGAGGGACTCAAGCCAACTAAAATATCAACTCTGTCAAAATTCAAGTCCCTATCTAACTGATACTCACATCCAACTGGATCGTGGATATGACAATTATTGGTATCTGAATCACTGACACCAAAACTAATCTCTAGATGCACAAAAAAATAAGGAGCATACCTCACCGTATGACGCTGGTAAGAACCCCCAAACTCTGCTACTGGCACACTAGTGCCAAGCTGGGACTCAATGGATGGCTCCAATCTCGGCTCAACAAACATCACCTCAACATCCCTGTAAGGTAACATAGTAGAAAGGGTTCGTAAAATCTCCTCACCCAATCTGCTAATAGCACTAGAACCTCGGACAAGAACACCTTCTGTCATCTTATGTGAGTCCAGACGAACACCTGCACTATCCAGCAAATACTCCATGAATGGTTCAGTGCAGTAGAAATTATATGTGGAAGCATCAACATACTCCCCCACACACTCCAACTGATCTCTCTGTAAAGGAGGCACAACCCACTGTACCACACTGTCATCCGTGTGAGAATAATCAATTTGGAGACATGACTCCACTGGTATCTCAAACTCATCAGAATCAGCAAGATCCAAATCCCGTATATGTGTATCAGCCTCAGCAATATGCTCCTCAGCAACAACTGCAGGAATGTACTCATCACCAACCACCTCAATATACAAATGATCAACATCAAAGCTCATATCAACAGATGGAGTATCAACAACTATAGCATCACTGTCTAACTCTTCCATACAGAAAGAAACAACCGGTGAAACTAAGTCCTCAAAACTGTCCATTGCATTCTCCTGAATATCATCTGCAATAATAGGATCCTGGGACTCTGCTACAATCTCTGCCATAGTTGAGAGATCATCAACCCTCAGTGCACTAACATCTGAGCACCCCTGTACACTCTGAGTGCAAGCATCAAACTCATCCTCATCTTCACTATCTCCTATCTCATAATCATAATAATCATGGGACATGCTACTCTCTCATCGAAGTGATCTGTAGTGCTCTCTCCTATGCTTAACAAAGCGATCAAAAGGCAACAACTTCTGAATTCGAGGTGGTACTAACTCCCACTCCTCATTCGCTGTCATATACCGTGCGGGTTTGTTTTTGGATGTAGGATATGAAAGAATTTCATTCATCCTCTTCTGGGTTTCATCCAACTGCTTCAAACTGTGTTCCAGCTTCTTCCTATCATAGTCCCATCGACTCTGAGTGTATGAAGTCATCATGATACTTTACCCAAGCTACCCAACAGGATGGCAAGACATTAGCTCTGATGTGCCCAACAGGATGGCAGGAATTTAGCTCTGATACCACTGTAATATTCCCTACCAATAGAGATATATGAAAGACACAAAACTCTGATACCAAATACCAAAGCTCTGATACCACTGTAATATCCCCTACCAATAGAGATATATGAAAGACACAAAACTATGATACCAAAGACCAAAGCTCTGATACCACTGTAATATCCCCTTCAATCAGGGAATATAGAAACATATAAAGCTCTGAACGAGATACAATTTGCAGAATAGATTCAAATAAGCACACACAAATCACAGTATAATCTCTCAATAGCAAATAAGGATCTCATTACTTGTCCTTCTGGATGATTACACAATTGAGTCTCTGTTATACAAATAAAAGAATATTACAGATCTGGTCTTAAAAACCCTGAATTCATGCAAACTGGGAAATAACTTGCAATTCTGGAAGTCTCGGCCTTTCTGTGTCGACACACAGTCGCCGTTGTCGGTCGATATATCGCCGACGTCGGTATCTGTCGGTCGGCTTTCTGTCGACGTCGGTCTTCAGTCGACCGATGTCGGTCACTGAAACCCTCTGTCTGCCGAGGTCGATTCCTGCACTGATCTGTACGAACCTGTACGGACTTGGTACGGCCGCCAACCTGTCTCTTCTTAACCCCTGATAGCTGAATAGCCTGATCTCACGAATATAGATTCTAACACAAGATCTATCTCTGTATAACTTATTAGATCAAAACTAAATAAAGAAAATACCTGGAAAGCTCTGTGATAAACTTCTGTGTGAAGTTATCTCTCAACCCTGGAATTCTGTGATAACTTCTGGATGAAGCTATCTCTCAAATATGTATCTCTGTGATAACTTTTGGATGAAGCTATCTCTCAATTTGGCAATAAATCAGCTGATATCTCACAGCCTCTAAATCACACACAATGAAGAGGGAACGTTCTCCACTGCAATGGAATCCTGGAACCCTTGGCTCAGTCTTCACAGAAGAATTTCTTCAATTTTTCAATAATCAATAATCTATGCATCCTCAACAATGGCCTCCATGAGAAACCCTTATACCCTCAAAAGATGTGCTTGCCCTAATTAGGTTTTTTCTTAAATTAGAATTAGGGTTTCTAATTAAAATTAGGCTAAATAATTAATATTTGATTTAAATCAATCAAATATTAATATCTCCCTCAATACATGTCAAATCGACGAACCGATCGAAGCTAGTGAATCAGGGAGTGATTCCGCACATAACCATACCACAATAAAGGCGCCCCGCTGCATATCAAATATCCCTAAAAAGTAGGAGCTCAGGCCAAATGTGTCTGAAATACCCTGAATGAAAATCAAATGTAGAAATCTTGTGAATCAAAGTCGAGCCAAGCTCCATTATGACCCTCTATCCATCCTATTAGCCTACGAAGGTCGTATAATAGGCCAATCATCAAATCTGTCAATGTCCATGAAAAAGGGGACATGACATATGTGGACCTCAAAAAATGGTTACTTCTAGGGCAAACATTACAAAATATTAGAATTTAGATACTCTTGGTCCAAAATAATAACCAGGATAATTATTTTACTTGATTAAGTACCATTATTAAGATCAATTTATAATTAGAACAAGTCTTACAGATGTATAATTAGGATCAAACATCAAAAATTAGTCATGTTATGTGTGTGCTTTGATTCATTTACTGATTACCATAGAATTTAGAAAACATAGACTTATAACATATTTATATATTCATTAAGAATCATGATTTTATAACAAGGCTTAGGATTTGCTCTTCTACTAGCCAGGCATCCATAGCCCTCACAAAGATACATTTGGTCCCACTCCAAAACTTGCTCCACTACTAGCCAAGTGTCCATAGCCTTAATGGAGGTTACCAAAATCACCTTTGATTAAAAACCTTCTTAGTTTTCTATAAAACTCTTATTTTTGTATTTTTCAAATATATTTAGCTTTTTAACAAAGATTGGGGACTAGAATTAGCCAAGTTTTAGTATTTTTTCAAATATTTGATTTTCAGACAATCATCCTTGGTTATTAGCTTCATCCCAAGAAATAATGTTCTTTAAGTGCTAACATGAATTTTCTATAATAATTCAAACTTTTACTTAACATATGAAATCCTTATTAGAATCAAACTTATATTAGAATAAGGTTTAACATTTTAATGAACAATTAACCTAGATATCAATATTTACCAATTTATTAGAAATATAACATCAAGCTCAAATTTATAGAATCCATGATTAACCAATGTTTAAGAGTCATACCTACATTCTTGATTCACAAATTTATTTGATCATTTAGATGAATTAGAGCTTGAAACTTGTCTTAGAAAAGACTTATTAAAAGTAGAGAAAAAAAATACAAAACAAGCAAAATAGAAAACAATCAAACAAGTATGTACAAACAATATTTAAAAACAAGGAACATAAATGAAACCTACCTACACTAACTCTAACTAATCTTACATGTTTTTCTATAAAAACTTGAGGTGGGACAATAGAGAATTAGTACTTGAGGTATTGCCTATTAGTTGGCAAAGTGAACTCTGTTCCCTATAAGTCCTTGAGCTTGAAGGTGTTGTCTCCCAATATCTCAAAAATTTGATATGGACCAATCAACAAAGGAGTGAATTTCCCATGTTTTCCTTTTGGTTAAGATGCTTTGTCTCATATGAGAATTTAGTTTCCCTACCTGAACACCATAATCTGAATGCATCAAACCATATTTTGACTATTGTTTGATGTCTGCTAAAGTTGGTAAATGCTTATTCCCTTACATCTTCCATTTGTATGATGTCAAGTAACCTTAAATTTGCATATTATTCATCTTTTACCATGTAATCCTACATGACCTTCTAAGTTGGTAGCTTGAGAGTAATTAGAAATATTTACTCTTGACCATATACTAGTAGAAATGGTGATGCTTTTAGATCTTGTTTCACTCTAGTTCTATCTATCCAGAGAGCATATTTAAGCAATTTATACCATGTTATTGGTTTTTTAGCCACATACCTTTTAATGTATTTCATCAAATTCTTATTTATTGAATCTAAAACTCCATTACCCTGGGGATAATGATTTCATGAAAACTTGAGAATTGTATTGTTATCATAGGCCCACTCAATCATCTCAATATATATAAAGGTTGATCCATTGCCAGACACTAATGATACTAGTGTCCCAAATCTTTCAAAAATGTTCTCTTCCAAGAACTTCATTACATCTTCAACTCTAAATTATTTTGTTGTTACTACCTCTATCCACATTATACAATAATCAATAGACGTAAGAAAATATTTGTGTCCATTTGAATAATTATGGTTGATGACCCCTACAAAGTCTAATCCCCATTGAGTAAAATGTTTTTCAATTGTAACTGGTCTCAACGGTATAGCTACTTTTAGTTCCTTAGTGTTGAAAGTCTAGCATTGATGACAATCTCTAACATGCTTATGAGCATTTTTGAAGATTGTAAGCAAATACCTACCCTTAGGATATTTTAAGTTGTCTTTCTATAAGGGTGTCCACTTTCAAGCTTTTCATGAAAAGTACTCAAGATATCAATTATTTCTTCTTTGGAAACACATCTTAAGTATATACCTTCATAATTCTTCCTATAGATTACTCCAATCCTTGATCAATGAATGAGCTACCTTGAGCCTCAAATATCTTCTTTCTACCTACTAAATCTTTTAGGATAAGAACCATTGATCAAGAAATGAATAATTGCATCATACCAATCATTAAAATTTGAAATATTTTTTGTTAATCTGTATAATGCTCAAACTGAGATTAGTATTAATAATTAATTGAATCAATCCTTGACACTTTAATAATTTGGTATTTTTCATTTCAAGATCATACTCTTGTATTATAGACATCCACTTACCTCTTCTCTCTCCCAATTCACATTGACTAAGCATAAGTTTAGCGATAAGGTCTAGCAATATTACATGCACTTTATTCTTAAAAATATAGTGTCTAAACTTTTTACAATGCATTAACTAAACAAAATGCTTATTTTTCAATTATAGAATAGTTTAAATCAACATTCTTAAGGTTAGTTCTCATAAATTTAATTGGATGATCACATTTATCTATTTTTTGAGTTTAAATAGCTGTAATAGTATGTTTAAAATCAAAAGAATAGAGATCAAAATATTTTGTGAAATTTGGACTTATCAGCACAAGTGCTTATCCTATTGATTCTTTAATGTCCTTGAAGGATTTCCTTATCTCTTCATTCCATATGACCTTTACATCTTTCTTTAGCATGTCATTAATTGGCTTCACAATTTTTGCAAAATCAAAAATGAACTTTCTCACAAAATTGATATTCCCAAAGAAAGTCTTTAATTCTTTTCTAATGTTAGAGGGTTCTATTTTTTATGTGGTATTTACTCTATCAAGATCTATATAAATCCCATATTTGGTTATAACGTGTCCAAACAACTTCCCTTAAGCAACACAAAAAATGCTTTTCTTAGGATTAAGGGAAATTTCTTACCTTCTACAATGTTCAAATACTTGTTTAAAATGCATAATATGATCTTCCCTATTTTTATAAAACATAGTTAGGCCATACATATATATATAATGATGCACTTGTCTATGATACTTTGAAATGCATGGTTCGTATCTCTTTGGAAAGTAGATCCTATATTGATGAGTCTAAAAGGCATTAATTTTAGGCAAAAATGCCTCATTTTATTTTAAATAAAATCTTCATTCTATCGTCTTCGTTTAAAATTACCTTAAAAACCATATAAAAAAGACATCATATTACAAACACTAATAATTTGAATCACTTGGTAAAGATATGGTAAAGTATAATCATTTTTTTCGAAAGATTTGTTCAAATTTTTAAAGTTTATACATAATATAATTTCCCCATTTTCTTTCTAACTAGTACTAAGTTAGCTGACCAAGTAGAATGTATAATGGGAAAAACTATTTTTTCATCTAATAGCTTCTTGACCTCTTTTTAGATTAATGGTTCTAGAATAGGATTAACTGGTCTTTGTTTCTATCTAAAAGGTTTACAAGATTCTTTTAATAAAATGGTATGGGTAATAACTCTAGGATAAAATATATTTAAGTCTTGATAGGACCATGATATGACATCTTTGTAATTGGTTAGCAACTCTTTAGGTTTTCTAGATGTTATGCTTATACAAGTTGTACCAATGTTCACTAGCTGAGGTTGACCTTGATATCCTAGGTCAACTGTTAGAGTTATAATCACTAAGAGGGGGAGTGAATCAATGAGAAAAAATATTCCAACTTTAATTTCGATCTTTAAAAACACTTAACTAGTTACCACAAGCATTCATGAATCATACACATCATTCATAGCAATAAACAAGAGAGACAATGCAAGATCAATCACATAACACATTACATACATGGCAAACCCTCCTAAGGAATAAAACCCACTAGAACTTGTAATTGGAATAATATCTTATAATAACAAGATATAATTTAGACAATTTATAGATGATCAAGGAACTACAATACCTATTTAAATGAGACTACAATCCCACAAGGTGTTGTCACACTTGTCTAGCTGAGCTACAACAACAACCAAACCTTTTAGCAAGTATCAGCTTAAAAATAGGCTACAACAACCTTAGATGCTAAACTACCAAAATAATAACTATGAACACATCCACATTTTCATTGATGTCTTCAAATCCTAATGATGGACCTTTGATTATCAATCTTCACGTTTGCTTACATTCAATCTATAAGAACATTATTTTGCCAACAAAATTATGACCTATAGGTCATATAAATAATCCTTAATCTATTATACCCTTTAACACATTCTCAAGGCACTCTAAACCTCTTCAATCCATAATTCACACAAACATGCCTCTCTTCAATATCTACTAAGTCTTTCACATTAAATCTAGAAATCACCATCTTTGATTTCACTATTTATAGAGCAATCTTTATAATCACCATCTTGGTCAGCCATTAGGCATGCCTTAGCCCTTAATGAATTTTTCTCATGAATATGTTATTTAATATAATCTTAATAGGTTATCCATATCATCTATGGGTCACCCTTATGTAGTTACACCTTTTAATAAGGCCTTTATATCTCTTATAGGTCTCATGAAGACCTAATCACCCATTTAGCTCACCCTCAAGTAAAATAATAACACATGACCAGTTTAAAATACATGAGTCCACTCATTACATCCCCTTTAACATCCTCAAATGATCATAGTCATATTTTCTCACCTTTGTGTATGTTTAATCAACTCAAATAGAGACTATATACACATGAACACTATTACTGAACATACTATCAACTTCTTAAGCATTGTTCATACTCAAGATAGATTGATCACACCTCCAAAATACATATAGAACATCCTTATGGAGTATAGAACACTCCCTAATATTCAATTCTTCATGGGACATTCAAATAACATCTAAATAAACTCAAACATCCTTCTTAGGTTATTTGTAGAATAATCATAAGCATACAGCCAACTTCTAAGCTAAATATCTTTGATTGTACTAACTTTCAGATCTTCAAATATATATATAGATGCATCTTGGAGTATTCTACCACTCTAGTTTTTATAGCACCAATAAATGCAACTTATATTGAAAGTTATAGCCCAAAAACTAGACACTAGTTGTTATTTGTAAATTCAAATATTCAAATACAAATGGTCATAGTTAACCTTCAAACACAATGCTTGAATCTCATGTTGTCTTATCTTAAATTTAATATGCACCATTGATCTATTATGAATTTTAATACATAGGTGTTAATTCTCAAATGTTAAACCTCAATCATGTTTACCTCATCTCATGCATTATTATAAGGTTGACTCCATTCACTCTATCCATCTCTATGGATCAACTAGGTCTTTAACAATCAATGCTCATCATTTGATCAATTTATATGAACATTAGATCACCATTGGATCCTTATATTGTACCTTTTCTTAGTTTTTAAACATTGTTCACCTATCTTCATCTCACTACTTCCTATTTTCTTGGAATAACATGCACTATTGATCTTACTCAAGATTTAACTCTTGTATAAATGACTAAGTATGGGGACCCTTTCAATATGCCTGAGTAGCCATTTTTGAACCTTCATAAATTCTTTTACGCTTACTCACATAATCTCAAATTTGGACCAGATGATCTCCTCACATATGAGAATCCAACCATGTGACACATAGCTCTTAAAGCCTTCATACATGTAAGATATAATGACATTAAAATGCCTTCTTAAAAACTTATAACATAGAGCCAACTATTCCAAAACCTTCTTAAAAACCCAACCTTGATCATGCATAACTTTTGTTACACTTTAGTGCATGATATTAAATTTAGCACAAATCAACTATGCTCAAAATTTAAAAAACCCATATGATCAATTTTTCTTGACACCTTCACACATGTAAGATATAACACCATAAAAATGCTCACTCATATCTTATTACCATATTGCAAAATTGTCTAAGTATGGGAAAACATAGTCAAACTACTTGGGAGCCCAACTTTGCATATACATATCTTTTGATGTGCTACATTGCATGATCTAAAAATCAGCATAAATAAACTAATAAAAAAATTAATAAACCCATATGATCATTTTGTCTTGACACCTACACACATGTAAATGTTGATCTCATCAACATGCTTACTCATATTTGCTTAAACCCTTTTACAAATTTGTCTAAGTATGGGAACATGGAGAATTATATCTGAGTAGCCAAATTTTCATACTCGTATCTTTGAATGTGATGTGATGTATGAATTGAGATTTAGTGCATAACAACTAGAGACTACTATTATCATTTTGTCTTGACACCATATGACCAATTCCATTTGACTCATTCACATATGGTTATGGTAATGTCATCATACTACCTACATAAAAATTTTGCCACTAGACCCAAAGAACTAAGATGAGAACAATGATGACTTGAGAGAATTCCACTCATACACACAAGTACTAAAAATTTTATTGACTTTTGATAGGACCCCTTGCATAAGCTCAAATTACAATATTCATCCCCAAACCTCTCTATCCATGTCAATACTAAAAATTAACTAACCATACATAAAACATACCAGGTCAAACACATTACACACTTTATCATTATCACATAGACTATCAAAGATTCTTCATCCACTCACTAGGACACCTTTATGAAATCACCATGACATCATTGACAACTCTTTGATAATCTCCCCCTTTGTCATTGATGTCAAAAATCATCATATATAGCAATATACAACTCACCTTCTCTTTCTTCAAGCATTCCCACAACATGAACTTTCTCCCCCTTTGACACAATGAAAAAGTTGGCACCAACTAATCTTGAGGAACTAGAAAAACCATCATATAGGAAAGGACCATCTTATAAAATATGATACTAACTCCCCCTTACCTTGATCTAGCCTCTTATTGTCTTGACAACTTCTTCTTGCTCCATGCCAACACTTCACCAAACACTACAACCAATGAAGAAATAACATACAAAACCACATAAATATGATGGAACACATCAAGAAATATTTTAGAGGGACTTCCCCTAATAACTTTGAGCAATTTCACCTTTTGAGCATCTTCAGATCTCCACACACCATGAAGAATCACCACACATGCTTATTAGCCTTCTCTCTCAAGCTACCATAAGGATCACCAACAAAACTTCATGCCACTCACCAAATAGTAAATATACACTAAAAAAACTTGAGAACTCATCTTGAAACACATATAAATTTCTCTTTTGGATAAATTGATCGAAAATCACTCTTCTTCAAATTAGGCCCATCTAACCTCCTTGTAGCCCTACTTGAAACTTGTAGAGCCCATAATTTTTATTAGATACATCTTCAGGACCTAAAAATCCATTTCTAGATCACTCTCATATACCCCCTTAGTAAAACCAATTCTCATCACTAAGATCATCCTTTTCACCATAATTCCTTCATAAACCTACTAGCTAGTTAGCCTTCCAAATGGGCAAAAACTTGAATAACTTGAGAACCACAAATCTTCAATTATCTATGATGCTTTATTTGACCACCCATTTGGCCCATTCAACATATTAGGAAACATTATATTTTAACTCATAAAACAAACCATTTTTCTATCAGAACTCAAAACCTAATAATCTCAAAATAAACAAAGTCAACAAACCTCCTTCTAGTAAACACAACCTTTAAAACTTCTTACACACCTATAGACACCCATCACACACTTCTAGACTGAGATTTAAGCTTCCACACCTTTGGGAACACATACATCCTTTAACCCATTTGAGTCTTGCTTGCCCTTAAGCTAAAAACTAGGAAAATTGAAAGCACTCAAAAATATTTAATTGACACATACATACCTTCAAACCTCAAAAATACTTTAAGCACACCATAAAGAAATGCATAGACCTTTCTGAGCACCAAACATTCTTTCCACTAAAAGGAGTCTCTTAAGAAGCATAGATAGAAACACCCTCTATACCTCAATACTCTAAAATAAAAACAACTCCTCATATTCTTTATCCTCCTTAGTCATCTAATACTTATAGTTCTTCTTCTTTTTCTTGTTTGGCTTAGGATAAATAACTTCCTTAACCATGACAACTTTCTCCTTTTCTTCTATAATTTAACTCATAATATATGGAGACAACAAAGATTCATGACATACCTTTTCTTCTGTAGAATCTTCCTTCCAGCTTGTAATTTCTTCATTAGGCACAAATAATTGATGTTTTTTACATGATACATGCTCAACAACATTAATATTTTCACTTGGATCCATACATACCTTAGGACTAGCCTCAATCAACACCTTGGTCTTCTCCTTGAGATTGATCTCTTCATTCTCAACATGAGAAGATAATGAGACCTCTTGGTACTTTTCAACTTTTGAAGCATTATACACCATAGCAAACAAATTACTTGGACCTAAAGTCTCATCATGACTCACACTTATGAACTTTGGATTTTATGTGTTAACTTGCCTTCTTTATTTAACTTTAAGAGCCTAATTAAATTTATTCTATCTTGTAGGCCTTTGCTTGCAGAACCTAGCAATGTCACCTCTCCATTCACAATTGTAGCAACACCATACCTTTTGGAAGAAATGTATCTTGAATTACCTTATTTGGAAAGGAATTTTCAATGTGTCTTATGTCATGACAAAAAAAACAACCTCTCCTTTTTGAAGAGGAGTCACCTTGTCTAATCTTATGTGGATAATGGTTTACAAAGTGTCCCACATCAAAATAGATAAAGCACTTGATTATATTCACACTTTTTAACTGATGACCCCCATCATAGTCCCATGCAAATTTATTTCTAATAGGTCTCTTTCACTCTCTATCCCTATGACCAAATTAATTACATGTATAAGAGTAAACATTGAATCTTGCATACCTCATGGCATCTAGCTATTTGATTTGATTTATATTCATTCCACCAACACTTTCAATCCTTATCTAATGATTTTTATTTAAATTATGATTGTTCCCATTCACATTAGTCTTCATATTGTCTTGAGTAACATTATTTTGTTCTTCTCCACTCAAAATATTGTCTAGATCATATGAGCTCTTTCCAAATCTCACAAATGACTTCACTTTACTAGATGTATTCTCTAACTCAGATTCAAAGATTCATTTTTAGAAACATACCTTGAAAATTCTTCTTCTTTAGATCTTATACTTTTAGACATAGATTCCAACTTAGAATTAAGAAACACGATAGTCTTAAACCAATATTGCCTCAAATATACTAAATTTTTCCTCATAGTCCTTGAGCTTAGATTTCCTCTTATATTTGATATTCTTCTCAATCTTTAGTTCTTCAAGAGCATTCATCAAAATAGTCTGACAATCCACCTCATCTTCATCATCATCTAAATCACTCCAAAGAGAATCCTTCTGATGTGATCAAATTCTTTCCTCAACCATGAACAATGCTTCATCTTCAATAGGACCATCATCTTCATGATCATATTATGAGTCACTATCTTGACTCTCATTTAATGAGATGCAATCTTCTTTAGTGTAGAGACTCTTTTTGCTTTTGAAGGACTTATTGTTATTAAACTTTCTAAATATTTTCTTATTATATGTCTTCTTTTCATCATCTTGGCCTTCACCATGTTATTCATCATTTTTATTCTCATTCTTATGAGGTCACTTATGAGAAAAATATCCTATCTCTCCAAAATTAAAACATTTTAAGGGTACTTTACCCTTATACCTAAGCCTTTTTTAATTTACTAGTAATCAAAGTAATTAATTCATCCTCATCAATGTCAAATATGTCATTCTATTTGAATTTATTATCTTGGAACTTATTCTTAGTCTTCATCTCTATCTTGAATGGATCTTCCTTCTTTGGTGTTATATCATCATTTATTCTCATCTCATATACAATAAGGGTACCATGCAATTGATCCGTATTCAACTGAGTAAGATCATGACTCTCTTCTATATAAAATACTTTTGGATCAAACTTAAGAGATAGAGATATCAATACCTTTTGGACCATATTTGCCTCGTTAATATTATCTCAAAGACATCTGATGATTTTCATAGTCTCATCAAATCTATATAAAATAGATACCACAAAATCTTCTTCTTTCATGCAAAGTCTTCTTCTTGCTATTTAGTGAGACTACAATTCCACAAGGTGCTACCACACCTATCTAGCTAAGCTACAATAATAACTAGACCTTTTAACAAGTATCACCTTATAAGGAGGTTTTAACCACCTTAAATGTTGAGTTTCCACAATAACACCTATGAATACATCCACCTTTGTACTGATGTCTTCAACACCACATGATGTACCTCTAATTATCAATCTTCACCTTCACTCATTCAATCTACAAAAACACTATTCTACCAAAATAATTATGACCTATTGGTCATATAAATAGTCCTAAATCTATTATACTATTTTATTCATTCTCAAGTCACTCTACCCCTCTTTCACTCCATAATTCACAGACATGCCTCTCTCTAATCTCTTCCAAGTCTCTCATGCATAGTTTAGAAATCACCATATTTGATTTCACTATTTATAGAGCAATCTTGATAATCACTACCTTGGTTAGCCATTAGGTAGGCCTTATCCCTTAAGGCATCTCTCTCTTCAATACACAACTCAATACAATCTTCATAGTTTGTCCATATCATCTATGGGTCACCCTTAAGTAGCTAAACCTTTTAATAAGTCCCTTGTAGATCTTATAGGTCTCATGAAGACCTATTCACCCATCTATCTCACCCTTGAGTAAAAAAATAACACAAGAACACTTTAAAATACATGGATCTACTCCTTATGTCCCCTTTAACATCCTCAAATGATCATAATCATCATATCTCACCTTTGCATATGCTCGATCAACTCAATAAGAGAACTTATACATAAGAACACCATTACCAAACATATAGTTAACTTCTTAAGCATTGTTCATACTCAAGATAGATTTATCACACCTCTAAAATAAATAAAAATCATCCATATGGAATCTAAAACACTCCAAAAAAGTCAACATATCGTGAGACATTGAAACAACATCTACATAAGATCAAACATCCTTTTTAGGTCACTTGCATAATAAACACAAACACAGTCAAATTTTAGACTCAATATCTTTGACCATACTCCCTTTCAGATATATATATATATATATATATATATATATATATATATATATATATATATATATATATATATATATATATATATATATATTTGTGTGTGTGTGTGTGTGTGTATGTATATATATATATATATGTATATGCATATATATATACATATATATATATATATATATGTATTATATATATATATATATATATGTATGTATATATATATATGTATATATGTATATATATATATATATGTATATGTATGTGTGTGTGTGTGTGTGTGTGTGTGTGTGTGTGTGTGTGTGTGTGTGTGTGTTTTGTCATCCTCTACCAATTTTATTTTTATAGCACTAATAAATTTGACTTCTATCAAAATTTATATCTTAAAAACTAGACACTAGTTTTTCCTTTCCAAATTCAAATATTCAAATACAAATGATCATATTTAGCCTTCAAACACAATGCTTAAATCTCATGCCCTCTCAACTCAGATCAAATATGAACCATCAATCTCTTTTAATCTTTAGTGCATAGGTACCAATGCTTAGATGTTAAACCTCAGTCTTGTTGACCTCATCTTGTGCTATCTTATAATGTTGACTCCATGCACTCTATCAATCTTTTTGGATCAACCAGGTCTTTAATGATTAATGCTCACTATTTGATCAATATATATGAATAACCATTCACTATTGCATCCTTATCCTATCTCTTTTCTTAGTCATTAAACATTATGCACCTATCTTCATCTCACTACTTCCTGACTTCTTGGAGTCACACACATTTAATCTTCTTTAATATTTAACTATTGCAAAAATGACTATGGGGATCCTTTTAATATCCCTGAGTATCCATTTTTGAACCTTGATAACTTATTTTTCACTTACTCACATGATCTCAAATTCACACTAGATGATCTCCTCACATAGGAAAATCCAACCATGTTACACACAAATCCTAAAGAATTCATGTGTGAAAGATACAATGCCATTAAAATTCCTTCTCAAAAACTTTTTTCATAGAGACAACTATGCCAAAACCTATTTTATAGGCCAACTTTGAGCATGCATAACCTTTTTCATGCTTCAACACATGATCTAAAATTTAGTAAAAATTAGCTATGCTCAAATCTAAACGAACCCATATGATTAGTTTCTCTTGACACCTTCACATGTGCAAGATATAACACCATCAAAATAATCACTAACTCTTCTTTCCATATTATAAAATTGGCTAAGTATAGGAAAACATAGTCAAACTACCTAAGATCCCAACTTTACATATGCATATCTTTTGATGCACTATATTTCATGATCTAAAAATTAGTGAAAATAAACTAGACACAAAATTGAACTAATCAATATGATAATTTTTGTTTGAGACCTCAACATGTGTGAATTCTGACCTCATCAACATGATTACTCAACTCTACTTGAACCCTTTTTCAATTTGGCTATGGGAATATGGTGAATTCTATTTGAGTATCCAAATTTGGATCCTCAGATCTTTGACCATGCTTTGATGCATGACTTGAGATTTAGTGCATAAAAAAAATAGACAACTATGATCACATTAATATGACCAACTCCCTTTGACTCATTCACATGTGGAAATTGTGATCTCATCAAACTACCTACTCAAAATTTCTACCATTGGACCGAAAGTGTCTAAATGAGATCAATGATGAATCAGGTGAATTTTGCTCATGCACATAAGCACTAAGAACATTTTTATCTTCTAATAGGACCCATTAAACATGATCAAATCACCATACTCATCCTTAATCCCCTCTATCCATGTTAATACTGAAGATCAATCAACCATACATAAAGCATACTAGAACAAACATATTGCACACTTTTTCATTGTCACATAGACTATCAAAGCTTCTTCATCCACTCACCAGGACACCTTCATGAAATCACCATGACATCATTGATAACTCTCCAATATTAACTAAATTATAATCCTTCACACTCGCTTGGGAACTTTGACAATCTTAGCTAATTTGTCTTTATCAAATAATATTTCTATGGCAATCATGCCTTTGAGAATTATGTTGTCATTCAATAGAATAATCTTGTCATTGGTATTCATAAATATAATTTTCATTGACCTCATATATGATATGAAACTCAAATATTTTTGAGTTTTTAATGAAATATATAAGTTATTGTTCATCACTAAATACTTGAAAATAATTGAATTGTTAGGAACTGAGGGACATGGAATCAATTCAATGGTAAGTTTTTTATGTCTAGAATCTTGATTTGACATAAAATTGGCTATAGTTGAGGATAGCTCATTAGATGACTTATTCTCTTCTCTAGGTATTGAAATAATATTAAAATTATCAAAGTACTCAATCAAGTCACATACTCTAAACTTATATTTCTTAAGATAAGATAATTTTAATTGGTATTTACTTCTAACTTGATTAACTACTAGTTCTGAATCACCATACACTAGTATTTCTTTGATATTATGTTTGAAAACAAATTGTAATCCTAAGATTATTGCTTCATACTCTACCATATTATTGGTGCAGGGAAACTAATGTTTGTAAGAAGTGTTTTACTCTTTCTTAATGGGGTTTATTTGAACAACTCCTACTCCAGAACTAGATTTGCATCTAGCACCATCAAAATATAATATCTATAGTCCAGGCATAGTATGAAAATATTTAGACTTACATATCTTAAGAGTATCGAGGGTGTAAAATCCTAAATTAGAATTGACCATGTTGACATATTCATTAGTAGTATTGTACTCAGTGATCATGTGTTTCATCTTAGATTCTCTCTCAATACAAATTTGATTGGGAACACCCTCCATGGTAGCCACATATGTGAATAACCAATAGTTAACATGTATCCATTTAAATATTTTATCTAGTCCTTACCAAGTAACATCCCATAAGCATATATAATGTCCACAATTTGAATGTCTATGAATTGTTTCACCCTTAGATCTATAGCAATCTACATATGCACATTCAATAATTCACAAATTACTTTAACACTTGATTTGTCTAATTGAGTAATTACTCTGTCAAAATCAATTAGAGTTAACCTAAGTTTCTCACAAATACCTACTAGTATGATATTTGTAGAGGCACCTAAATCTATCAAATAACTAAACAATTTTTTTTTATCAAAAACACTAATTGTTAGTAAGAAAGGTGGAACCTCTAATTTTTTCTTGTATATCACTACATTACCATTTTCAACCTTTTGTGATTTACTAGGCTTTTTAGACAAGGATCCCAACAACAAATCTATTTACTCACTAGTTTGAGTCAAGTCATGTAAAGTGATATTAGATTTAATATTTTTAATATCCTCAACTATATTATATCCACCCCTAGTAGAATAACTAGATGCATCAATATTATTTCTAGAGGTACATCCCTTTGGAGGTTTTGGGTTGTTGTTAGCTTTGGGATCAGGAAGAGTATCAACATTGTTTGGTGGATTTGAACTAGTTAAAGGTTATTTATGTTCTATATTACTCAAAGGATAAGTCTTTTTACGATACTATTGAAAATCATGAATCTCTTTAGGAGTATCCTTAGACTCATTTTGATCTTCGAATGGAAAATCAAATGTCTCCACCATAAGAGTTGTGCCATAAAATTAGATGACTTTAAAAACCATATGTACCTACAACATTATATTTTTTAGGCACAACTTCAAAATTATATAACTTTTATTGAAAATATTTAAAAACATTACAAAATTCAATACAATCTAATTCACCATGCTTTGAATTACTATGAACTCTACAATAATCTCCTAAAGCCACATCACATGTTTTCATTTTAGGCATGTTCCTATTTACAAATGAATCATTATTATTATTGATATTTTAAAACCTATTTGTAGGTTTTTTAAACCTTTGATAAGAGTAATTTATGTTCTAATTATCCCCAATGTTGCCTACTTGTTTTTGCAACTAAAGGAAATCAGTGCTCAGTTTTTGAACCATTTTGAGTATGGAGTCATTTTCATTTTTAGGTACCTAAAAATTATGATCTTGAGTAATACTATGAGTTATTGACACTATAGCTCTTCTATCTAGTGGATGACATCCACTTGCACTATTATTCAATAATCCTAGCTTTTGACCAAGATGAGCATGACTCAAAGGTAATTGATTTAAAACTAGTGTTTTATTTAAAGTAGGCCTATCATAATTTTCATTAGGAATGCCATTCATCATAGGCAAATTAGGATTGAAATTTGTAATAGAATATGCCATTTGAACCTGGGGTTCCATTTAATCATTAATTATCATATCTTTAGCATAAGCCAAAGCTAATGTATTAATGAACCTAATAGATCTTTTAAGAAACATAAAAGTCATGGCATATAGAGCATCCTTATAAATATCTAAAGTTAAAGCTTAAATAGGTCTATAAGGAGCTATAGTCTTACTAAACATCTTCTAGAATCTATAATTAAAATCTCTTATGGTTTCATTTGAATCTCTTTTGATAGTAGTGAATTGTTGATAAAGCACACAAAGACTAATGATCTTTCCAAAATGATCCATTAAATAATAATTAAAATTATTCCAATAGATAATGTAATTGTCAAGAAGGTTAAGGAACCACTCATATGATACATCATTATAATTAAATGCAAATAGTTTACATGTGACATCTTCATGAACAATGTTCAACAATCTTAAAGCAACCTTGAAGCTCTTGATATGATCTTCAGTAATCATAACACTTGTAGGAGTAAAATATGTCAAATATTTCTCAGGATATTGAGGTAATTCATGTACCTAACAAGGCCCATTAAATAAAGATTCTCCTAATAAATCCATGCCTTAATGTGGGTTGAACATAAGAGTGAATAAATAGGTGAAGTAGGTTGAGATTTAGAAACCTTGTGCTTACATTTATCTACTCTTACTTTCTTATGAACTTCTAAATAAAGAAGAGGTAGCCTTGTTTTTTACCATGACCTAGTCCTAATTCTTGATATTTCTAGCTTGTAAGCTTAATCCTATTCAAAATATGATGTACAAAGATTATCTTTGTAAATATCGATGATCAAATTTGTATGTTAAGCAAAATTTTCAAATCTTCATTCAAATAATTATAAAGGAAAACTATATTTACTATATAATCTTAAAGATACTTTCAAATTTTTGACTATCAATGACCCTTACACTTCTAAATTCAAGTAAACCGAAATTTTCAAATAAACAACCAATCACTGAACAAAATTTTTATCATTATCCTCAAACATGTTAGATTCACAAAGCTTAATCTACCTTTGCAATAATTTATCATAAATCTTCAAAGAATACCTTTTTTTAGCTAAATAAGCTTAAAGACTGGTCTAAAACTATGAATATAAATGATATTTACACAATTAACCTAATAAAAACATAATTATGTAAAGGATTCATTTATCATTGAATACAGTACACTAAAATTAACAAAGATACTTCAAATTCACAAAAATTTAGCCTGTGTGACCTTCTTAGTACCAATTTTCATGCCTATTGATGACTAAAATTATATCACAAGGTTTTAACTATGGTGAGAAACACTTCTCATTTTTGGATTCAAATAATCTATTACATGATTTGATGGTTTTGATATTCCTAATATCTGTGGTGGAGTGGTTGCCAAGCTAAATAAATTGTCACAAATGAAAATGTAAGTGGTTGTTGGGAGTAATAGTGGTGTTAACGCTTGCTCATGAAAAGTGAAAGTAATTTGAACAATGATCAAAACCTAAAGTCTAAAGCATATGATAACCTATAGTGAATAGTGATCAAAACCTAAAGTCTAAAACCTAAGACAACATATATATTTATAATAAATATCTAAAATAGAGTGAATTGATCAAAAAATTAACAAAAGGAAGGGTAGGGCAAAAAATAGAAGTGTTTTTGATATTTAGTCTAGATAATATGATAAAGCTTAAATTTCATTAAAGACATGCACTCAAACCAATATATAACATGAAATAGTTATGGCATAGATACCATCATATAATAAAAAATGTCTAAGGATAGTTGAAATAATGTAAACAAAAAACTAGATTCAATTTAAGGATTTACTTTCATAAGCAAATTGCATTAGCACATTTTCAAGAAAAGCAAGGAAAACAAAATGAATCTAAGATATTTTAATCAACCTATCATAATAATAAATTTACAACTATGCATTCATATATGCATATCTTAAATCTATAAAAACATTTTCAATCTAAATATTAAACTAGATATTTGAAGAACCACCCATGATAACAAACACACAAACAAATATTAGACAAACTTTGTAGAATTCCCTTGCTTACACTACTTGCTCTAAATTTTAAAATAGTTTTTTATATAAAAACTCCCCCCTTTTAGAATTATAATACCCCTTTTTATATAATACTATGAGTTATGTCATTCAGTCATAACAAATGATAATTGCATGAGTGTCAAGGACAATTTTCCTTCTACAACAATCTATAACTAAATGACACTTTCCAAGTGGACTAACCTATAAGCAATGCACTTTACAAGATGCATATGATTTTAAAAAATAAAATATTATCTTCTAAAATGATTTACATGTTTTATAAAAAATAATATATTAAGTCAACAATATTTGACTTTGAGAAGCTCTTCCAGTTGTTACAGTCCTTTATCTTTGCTCCAAGGTCTTTATTACTTTAACATGTTGTTCATCAATAAATATAAAGTTGATGATGGGTTCCATGAACAATACCTCTTCTTGACCTACCAACTCTTTGTAATAATTTTTAGCCTTAGTCAAGGCTTCATTAATGCTTCTAACATTTCCAAGCTTCTCCTCTACAAATAGGATCATATCCAAGATTCTTTTATTCTATTCCCTTATTTTTCCCTAGATTTTACTCTTCACCTCTTTCATGAATTGAGTAGCCATATGGTTGAACTCCTCATATGTTATCAAGATAATGGGACTAAGGGTATTTGGTTCCTTGATTAAGTTTGCTAATATATGCACCATCTAGTTTTCTAACTGTTTTAAATCACTAGAGAGGTCCTCCATGTCCTTGGACCATTTGTTCAAATCCTTGATATTTTCTATCAAGATTACCATAGCCATATTTAAATGAGCTAGACTAACTATTATAAACCTAGGAATATAGTCCTCTATCAATATATTGATCAATTCCTTTGCCTTATTGCATGAACCCCATTATTGATTTACTCGGTTCATTGCCATAGTACTCTACTTATTCAACATGTCCAACTTAGACCTCAAAGATTTTTAAGGAACTTAATGTGTCATACATGGTGTCTTCAAACTTATTGATAATATCCCTTAACATTGATAGAATAAATTGTTCCTATAAGTTCTTATTTTATTACTTTATCCCTTTGATAACATCTTGAAACATATTTTAATATGCTTGAAATAGCTCTAAGACATCCTCTTCAAAAATAGGATCTTCACCTAGCTTATATCCTCTTTCTTAAGTCAAATGGGTCAAATATTCCACCTTTTGATATATAATATTTTCACCACCCTCCATGGCTATTTTCTCAATAAATCTTTGCAATATAGTAATATTTGGATCATATTTGACCCTAAGTAAAGATTGGGTCACATGTAGAACCGGGACCTCTACTTGTGATTGGACTATTAATTAACTATCAATTGATTGACTTGGAGTGGCCAATATCTTTGCTTCTTCCTTTTTCAAAGCAATTATTCATGGCTTGAATTCTTGTTACATAAAAATGCCTATAGTTTTTACCATAGCCCATGAATGGTAAGTAGGAAATGTTTCTAATCTTGGTTCATATAGGACCATTCAAGAATAGGAGGCTCACATATGATGTTCTCCTAACTAAAAAAGTTAAGATTCTCCAAAGGTGGTGTCACTTTAGGTCTCTTAGCTTTTGAGACAATGGAAGTCTTAAATTTCCTCTTAGGAGTGGTAATAGGTACTAAGTCTAAAGACATCCCTTTATCCTAGTTTGCCTTACATTCCTCAACACTTACTTCTTTTTTATCTAAATCTATATACTAATCCATGGATATAATATTCAATACATACTCAATAGACTCATTAGGATCTAGGGATATCATATGAACTTCTCTTGAGGTAGTTCTTGCTCTACTACTCTAGAAGATTTAGGAGCTAATGAACTAGAAGAAATTTCATTCAACCTCCTCTCTTTTGGTCTATGCCCTATTTGAACTTTTGTTGGTGAGAGACTAGAAGGTTCACTAACTATCAGATGATATTGGCTGGGGCCTAATTCCCATTTATCCTCCATTTTTTATTCCCTATTCAATCTAGACTCGGGCCTTATGTTGTGCTCCTTTATTATTCTAGTGACTTCATAATATGAGGATGCTTTGGTGTATATAAGGTCAAATGCACCAAGATCATCCTCATATGGAAAATTTAAAATACACTTGAGCTTCAAATGTTCCTTAACTCTTCCATAAGGGTCCCATTGTCTAAGATCATCCACTTATAAGTTAAAGGATAACCTATGCTTTGAATTAGACTCAATATGATCCCACTATCTAAATATGGTCTTGCCCATTATCATTGGAAAACTATGAAGTCCTTTTCTTTTGGTTTTAAAAAGGCCATATATACCATGGAAGAGCTGATATGCAACCTCTTATTCTACTAATTTATCAAGAACATGGACTGACAACTTGAGAGGAGAATTTTGAGTTCCCTCAATCTTTATAATAGTACAATCTAGATATAACCAATATAATTCTTAATAAGTGGACTAATTCTCATCATGGGGATACCAATTATAGTTTCACTCAATGTTGGGTAGACACAATCATAGATAAACTGAATATGGTCTATATATTTATAGATGTGTAACTTTGAATAGTATTGGGAAATGGTATTGGTACCATGGTAATGGAAATGGTATGGGAAACTAATTAATTAGATTGAGGACTAAATGTGTATGTCATAACTAATGGTGAATATAGAGAACTTAGGATTAATTTTAGACTAAGGTTTTTAGATGTATTAATAAACATGATAAAAACTTAGGATAAAATTTAAACTAGGTCCAAAATATAATATAAACCCATCAAAATATAAACCTAGGCTAAGGCATTTAATAGCTTTGTTGATGATGGATACATGATCAAAGTGAACCATTGATTATATTACCTATTCACAAGATCAATCATGGGCCATTGATCTTTTTGATCACTCATTGAGATTGTGACACTTGTCACTCTTGTTTTCCTCCTTAGTATCCTTAATTTGTTGACCTTCACTCACCATTAGATATTTTATCTATATCCAAGATCATGACACTTATCATTCTATCATTTAAAATTAGAATCTTATTTACTTCAGTCTTACCATCGATCTTTGAATTCATGATTAAACAAGCATCAAACATCTTTGGGTTTGACTTATTGACTCCAACTTTGCACATGGATCATTTATCAGAATGTGTATGTCATAACATGCACCATCAATCTTAAATATGGGGAAACTACTTAACTAGATTGAGGGAATCATTTATGCACCATTGATCTACTTTTTGATCTTTGAGATTGGGGAAACAAATTAGTCTATCATTTAATTCATTCCTATAAATAATGAAATCGACTAAGGGATCAGGAGTATATTGAACTTAGGATTAATTTTATACTAAGGTGTTTAGATGTATTAGTAAACATGATAAAAACTTAGGATAAAATTTAAACTAGGTCCAAAATATAATATATACCCATCAAAATATAAACTTAGGCTAAGGCATTTAGACTAAGGTTTTTAACATTATATAAGCATAGATTCAATTAATCGAGTAAAGACCATAATTTAGTCAAAAAGGGTTAAATTAACATTAACACATAAAACCCTAAACCTTATTCATTCAAATGGGACTCCATGAAATGTGCAACATGAAAACACATGAAATGAATGTTAGCAACATTAGATAAAGTCAAAGAAAGTTTATGCTAACATGCCAACGTAAACTAGATCACCACATGGTATTTAATAATGGTAATTGATCAACTTAGATGTTTAATTTATAGCATAAAGTTGTATAATTTGAAAAAGGGTCCTCATTTTTTAAAAATGGGGATATTTTGACCTCAATGAGACCCTCATTTATTTTATGTACTATATCATATGAAACAATATTTTTAACTTGAAACTAAGTTTTGAAAATAATTTTATCTTAAACAGAGGAGCTTGAATCTTTCAAATCATTGTTTTGACAAACACAATAGTCCAAGACCATCTTGTGACATTCCATCAATATTGGTACCTATAAAATAATCCCACACACACACACATTATAATTGCTTCATAATTTATAAAATTAAATAATTTTCATTGTGATAAGAACCTAGAGACCTAGTTAATGGTACTCATCTAGGGGTGAGGAGGGATGAGAGGGATGATTATGGATAAGTAATTATCCAACATTGCCTCCTACTTTACAAAACATTAGTTTAAACCTAAAATTATGGGTTAGTAACCTTTATGGGGCCTCATAAAGATTCATGGGGTTTGTACACCATGTCTAAATCTAACAATTAGGAATGATTACATTTGATGGTGGATATGGGTTGTTCCATCCTTTATGGGATTAATTGAGACTTTTTAGACCCATTTTGAATTGATATGGATACTATATGATTTTTGGTTGAGAATTTTCCTTGACATTGACATAAGTTAAAAATAGATAATAACTATGACCTAAGTGTGAATTGAGTCCTATGATTGGCCAAAATTAACCTAAGACATTTTTGGGCACTAGGAAGAGTTTGCTAGAATTTTTAGATCCAATGGTTTCTCAAACCCACCTCACATTATGAAATTATCCTTTTTGGTCCTTGGGGCCATGGGGCCAACTAGTTTTACATAGAGATTTTTAGCCTTAATTTATAGTCTGTTGTCTGACTAGAGTAAATGGGGTAAACAAGGATCTATAGTGGCCATGTAACCACATTCATATTTCCATCCATGTCATTGAGGTAATTAAATTTTTTTATGTGTTTTACATCTCATCCCATGAATATATGTGTGTGTGTGTGTATATACACATATATATGTATGTATATATATATGTATATGTATATATGTATATATATATATACATATATATACATATACATATATATATACATATACATATATATATATATATACATATATATATATACATACATGTATATATATATATACATACATATATATATATATATACATACATATATATATATATATATATATACATATATACATACATACATACATACATACATACATACACACACACACACACACACACACACACACACACACACACACACACACACACACACATATATATATATATATATATATATATATATATATATATATATATATATATATATACACACATATATATAGTGTATAAGAAATGAAACTATGTAAAATGTGCATTGTACATTCTCAAATAAAAATTGGCCTATTTTATGTGGTTTTAGTCATGTTAGTTTTTGGGCATGACACAAATATTAAAATATTATATATAATATATAATTCCTTCATGGCATATTTCAATCCTTCTTATGATCTTCACTTTAATTTTCACCTAAAAACATGAATCTTTCCCAAAGAACTGTCTAACCCTTTTTGGAAATCAGGATTAACAATGAAAGAGTAAAATAATCAACAAGAAGAAAGCTAATATAAAAAATAGGATTATTAATGAATTTAGATTATATTGACGTTTTAAATAAAAATATATTCAATATAATCATATGTCAAATATATAAAGTACAACATTATTATTTAGATAATAATAATATGAAGGAGAAATTATAGTTAATTGATACACTGATGTGCATGCAAATTCAAGTAATGCAAGTGTAGAAATATATTATATGAATATTATTATACCATAATCAGATTCTTAAAATTAGATTTATTTCATCATAGAAACTTGTGTCACCCTATAAACACTTGCATCAATATTATTGAGTGTTTACTAAAACTTCCACATAGTTATTTGTAGTTTTGATATTACCTTTCATATTATGTGTTCAAATCTCACACAGAAGATCTCAATATCTAAATATATTTCAAACTTGAGATCCTCCTTTTATGTCTTATCACATCACTAAAAATGGGTTAATGGGATCATAAAGGCAAGCTAACCTAAAGAACCCCTCTATTAATAATTAATGCCTACATAGCTAATATTTTTAGAGGGCCTCAAAAGTATGTATTTCTCTCTTATATTTTGTCTTGTTTGTGAAAAATTGTGTAAAATGCTATATGCAAGTGCATGTAGTGATCTAGATTTTAACTTGATAAAGATTGATCATGGGTTGTTCTTTAAATGCTTCAAACATATAATATTATTACTTCTATGATTGATATAGAAATAGGGAAGAATAAGGTAGTATAACATAGGTTTTATAATTTATTTAATTAGATTAAATTGGTGATTCCTTGGTATTTACTAAATGAATAATGATTTAGATTTAACTTGTATTTATACCACATATTTTGAAATGTTCATCATAAAAGTGTTAATGAACCATAATAAGCTAACTTGTACATATCAAAATATTTAAAAATTTGAGTTTTTAGAAGTCATATACACTTTTTTTGGAGAATAGACAACAATGTTGATATTATTTTCTATAAAAAAAGAAGGTTTTTGAAGATACGTAACTCAAAATGAAGGATATATATCATTTTTTAGTCTTACTATTGGATATGATGATATGGGTAATCATAATAATAGTGTGGGACTATACAATAAGCATTTAGGCCTAGTGAAATGGTGAGCATTTAGTTGCATTTATTTATATCCTTATCCTTTTGAGATAGATATGACATTCAGTTGTTGACCTTTCTTGTAACTAAATAAATGGTGAAGGAAATAAATGTATATTGTGGTGTGTAAAACACACCTTTATTTTCTAGAGATATGTTTGAATTTTTTATATGTGTATGATGTTTTCTACATGAAACATTAGAGGGAGGTTGAAAACTAAACCTTAGATATGTGAATATGTGAATTGGATAGTGATAATGCATCCAATTTTTTATAAGGGTGAGTTTTTCCAAGTCCATCGAGATCTCATAATATTAATCACACAAATCTAGTGTATCATAATCTATGAAATCCCACCTGGGTCAAATGGTATAGACATATCAACCCATAATAATAGAAAATAGTTGCAATTCCATCAAGGGTACTAAATCTCAATCACACTAATCAAATAATCCAATTGATTTAGTAGATAAAACATCAAACATTTCATCTTAGTAGGGTTAGTGGATGAATATTGGTATAATATAAATAATATATTTTTGATTTAGTGCTCTTTCATGACATATACACCTCAAATGTGTCTGAATATGAATTTTTTTTCATCATATAGCCTTTAATATGTAAAATACATATATTATGTATCACAAATTTATGCCAAATGTATAAATGTTTTTCCTATGTATATCTAAATCATGTAAATTGAATCAAATTCTTCCAATTATTTCAATTGTCACTTTATCTCAAAAGGATAAGATAACTATGATGTATTTGTTTGAATCATGTAATAATGAACCATATTTTAATAAGATAATAAGGTCAACATACATACATACATACATATATATATATATATATATATATATATATACATATATATATATATATACACACATACACACACACACACACACACACACACACACACACACACACACACACACACACACACACACACACACACACACACACACACACACACACACACACACACACACACACACACACACACACACACACACACACATATATATGTATACACACACACACACACACATATAATGTACTTCATGTTTACTTGTTTATATTGATTGTTAAATATTCAAACATGTTATTTGCTTTTTGGCCACTATGACATGAATATTCTTTACTTATTTAGTGTGTAGGCAGTTTCATGTCCTCCCCTTGAGAGTGTGGCATTTGAATATGCCTCTTATATATGGTCTCCTCATACCCTTTTTTGCATAGAATTTGAGGAATATTGCAAGCATGGTTGTTTTTTTGTTGAGCTTATTATCTTTTGGACATTTCCATGATCAACATCATTCATATTAGAGCTTATTATTTATTCATACTTTGAGATTCACTGATATATATTTGTTAAGATTATATATATAAGATAATAAGGTCAACACACACACACACACACACGCACACACACACACACACACACACACACACACACACACACACACACACACACACACACACACACACACACACACACACACACACACACACATGTTGACCTTATTATCTTATATATATAATCTCAACAAATTTATATCAGTGAGTCTCAAAGTATGAATAAATAACAAGCTCTAATATGAATGACGTTGATCATGGAAATGTCCAAAAGATAATAAGCTCAAAAAAAAAAAAACCATGCTTTCAAGATTACTCAAATTCTATCCAAAAAAGGGTATGAGGATACCATAAATAAGAGGCATATTCAAATGCCACACTCTCTAGGGGAGGACATGAAACTGCCTGCACACTAAATAAATAAAGAATATTCATGTCATAGTGGCCAAAAAGCAAATAACATGTTTGAATATTTAACAATCAATATAAACAAGTAAACAAGAATTACATTAAAGTAATCCATCTAAATAAATAAATTAAATTATATATAAGCAACTAACATAAGCATGTCATACTAGTCTCTACATACATATGTTTGAAAAATGTCATGTAGAATAGCATATCAAATATACTGAGCAAAATAAAAATATGAGTACAGGAATGTGTAAATTTAAATATATAATCTCAATGTGATAATGAAAATTATTATAAACCAATATAAACTTTTTCAATCACGATCATATAGTTTCAATATGTCCCCAACTTAGTCTACCATGCAAGAAAAGGAAAGGTCCAACTCCTGCATGTTCATGTATAATGAATCTCATGTATATCTATATCACACTCAATTACACATGAAACATATATGTATATATAAATAATAAGTTATTTACTATCATAGAGTAAATAACATATGCAAAAGCTAGTAAACATGTGAAATGATAAATATTTTTGTATTTTTATTTTATTTTATTATTTTTGTATTTTATTAAATATAAGTATATTTTTAGAATTAAATTTTTTGGATATGTTTAATCCAAGAAATTTTCATCCTCAAATAATATAGGACCATCTAATAAGCCTTTTTATTGATAATAGTATTTATACTAGGATATTGTTACCTCTTTGATGTTTGATTCCATTTTTTCACCAAAAATAATTGCTATCAGTTTATTACCATATTTTTCATGATGGTTGAAAACTTATTTATCCTCAAAAGGAATATTAACATGCATATTTTTAGTATATAATGTTGAATTCATGTCAACCAACCAATGCTATGCAAAATGATATTTCAAAAGTGTTTTGTAGTATAATACCCATATACTTTTAGGGGATAATTGTGGTCCACATGTAGTAAGTAACATACTATATCCAAGATATTTTGGAAAAAGTGGACAGTGATGTAAATCCTCTATTCTAATTTTCAAACAATTGTAAAAAATAAATGCTATAAAATGTGTCCCAATTATTGATAGTGAACTTTATATGCTCATAGTAGGTCCCATTATTATTGGTAATAATGGTTAGATCCTCTTTTCCTAGCTATACAAAATTCAATAAATCAAAGATCTGAGATTAAACATGATAATCACATGTGTCACAATAATAGTGAATTAGTAGTAGATCAATGGCTCATGTTTGATCGTATGTTAAGAATATCAATAATGCACATTATACCATGAAGATAAAGGATCAAAAACATACATTCAACCATGTAGTTCAAGAGATAAATGATACATTTTCAACCATGCATATGGATATCAATAGTGAAAAACAAGTCAATAAGTCAACAATCTTAGATTGCACATGAGGCCTCTACATGGTGTAAAATAATTAACCTAATGTAGATTGATAGTAGGGTTGATAGTAGGGTACACATAAGACATGATTTCTAAGTGACATCAGTCACGTTCTTAAAATTAAATAAATAGTGAGGCAAGGAGATGCCACATAGGTAGACATGTC
Source organism: Torreya grandis (assembly GCA_037957365.1). Classification (NCBI taxonomy): domain Eukaryota; kingdom Viridiplantae; phylum Streptophyta; class Pinopsida; order Cupressales; family Taxaceae; genus Torreya; species Torreya grandis. Next base: position 110,318 of record JARHVA010007809.1, read on the forward strand.
AAATGAAAAGGTTTTATGGATGAATCATAGAAATGGAAACATATGGACTTTGAGGCAAGTGGTTAAATTATATTTGTCATCAAATGTAAAGGAAATAATATTCAAAAACATAAAGTTCATGGCTTATTCACGAAATATAGGAGATAATAAATTCTTGAGCTTGTTTTAGACCATAGAGAACCAAAGAATTTTAACAAAGAAAGAGGAGATGATGCTTCGAATAAAGAGACTATATAATGAAATCATTGCAATTAAGCATACAAGACTCCATTTGCTACTACCAAACTAGAGACGTACCTAAATCTAATAGACAAGTCAATAGATTTAACAGGACAAAGGAGCTATTCATAAAGCCAATCATCAATCCCAAGTTGATTGATGAATAATATGACAAGTCTACGAATATTTTGAAACAAAATCAAAAGGATATAGCTACAGGGGCATCTAAAAACCAATAGGGTTGACTTAGAATATTTTTTTCATCAAAAATAATGTAAACCATTTGAAAAGAATATATTATTTTGTTAAAGCATGTGAAATGTGTAATGCATATGACTTATAATTTAGTCACATTTGAAAACTGTCAATGGTACAAGAATATTTTTAAAAAAACATCTATCCTTGATACTTTTATGATTTGCATTTGATAATGACTAACTAACATATCCCATAGGTTTCTCTTTCAACCTATAAAAGGGGGTATTAACATTGAAATAGGGGAGGAAGTTTTGAGAGAAAAACTATTATGTAAATTTTGGAGCAAGTAATACAAGTAAGATAATTATATGAAGATTATCTCATTTTGTCTATTTATTTGTTATCAAGGGTGCTTCCTTAAGTCTTTGATCTGATGTTTAGATTTGAATTACTTTAATGAATTCTAGATGTGCATTATTAATGAAGAGTTTTTAATTTGAGATTTATGCTAGGTTAACTAAAATTTGTTAGATTCATTTCAATATTATTGATTTTTTAGAAAATTTACACATGTAATTTTCTTGTTTAACTAAATCTTTAAAGTGAATCTAATTTCTAATTTACATGTTTTCAAATATCCTTAGACATTTGCCTAGTATATGATAGGATCTGTACTATTTGGTAATTTACATGTAATATGATAGTTTGAAGATACATATATTTGATGAAATTAAAGATATGTATATGCTTTTTAACTAAAGAACATAAAAATATTTCTTTCTACCTTACCATGCCTATTTTCTCATTGTTTGATCAAATCATTGTAGTTTACTTTCTCATTGTGAATATTCATGTTAGATTAGATTCTTAGAATTTATATTCTGATCATTTGTCATTAGTTTAGCTAAACTAACTTTCATATTTATAAAATATTAAGACCACAATTGCTCCCAACAACCACTTGTATAATCATTATGTGAAATAGTAAAATAGCTCAACCACTACTTCACCATAGATCTTAGAAAGATCACAACCAACAACTCATGAAAAATATTCTTTGAATATTGAATTGATAAGTGTTTTCAACACTATGAGAACCCTATGATACATTTACATGCATCAAAAAGCCTTAAAATTGATGCTATAAGGAGGGCCATATGGTGTGAACTAAATATTTGTAAATCTAAAGTATTTTGAACTAATTTTAGTGAATTTTGTTCAAAGATCAATTGATCCTTTATATATTTGTGTTTTTTCTGAGCTTAAATTTGTAAATATCATTGATATTCATGGTTTTAGACCAATATTTAGTCTTACTTAGTTAAAGATAGTTATTCTTTGAATATTTATGGGAAATTATTGCAAAGGTTACTTAAGCTTGTGAATATGATGTGTTTGAGGTTAGTGATAGTAATTTTCTGTAAAGATCACAAGTTTAGATGTATATTTAAGTTAATTTAGTTAAATATAGTTGTTATTTGAAAGATTTACATGAATTTGTGTAAATTTTTCTTGACCTTACAATACAAATTTAAACGTACATATCTACTTATTCATGAGAAATAAACCATTATTTGCAAAGATCTAAAGATTATTTGTCTTTGATAAGGTTTTCATGTCATATTTTGAACATGATTTGTATTTTACAAGTTATAAAATGCCATGAATAATAACTAGGTAAAGGTTTGAGACAAGGCTACCTCTTCTTTCCTTGGAAATTCATAAGAAAACTAGAGTGAATAAAGGTAAATGTATAATTTATAAATCTCAACCCAGTTCACCTAATTTTGATGTTGTATTCAATCCTCATCAAGGTATGGCTTGGTTAGGTACATGACTTACCAAAAAATTTAGAGAAATTTTAACATTCATTTAGTCCTACAAGGATTGTTAGTACTGAAGAACACATCAAGTCCTTTAAAGTTGCCTTAAAATTGTTAAATGCTGTTCATGAAGATGTTACTTGTAGGATATTTCCTTTTACCTTTAGAGATGTAACATATGATTTTTTTCTTAATTTTCCTAAAAATTACATTGTCAATTGGAATGATTTCAACAATTATTTAATTGATCAATTTGAAAAGATTATTAGTCCCTGTGTTCTATATCAATAGTTCACTATGGTGAAAAGAGATTAAAATGAAACCATTAAAGATTTCATTACTAGATTTAAAAAGATGTTTAGAAAAACTATATCTCTATATAGGCCTATTAAAGCTTTAGCTTTAGATATTTTTAAATATGCTTTATATCCAATGACTTATGTGTTTCTAAAAAGAGTTTTTGTGGTCATATGTTATAAAAATTAGTGATCAAATGCAACCCCAAGTTAAATTAGAATATTATATTCCTAATATAAATCCTAATTTTCCTACATTTAATATCATCCCAAATTATAATTAGAACATGCCTACTTTGAATCAAACTCCAATTTTAAACTAGTTGCCTTTGAGTCATGATCATCCTAATCAAAACCTAGGATGGGTATATCAATATAAAAGTGGACCCCATCCACAAAAGTAATGAGTTATGGTGCCAATAGTTATTAATAGTACTCAATTTCATAGTTTGAAGTCACCTAAGAATGAAAATGACTCTATATTGAAAATGATTCAAAAATATAGCATTAATTTTCTCTAGTTACAAAAATAGGTATATGACATTAGGGAGAATTCCAATTGAAACTATTCTTATTAGAGATTTAATAGACCTACAAATAGGTTTCACAATAATAATAATAAAAATAATAATTATTAATTACAACTAAGAACATACTTAAAATAAACATTTGTGATGTAACTTTAACCAATTATTGTAGGGTTCATAACACTACAAAATGTGGTGAATCGGACTGTATAGAATTTTGTAATGCTTTTGAAATATATGAAGATGAATTAGATACATTTGAATTTATGCCTAATAAATATAATGTTACAAGATCATCTATCTCTTTAGAGACATCTAAAGTTTCTAAAATAACTCTTATGGTGGAAACCTTTAATATTTCATTTCAAGATGAAAATTAATCTAAAGATACTCGAGAAGAGATTCATGATTTTCAATAATATCTAAAAAATATTTATCCATTGAGGAATATAGAAAAAAAATAACCAATGACAAGTTCTACTCCACTAGAAAATAGTGATACTCCAGTCCTTCCTCCTCAAATTTCCAAATCCTTTCCTTCATGGAAAGGTATTCAAGAAACAATACAAAAAGAGGAGATATCTACTATGCCAATTTTGGAGAAAGAGCCTATCCTTTTTGAAGTAATTAAAGAAGTTGAAATTGAGATGAATGAAATTTCCTAAAGAGGTGAAATGGGTTTCAATTGAAGATCAACATAACATCATCATTTAAACACTTGAAGTCAAAGAAGATGAGTTTCAAGAGATTTTTCAAGAACTTGTAATAGTCGATATAGATCAAGTATAAGATAATATTTCTTCAAAGTGTAGCTATGAGGACAACTTACATAGATTCATTGCTGAGATGGAGAATATTATTTAAGAATATGATCATTGGCAATAGTTATACCATGATTTATTGAATGAAATTGAGGAGATTAAGATGGTATATGATGAGATAGAACCACAAATTGATGTTTCATATAATAATTCCACCAATGATTTATAGTTTCAAGAATGAAATGCTATTTTAGAGATCCCAAAGCAAGATGAGATAGAGCTTGATTATATAAATGAGATCTCATTCTCTATAAAAAATGAAGATGAAGTGTACCAAATCAATAACTTTCATATGACTCCATCAAAAGGTTAGAAATATTTGATCAACATGTTTCAAATGCTAAGATTTCAATTGAATTTCATGTCTTTTTAGTTGATCATGATGAAGAGGCCTTTTGGGATGATTTGGATAGTTTTTGTGCAAAGATTGATAGTCATCACCAATTCATATAGAGATTGAGGAATGTTTTATAAAAATTACTATTACATTTATTCATCAAGAAGAAATTAATGATGTATTTCAGCCAAGTCTAGATACCTATCAAGAAGCTAAAGACTTTGATAGAGCACTACCTCAAATGGATCTTCATGAAGACATCAATCCAAGAATACCAGTTGAATTTTCAATGCAATCATTGAATGATAATGGGACACGTCATGATAATTTTATGAATAAAGTAGAGTTAGCTTTCTTGATGCAAGAAAGAATAATTTGGGAAGAAAATGATTAGATCTTGCATCCATATCTTCAATCCATTTACCTAAGAATGGAGATAGGAAGTCAAGCTACATCATTCATAAGACATAAACATATAAGTGTTCATATCTTCAATAAAATGTCGTCAATAGGAAGCAATCATGTTTCAAGGTTTTATGGTGTACTAAATATCTTTCCATTTGATCCTGGAAGAAAGATTGTTATTTTAATCTTTTTGTGTCATAGTTAGAAAATGTGTTACAAAGCCTAAAGGACTCTATTTGATAGTAAAAAGAGTCATCAAGTCAAAGTTATTATGCTTTATTTTTCCATTGTCAAGTAATATCTGATAAAGTCTTTATGGATTAATCTATAAGATTAGTTAGAGTTAGTATATGTAGGTTTAGATTAGTTTCATTCCTATCCCTTATTTCTAAATAGTGTTTGTTCTCTAGCTTCCAATAAGTCTTTTCCAAGACAAGTTTTCAATCTCCAAATCCATCTAAGTGATCAAAAGAACTTCATAAACCAAGAATCTAGGTATGAATCTTAAACATTGGTTGATCATAGATTCTAGAAATTTTGAGCTTAATATTATATTTTTGAGAAATTGATGAAGATTAAAATATAGACTAATTATCCTTAAAAATATTAAACCTTATTTTTATCTATGTTTTATTTCAATAAGGATTTCATGTCTTTGAGTGAAACTTTGAATTATTATAACAAAGTCATGTTAGCACTTAAATAAAATTATTATCTAGGATGAAGTCTATGACCAAGGATGATTGTCTTGAAAATCAAACATTTGACAAAAATTCTAAAAACCTAGCTAATTTTGGTTCCTAACATTTATTAGAAAGCTAAATACAATTGAAAAATACAAAAATAATTTTTTTATTAAAAATCTAAAAGTTTTTTGAACAAAGGTGATTCTAGTAACCTCTAACAGGGCTATGGATGCCTAGTTGGCAATGGAGGAAGGATTAGAGTGGAGCCAAAGGTATCTCTATCAGAGTTATGGATGTTTGGCTGGTAGCAAAACAATGCCCAAGCCTTCCCTTTTTATAAAACATGATTCATAATGAATATCTACATATGTTACAAGTCTATTTTAATGATTAGGGTCATAAAATCTAAAAGTTTTTCTTTGAATCCCAATGCCAATTAGTAAATAAATCAAATCACAAACACAATATGATTGAGTTTTGATATTTGATCTTAATTCTATATTTGTAAGACTTGTTTCAATTATGAATTAATCCTAATAATGGTACTTGATCATGTGAAATGATTAGTTGGTTTACTATTTTAAACCAAAAGTATCTAAATTCTAACATTTTCCAATGGTTCCCCTAGAAGTTTCCATTTGTTGAGGTAAACATCCCCCATTTCTAAAAAATGAGGACCCTTATTCGAATTTTACAAATTATGTTATATATTAGGCATTGAACTTGATCAGATTCCATTATTGAGTATCATGTTTTGATCTAGATTACATTGACATTCTAGCACATAAAATTCATTTGATATTATCTAATGTTGCTAACATTTGGCCCATGTGTTTCCATCTTGTAATATCAATGGATCTTCATAAGAATGAACAAATGTTCATGGTTTTATGATTCAATGTTAATTTGAACCTTAGTTGGTTAACTAATATGGTCCCATTTGAGTCATTATATTAACATTTAGTCCTTAATTTATTAATTAAATTCAAGTTTAAATAATGTTCAAAACCTTAGACTAAATTACTTTAGCATAAGTTCTTATTAAAATGGATTCATATTTTCAATGGGTCATTTTATTCCATCATAGTCTTAGTTTAATTTTAGCCTAATTTATCGAGTTTATTAATTCCTTAAAACCTTAATCTACTATTTATGATAAGTCATTATATGTCTCAAGAACTTATTCTTTAATTTTAATATTTATAGGTATGAATTAAACACAAAGATACCAAGTGTCAAAACCTCACTCAATCAGATCAAGGATCAATGGCATGTGGGTGATCACCTAAAGTCAAGAAGTCAAAGTTACTTAGATCAGGATTGATAATGCATATTCTTACATAAAAATTCTAATTGACGATTTGCATTGAAGACTCGAGTGAATAAGTCAAGATATATATATGGTGCAGCTTTGATCATATAGATAAAAATTTGATGATGCATTTTCATTCATGTAAATGGATATCTAATGGTGATCATGAATTCAATAATTCAAGCATCTTGAGATTTAATGTGATACTTGATCAGAGTCCATTATTGAGTATCATGTTTTGATCTAGCTTACATTGACATTCTAGCATAGAAACTTTATTTGATCTTATCTAATGTTGCTAACATTTGGCCCATGTGTTTCCATCTTGTAATATCATTGGATCTTCATAAAAATGAACAAATGTTCATGGTTTTATGATTCAATGTTAATTTGAACCTTAGTTGGTTAACTAATATGTCCCATTTGAGTCATTATATTAACATTTAGTCCTTAATTTATTAATTAAATTCAAGTTTAATTAATGTTCAAAACCTTAGACTAAATTAATTTAGTATAAGTTCTTATTAAAATGGATTCATATTTTCAATGGGTCATGTTATTCTATCTTAGTCTTATTTTAACTTTAGCCTAATTTATCGAGTTTATTAATTCATTAGAACCTTAATCTACTATTTATGATAAGTCATTATATGTCTCAAGAACTTATTCCTTAATTTTAATATTTATAGGTATGAATTAAACACAAAGATACCAAGTGTCAAAACCTCACTCAATCAGATCAATGATCAATGGCATGTGGGTGATCACCTGAAGTCAAGAAGTCAAAGTTACTTAGATCAGGATTGATAATGCATATTCTTACATACAAATTCTAATCGATGATTTTCATTGAAGACTCGAGTGAATAAGTTAAGATAGATATATGGTGCATGTTTGATCATATAGATCAAAAATTGATGATGTATTTTCAACCATGTAAATGGATATGTAATGGTGATCATGAAGTCAATAATTCAAGCATCTTGAGATTCAATGTGATACTTGATCAGAGTCCACTATTGAGTATCATGTTTTGATCTAGATTACATTGAAATTCTAGCACATAAACTTTATTTGATCTTATCTAATTTTTCTAACATTTGGCCCATGTGTTTCCATCTTGTAATATTAATGGATCTTCATAAGAATGAATAAATGTTCATGGTTTTATGATTCAATGTTAATTTGAACCTTAGTTGGTTAACTAATATGTCCCATTTGAGTCATTATATTAACATTTAGTCCTTAATTTATTAATTAAATTCAAGTTTAATTAATGTTCAAAACCTTAGACTAAATTAATTTAGTATAAGTTCTTATTAAAATGGATTCATATTTTCAATGGGTCATTTTATTCTATCTTAGTCTTATTTTAACTTTAGCCTAATTTATCGAGTTTATTAATTCATTAGAACCTTAATCTACTATTTATGATAAGTCATTATATGTCTCAAGAACTTATTCCTTAATTTTAATATTTATAGGTATGAATTAAACACAAAGATACCAAGTGTCAAAACCTCACTCAATCAGATCAATGATCAATGGCATGTGGGTGATCACCTGAAGTCAAGAAGTCAAAGTTACTTAGATCAGGATTGATAATGCATATTCTTACATACAAATTCTAATCGATGATTTTCATTGAAGACTCGAGTGAATAAGTTAAGATAGATATATGGTGCATGTTTGATCATATAGATCAAAAATTGATGATGTATTTTCAACCATGTAAATGGATATGTAATGGTGATCATGAAGTCAATAATTCAAGCATCTTGAGATTCAATGTGATACTTGATCAGAGTCAATGTGATACTCGATTTTATTAATTCATTAAAGCATTAATCTACTATTTATGATAAGTCATTATATGTCTCAAGAACTTATTCTTTAATATTAATATTTATAGGTATGAATTAAACACAAAGATACCAAGTGTCAAAACCTCACTCAATCAGATCAAGGATCAATGGGATGTGGGTGATCACCTGAAGTCAAGAAGTCAAAGTTACTTAGATCAAGATTGATAATGCATATTCTTACATAAAAATTGTAATCGATGATTTGCATTGAAGACTCGAGTGAATAAGTCAAGATAGATATATGGTGTAGGTTTGATCATATAGATCAAAAATTGATGATGAATTTTCAATCATGTAAATGGATATCTAATGGTGATTATGAATTCAATAATTCAAGCATCTTGAGATTTAATGTGATAGTGACATGTGTCACAATCATGGTTAATTGGTAAAAAATCAATAACCCATATTTGATCATATGTTTAGTGAATCAATGGCATGCATTATACCATGAAAATAAAAGATTAATGGGACATGTTCAACCATGTAGATCAAAGATAGATGCCACACATTCAACCATCATATATAAATTGATGGTGTAAAATAATTTAACAAATCAATAAGCCTAGAATGCATGTGAGGCCACCACATGGTGTAAAAGCATTAACTAGATGTAGGTTGATAACAAAGTACACATAAGGCATATAGAATTTATAAGTGTCATAATCTTGGAGGTGTAGATCAAAGATCAATGGATACATTGAAATTCAAAGCCATAAGATTCTTAATGATGGTACTTGATCATGTGGAATGATTAGTTGATTATTATTTTGAACCAAAAGTATCTGAATTCTAACATTTTGTAATGTTTCCCCTATAATTTTATATTTGTTGAGGTAAATATCCCCCATTTATAAAAAATGAGGACCCTTATTCAAATTTTGCAAATTATGTTATATATTGGGTATTAAACTTGATCAGAGTCCATTATTAAGTATCATGTTTTGATCTAGCTTACATTGACATGCTAGCACATAAACTTTATTTGATCTTATCTAATGTTGCTAACATTTGGCCCATGTGTTTCCATCTTGCAATATCGATGGATCTCCATAAGAATGAACAAAGTTCATGGTTGTATGCTTTAATGTTAATTTGAACCTTAGTTGGTTAACTAATATGGTCCCATTTGAGTCATTCTATTAATATTTAGTCCTTAATTGATTAATTAAATCCAAGTTTAAATAATGTTCAAAACCTTAGACTAAATTACTTTAGCATAAGTTATTATTAAAATGGATTCATATTTTCAATGGGTCATTTTACTCCATCTTAGTCTTAGTTTAATTTTAGCCTAATTGATCAAGTTTATTAATTCATTAAAACCTTAGTCTACTATTTATAATAAGTCATTATATGTCTCAAAAACTTATTCTTTGATTTTAGTATTTGTAGGTATGAATTAAACACAAGGATACCAAGTGTCAAAACCTCACTCAATCAGAGCAACGACATGTGGGTGATCACTTGAAGTTAAGGATTCAAAATTACTTAGATTAAGATTGATAATGCATATTCTTACGTACAAATTCCAATCGATGATTTTTATTTAAGACTCAAGTTAATAAGTCAAGATAGATATATGGTATAGGTTTGATCATATAGATCAAAGATTAATGATGCATTTTCAATCATGTAAATGGATATCTAATAGTGATCATGAATTCAATAATTCAAGCATCTTGAGAATGAATGTGATAGTGACATGTGTCACAATAATGATTAATTGGTATAAAATCAATAACCCATATTTGATTTTATGTTTAGTTAATCAATGACATGCATTATACCATGCAAATCAAAGATTAATGGTACATGTTCAATCGTGTATATCAAATATCTATGGCACACATTCAACCATCATATAGAAATTGATGGTGAAAAATAATTTAATAAGTCAATAAGCCCAGATTGCATGTGAGGCCACCACATGGTGTAAAACCATTAACTATATGTAGGATGATAACAAGGTACACATAAGGCACATATGATTTCCAAGTGTCACAATCTTGGAGGCCTAGATCAAATATCAATGGATACATTAAAAGTCAAAGCTAGAAGACTCCTAAGGAGATTGATGGAATGAATTTGATCAAGTTTCCAAGGGGCATGAGATGAAGACACATGTCCAAAGTGACATCGATCATGTTTTTAAAATTAAATAAATATTGTGGCAAGGAGATGCCACATAGGTAGGCATGCCAGATTGAAATATGTTATGGACTATGCATATCAATGGAAACCTATGAATCTAATTCAAAGCAAGTGGTTGAATTATACTTATCATTAAATGCAGAGGGTAGATTTTTTATAGACCCAAAGTTCATGGCTTCTTCACTAAATATAAGAGACAATAACTTCATGAGCTTATTCTGGACTATAGAGAACTAAAGAATTTTAACCAAAGAAGAGGAGAAGATGATTCTAGTAAAGATACTATACAATATCATCATTATAATTAATCTTATAGGACTCCATTATACTTCCACCAAACTAGAGAGGCACCTAAATCTAACAGACAGGTCAACATATTTAGTAGCACAAACAAAGGAGGTATTTATAGAGCCAATCATCAATCCTAGGTTGATTGATCAATAATATGTCAAGACCATGAATAGTTTAGAAAAAAATCAAAAGGCTGTAGTTGCAAGGGCATCTCAAAGTTAACAAGGTTGACTTAGAATATTCTTTTATATAAAAACAATGTAAATTATTTGAAAAGAATATACTATTTTGTAAAAACATATGCAATGTGTAAATCATATGGATTATAAGTTAGTCACATTTGAAAAGTGTCATTGGTATGAGAATAATTGTAAAAGGACATCTATCCTTGATGCTTTTATGATTCCCATTTGATAATGACCAACTGACATATCCCATAGATTGCTCTTTCAACCTATAAAAGGGGGTATTATCATTGTAATAGGGGAGGTAGTTTTGAGAGAAAAACTATTGTGTAAATTTTGGAGAAAGTAATATAAGCAAGAGAATTATGTGAAGATTGTCTCATTTTGTCTACTTATTTTTTATCATGTCTCTATTTTGATGTTTTAGATTTGAATTACTTTTATGAATTCTATATGTGCATGCATTAATTTCAATATTATTGATTTTTTGGAAGATGTGTAAATGCATTTTTCTTGTTTAAGTAAATCTTTAAAGTGAATCTAATTTCTAATTTACATGTTTTCAAATACCCTTAGACATGTTTATGGTATATGATAAGATCTATACTATATGGTAATTTCATGTCATATTTTGGCTTGAAGATGCATATCTTTGATGAAATTAAAGCATTGTCTAGATGTCTGAACTAAAGAATAGAAACATCTTTATTTATAAATTACCATACTAATTTTCTCATCTTTTGATCAAATCACTATAATTTACTTTCTCATTGTGAATATTCATGTTAGATTATATTCTTAGACTTTAGATTCTGATCATTTTTTATTAAACTTAGCTAAAATTACATTCATCTTCACAAAACTTTAGGACCATGGTTACTCCCAATAACCACTTGCATAATCATTTTTTCAAATAGTCAAATAACTCAGTGGCTACTCCACAAATCTCAAGAAGATCATAACAAAAAATCATGTGAAATATTATTTCATTCTTTAAATGAGAAGTGTTTTCAACACTATGATAACCCTATGATACATTTACATGCATCAACAAGAACTTACCTAAAATATGCATAAAGACTTATAAATGATCCAATAAACAATTAAAAATAAGGTACCAATAATAAAAACCATGATGATAATGTTAAGATATGAATATGTATGGACTCAAAAATAATGCACAAGGAATCACCCAATGAACTCATGTAGACTGATTCAAGCCACAACAAGAAAGAAAATAAATAGGTAGACAAACAAACAAATAAAATGCCAATAAAATAAAGAACAAAATAAAATAAAATAAAGAGAATAGAATGAAACAAAAACAAACAATGGTTAAGTATAATAGTAGCACAAATAGAGAACAATCAAGATGATGAATATTACCTATAGGCTATAGGAGACAAAAAAATAAAAAATAAAATGGGGGGTTGATAGAAGAAAAGGAAGGGAGTAACCGAGTTGACTATAGATGCACTAGGAAAATGGGCATTGCCTACATAGTTTTGTGGATGCAATTCCAGCATAAATTTCTATCTAAATGTAGTTCTCCCAAGAAATGGGATAGAAGAAAATGATGAAAATAAAACATGGTTGATGTTGTAGAGGAATATGGGAATGGTTTTGAAAAATGGTGAGAGTATAGGATGTAAGGCTAGTAAGGATGGGGAAACTAAATGACAAGTGGTGTCTTGTGAAATAGCTTGGGATCTTAGAATCCTAGATATTTTTACAAATGTCTTTGGGATTTTATAGGTATCTTAAATTGATGGAGGATGAGTAGATACTAAATGGTCTAAACTCATAAAATTGAAATTTCTTGCAAAATGGTGAGAGTGTGTAAAAAGGGTGATTGATATGACCTTAATGTAAATAGAGTTATTCCTATATAATTTGAGAATGGGACCTCAAGTCACTATAGTTCTCACTTATAGTAGAGTATAATCTAATTAAGTAACAACAAATTCATAAACTAGGAAAAGTGAGAAAATGGCACAGTACAACATAAGAATAGAAAGATGGTACTTCAAAGCATGAGAAATATGTGTTGTCCCTAATTCTCCCATAAGTGGTTGTAATTAAGAAATAATGGAATAGGTTAATGATACTAATTTTCCCATAGGATGTTATATTTAGTAGTATGACGGTGGTAGTTTGAATTTTTGAAAGGTGATTATAATCAGTAGTATGGAAATAGAATGAAATAAAGAATGAAGGATGCAACTACCAAAACACTATCATACTAATCAAAAAATGGTCTATGTCTAGAATACTGAATCAAATTCTAAAACTTGATCAAAATATTCTTGTTGAAAGTACCCATGGAACCAATTGAATGGAACCAAGGTCAAAGGGGCTCGGTATGGATGGTAAAAAAAACTCTGGTCAAAAATAAATGTATTATAGAATGGTATACAATAAAATGGTATGGGATAAAGAAAAATGTTGATATTGTGGTATAAATAAAATGAGACTCATAGACAATAATTCAGGTATCTCAAGTGAAATAATAATTAAGGTGTATAATGTTCATCAACTCATTAAGTTCATCCCCATTTGGTGTAGCTAGCCTATGTGCTCCAGATCCATAATTTGTAATAATGATGTATCGGCCTATCCAGTCGAGTTTGAACTAGACCTTATTTTTCTTCTCAATCACGGTATTCTATTGGTTTTCCTTAATAGAAAATTTACCAAGCTCTAATTCTCTATATTTGACCCACTCATTGTAGTGGCCATGGATTTGGTTCTGGTATGCTTGAAGGATATTGACTATGTCCATGTGTTTTTCATTGAGTAACTCCAACTCTTATAGGTGAGTTACTTAGTAAGCTTCATCACCTAGAACATGATTCTAATAGATGCATAAACAAGGTAAGTCAACCTTAATGGGAAGAATAACCTCAATTCCATAAATAAGGTAATATGGAGTGGATCCTACTGGGGTATAATAATCGATGTGGTATGCCTAGAGGGCATGAAATATTTGGAGGTGCCAATCATGACCAGCAGTATTGATAATATTTTTAAGGATATTGATAAAAGTTTTATTGGATGCTTCAGCTTGGCCATTACCTTGACAGTAATAGGTAATAAAAAAATGTTGAGTAATTTTGTACTTGACATAAAGTGATTTGACATCCTTGTTCTTAAATGATCCACCATTATTAGATATAATTTCAGATGGGATACCATAACATCAAATTAAATGGTTAAAGATGAGTTTGAAATTTTGTTTTCCAGTCATGTGAGGGGTATAACTTCAACCCACTTAGTGAAATATTTAGTAGTAATGAGGATGTGTTTATAGCTATTAGATGAGGTTGGGTTAATATTCCTAATGATATCAAGGCCCCAAGTAGTAAATAACCATGGTGTAAGCATTGGTTTCAGTGTCTTGGCTAGGGCATGAATTAGATTTGCATGCCATTGACATTTATTTCACAATTTGATGTAAAAAACTACATCTACATCCATAGTTGGCCAATAATACCTAGTATATAAGATATTCTTAGATAGGATAGCCCTGCTAGTGTGGGCTCCACATACTCCATGAACTTCCCATAATGTTAGTGTTTATTTTTTCAAAGTTAAATATTGAAGCAGAGTTCCATCAAAGCTATAGTGGTAAAGGGTTGGTCCATGTAAGGTATAACATGTGGCATGGTGGGTAAAGGCATTAGATTGTTTATGTGATCAATCTGGTGGCATAATTTCATCATGAAGTTAGCTACAAAGGTTTGAATAACATATATAGTTGGGACCAATAAGATCATAGATAATTGCAAAGGTTGAAGGTTCATGAATAGACACTAAAATAATTTCAATGAGGAATTTATATCCATTTGCCTTGTTTGGATGATGGATCAAAGAGTTAATGGTGGCCATGGCATCCATTATTTTATTACTAAACCTTGGTATATGTTTGAACTATACATAAAAAATATATTTCTTGAGAGTGTTGATCATGGCCTTGTATGGCACTAGCTTGCCATTTTTGATTTAAAAATGGTCTGTAACCTAATTGATAATTAACCAAGAATTAACATAAGCCTTGAGATGTTGAATATTCCATTATACTACCTATTGAATCCTTACCAATGAGTGCTTCATATTTATCCATGTTGTTAGTATAAGGAAAGTTGATATGAAATTATTTAGGAATAATATTCATCTATGGTGTAATAAACAAAAGTCCTACCCTCGATCCATTTAATGTGAATGATCCATCAAAATATAGATATTTCCTCATTATCTATTCTTTTTACATCTTCCTCTATGATAATAGGATAATATTGGATCTTCTGATCCATATAATTTACTTATTTTATTTACACATTATTATAACCTCATTATCATCCTCTACATATAAAAATATGGGGTCATGTCTAAACCATTGATGGCCATATGTGATTTTAACCTTATTCTTTAGCTTCTCAACAACATCCCTAATGATATAACTTAGATCCCAATGCCTAAATGAAACTTTTCTTAACCTATAATGTATCCTCATATTACCCATTAAATAAAAATGCTCTAATTTTAGATACTACATATGGTAAATACTTAAAGGAATATTATGGATAACTCCCTGCTTGGCACCTTTCAACTCGATGTCTATATTGTCAAATAACACAAAAGTAATTTCTTGATCAGATAGCATATCTATAACATCCCTCAAAAAATATAGTGGGTTTACCTAAATTCCTTCTATCTTTATCATTATGTGCTAGGGTTAAAACTAGTAGTCCCCCATCTTTATTATACTTCTTTTAATTGGATCTGACAAACTAGGCATGGCATTCCCATATACGGAATCGTATAACATTGGATAAAATACATCTAAAACTATATGAAACTACTTTATGAACTTATATATATGTGTGAGATAAACTCATCACAAATTATCTTCTTTGTATAATCATCTAATGGCCCCTAGCTCTCTTCTTAGATATAGTCACTGTGGCATTTTTAGCATCCACTGGTAAGACATGATATAGAAATTACAATCTAAAAATTCTCTAGCTTAGACATTTGGAATTTAAAATTAGAACTAATGATATCCTTCAGGCTTATAATCTTGTCATAACTTAGAATGATATCCAACAAAGGGACCCACATTTCCTAGACATAATATATACTATGGAAACCATATAACCTATTTAATAGTGTCATAACCACTCTTATCCATATTCTAAACATAACTATGGGAATGGATGAGATTGTGACTTGAATTAAAAAATTATAATGGTTGGTGGAGAGTTGCTTTAATTTACCCTTGACTTTATTTGTTGTGAACATTATATTTACTACAAGATAGTTATAGGTTATCTTATGAATTGTGAGCCTATAATAATTCTTAGATGTGTTCCCTATGATGTATGCCAGATGAATTATGTTACATAGAGAATTTAATATATTCCCATCAATTTGAGCATTGGTAAATAAATCATATAGTATGTCGATATAAGGCATTACCTCTAGTTTTGTTATGGTTTTATATAATCTAACTACCTTGATCATTAGTATGTCATAAATATATATGTAAAATTGGTCCTTGGCTCTGTATGGGTTTGGTGCATCAACTTTTGTCCAAATGTATAAATAGTTAATAAACTAGTCCTCTAAAATTGATAGATCAAACAATGTGTCTATATGCTTTTTACTTCTAGAAATGGAATATACAGATGGAGGGTGAATATGAGAATAAGATGCCATTGAAATTATGTGGATGTATTTTTTGAATGCACTATAAATCTAGGGTCTTTTGATTTATTGGTAATATTAAATTTGAAAATTCCACAAGATATAAAGAGATTAGTATAGTGAACTTTTTATTTGAAAGCCTAATATAATAAAAATATTTTAGGATTAAAACTTAAATTCATTGAGTTTCCAATTAGTTCATAGTACTTATAAATAATGACCTTTTAATTTGTTACTCATCTACTTCCCTTTATTTTGAATTTTGATTTTGATTTTGTAATTTTATCTTTTAACAAACTTGTCTACCATTTGGCACCTTATTGTTACTTTTGGATACTTTGTCATATTAAATTCTAGATGCCTATTTATATAAATTTTAAGTATTATTTTCCTATCTTGAACTTGCTTTTTTTAGAGGGAGACATGTGGGGATATGTCACTTACTCATTAGATGCCATGTTATAAATTTTTTACCTTCGTGTGCTAACATCAAATGAATGGGATTGATACACTTGAAAATATACCACTTGACCAAATGGTATTTGCATTTAGATTATATACTACCCTTTGGTATAATATGGTTTCTTGATGTGATGACATGTGAATTAATATCACTTGTTTATAGCATCACAATTCATTGTTAACTATGTCAATAGTATTTGGCCATGTATAAATAGGATGGTGACATATGGATGGATGTCACTTATCCACTTTCCAAGATGATTTAATAGTACATTATTTTTCATTAGGCCATGGGTGAATGGGATTAAGACACATAGAGTGATCTCTCTTATACATATGGTTATAGAGTTTTGAATGTTTGCATATGTAAAAATCAATAATAGATGAGTAATATGGTGCTACATGGCATGATCTCATGATATTAGGTGAAAAATATTACACATAATTAGATTACCATGGACTACATTGGATCTAATGAAAGCGTGATATGATTTAATTTATAAGTATAATTGACATACTTTATCTTTAAAAGTTCCTAGAACATGCAATAATGATATGACTTCTTGGGAAGGCATGTTAAGGTTCTTAATATGTTAATTTAAGGGTTGATTTATATTTTTAAGTTTATCCATTAGAACACTAGTTCTAATAGGAGTAAGGATAATACCGTCCATTGGTTTGAGATATTCATTATATATATATATATATATACACACACATATATATATGTATATATATATATATATATGTATATATAGATATATATATGTATGTATATATATATATGTATATATATATATGTATATATATATGTATATGTATATATATATGTATATATATATATATATATGAATCATTTGGATCTTTTTACTTGATAACAATAAATGAAGTATCACTAGTTAGAGATGAATTATGAACATGTGATAAATCTAAACAAATATTATAACATTATGACATATGAGTAGCATCATGTGTATAAAATCATAAGGTTGAAGTGGAAATAACATCATAATATTTATTAAAATTAATTTCATTGATTTCAGTTATAGATTTTGATGTGTGAAGGAAAGAGAAATGAAGTTCATCCTCATTGGGTGATAAAAGAGAAGAGTTATGGTATTTATCAAGCACACACACACAAAAAAAAAACATACACACACACACACATGCACACGTGCACGCATGCACGTGTGCGCATGTGCATGCACGCGCGCGCACACACACACACACACACACACACACACACACACACACACACACACACACACACACACACACACACACACACACACACACACACACACACACACACACACACACACACACATGCACACGTGCACGCATGCACGTGTGCGCATGTGCATGCACGCGCGCGCACACACACACACACACACACACACACACACACACACACACACACACACACACACACACACACACACACACACACACACACACACACACACACACACACACACACACACACACACACACACACACACACACACACACACACACACAATGGAAAGAAAAATGGAGGACATAACTACTATTACTAGTTTGTACTTTAAGAGAAAGAGAAGCAATAAGTTGGTCATTAGAAAAACATCATTATTATTTATACATTTTTATTTTATAATTATTTATGTGATAATGTGTATGGTAAATGTGGGAAATATAAGTTAGGTGTGCAAGGATAAGGTTCCTCATTTTAATGGTAGGTGTAAATTGAAGATAAAGTACATAGTCATTTTTAGAATGCTATTTTTTATCTAAAGTAGATAGGCATTCAAAGAGTAAGGTAGTAAAGGAGGATCCCAAGGATAATATAAATGTAAATCTATAGAGGCATCAATTTATTGGTTGAAATTGGGATAAAAAGATGAATCTATAGGTAGATCCAAAGAGAGATCTATAGGTGGATCTAAAGAATGATTCAAGGTTGAATCAAGAGTGAAATTTAAGGAATTAACTAAAAGTATAACATAATGAGAGTCTAAATATGAAACCAAAGAGTAATATAAAGTTGAATTTTAAGAGGAATCTAGAAGTGACATTAAATAGTAATCTGTAGGTGACACTAAAGAGGAATCTAGAGGTAAAACCAAAGAATAATCTAGGGGTGACTTTGGAGAGGAATCTAAAGGTGATTCTAAAAAAGAACACAGAGTTGAAAACAAATAATAATCTAGGAATGAATTCACATATATGGTATCATATTTCCAAGATTCATCAAATAAAATTATCTATTCATTTCTATATCATCAAAATAATAATCATCCACATATACATTTTTCATATGTTTTTCCTTATTACAATTTGTCCATTCATTATCATAAGTTAAATCATATCATGAGTAAATAATCACTTATATATATAGGATTAACATCATTATCATATTTAATTTGACTATCCATTATATATATAATGAATTTGGGTATATTAAATGAAAAAAAAATAACACCTAGTGATAAAAAGTAATATTTCATTTACAAAGGAGATAATAAACATGAATGCATTCAAATAAAAAAATAAATGTATAATAGGTGATCTACACAAGGGTTCAAATGATTGTGTGGGATTTCAAATATAATTTCTCATTTATAGGTTAATGTTGGCCAAATATTTTAAAGAACTAAGTAAATAGGCTTAACCTCACATGTATCCTATTATCCCATATTTGAGTGTACAATGAGAATAAAATATCAGGGGAGGGGGGGATGGGGCGCAGGGGGATGTATGTTCCTCTCAAGTGTACCAATAATCAAATAGTTATAGAGGGTTTATATGGTGTAAAAATGTAGACTCTAGGAATTTTAAATATACCATGAGGTATATGGAAACTAAAATCAATGTTTAGTGTTGTATAATATCTTGAGTATTGGGGAAGAAACCCTCACACCAAAGTGTTTGTAATAGATTACCACTTAAATTATAATTATATTTACTAAGTAGTTTTAAAGTTATAAAAACATAGTTATTCAAAATAAATAGTAAACTAATATAAAATAAAGATAAAATATATGTTGAAATATTTTTATATATAAAGATCAACAAATTTTAATCTGAGATTGAAATAAAATGGTTCAGTGTCATATGTTATCAAAGGAGACAAATTTATTTATTTGGTGTTGGATTAAGTCCAAGGTTAATTAAAATTGACTCAAGGTGTTATATTTATATCCAAGGTTTATTTTTTTCCTTTCTATGTCATGAATTTATAAAACAATTGTATGCAATCCTAGGGAAAAATCAAGAAAATAAAAATCAATGTTAATATAAAATTACATGTTCACCATAATATTTTATATGTTTTATTTTTTAGTTTTTTTATATATATTAGAGTTGACATGATCCCTACCTAGATTGAATTTTGACTAGAGCTGTGAACTAGATTCAGGGCACAATCAGGGGGGGCAGTCTCTGAGAACAATTAAACCAATACAAATGACTACCACCAACCAATAAAATTAATAATTTAAATAAAATATCAACATAAAAAATATAAATACCTTGTGAGACTCAAACATGGGTGGGGCTAGGCACAACCAACCCAATTAACGAACCCTTATAAATATCATTGGGTATGTTTTTTATTATTCGTAAAGAGGGATTTTTTGAAATAAGGACCAAAACCTATACAATAAATAATAATAAAAGGCCTAAGGTCAAAATTATACATTAATACCTTATAATTAAACCCAAAATCTATAAAATAATAACTAGACAACATAAAAACAAAAGAAAAATAACACATGAAACAAGGAACCAGAAAAGAGTCATTAGTTGATGTGGCCTCCAAAGGCCTCTTCCAAATTTAACATCATTCTCTTAAGATATGTATCCATTATTTTCACCACTTGAGGATATTTTTCACCATCCTTAGTTAATTCCAATTCCTTGAATTTCTTGTTAGAATTACTGGTATGTTCCTATTTGTGTATCCTACTATATGACTATCTAAGAGTATCCATATTAGTAATGCAGTTATGCATTGTAACCTAGCTAAACCCAACTAAAATATTAATATTCTATATCATAGTTTCATTTTCCAATTTAAAGCTATTTTTGTCTTCATGCCTTTTAACCTAGATAAAAACCTCTTTTTATGTTATTTTTTATTTAACAATGAAATATAATAGGCATCAAACTATTGAAATTAGACCCTAAATGTACAATATAATAACTTATAGAATTTGAAATTATCTATAAATACTAAATAGACTAGTAAATATGTAAACCTATCTCAATATGATTTTTTTTTAATTGTGGAAGTAGACTATTGATGAAAATTCACTGTATTAATCCCTAAATTATGTCATATCTAAAAGAATAATTTAAAAATGTGTTGGGAAAGGACACACTAGGAAAACATGGCCACATTATGGTTACGTTTGTTTATTGTGTTCACATCCTATTTTATTATGTGATTGATTTTTATATGCATCCGTTTATTGTTTTTCGAGATGGCTTAGTGTTTTTTTGTGTGTGTTGATATGCCATACAAAATACCTATAAAATAAAAACCCTAGATCTGGCACAAGAAACCAAATATGATACAAAGGATGGAATTAGGTAAGGGGAATAGATAATTTATCCTTATAAAACCCTATATAATCTAAGTTTTTCTTACATATCTGAATAAGACCTTAAGATGATGTAGTTCTCTCTCCTAGAGTAAGAGTGTGAATTTTGATAGTTGTTATATGAATACATCTAGATAGATAGAATTGAATTCTTAACAATGAGTGAACTTGACCTAAAATATAATAACTTTAGACTTGGCTTATGACTATTAGAGTAAATCATAATTTAAAAATGGAAATATTAGTGACATGTTTCTCAATATGTAGTGGAATTGATAATTGATTAGTAAATGTGTATGGCAGGGCCTTGATGTGATTATATAGAAGAATATTTTGAATATTTACAATAAAAGACCTTGATAAAATTATGAGAGGGACTAATAAAATTTTAAAATATAAAATTATACCACAAGGGACAAAGATGAACTAATGGGCAAGGCTGTAGTGTTGCTCTATCTGCCTAATGTAGTCCTCTCCTAAATTGACAAAAGCTATTGGGATTTGGATGAACGGGACTTGTAACTATAATAGGGTTGCATGAATGATGTTTTAGTTATTTTAAGATAGTAAATGGTATAAATAATTCTCTTTTATAGATTAAAATTTAATGTAATGTTGAATGTTATAATTAGAGTAAGGCTATCAAAATGAAACATTGGAAATCACTTACTAATTAAATTTTGAATGTTTACAAGAAGTATTAATTCTTCCCAAAAATAATTAATAAAAAATCCCAACATAAAATAAGTTTTTGGCATGCATAAAAACATCAAACTAGACTTCAAATAATTTTTTTAACAAAATTGGAAATTTTTAGGATCTAGTACCACTCATTTTGTGATTTTTGGACATATAGTTTTCTTATTAGAAATTTTTGGATTCTTGTTTTATATAACGTAGTTATTTGTTATGAAAATCCTTAAGAATGGTATTAAATATTTGTGTTGGTTATCTTTTTTGTTTATCTTAAGGTGACCTATGTGATCATGCAACACATTATCTTAGGCATTAAGAGAAGTCTAGAGGGGACAGGGGGTGGGGGAGTATTGTGGTTTAGGGTGGGGGTTAGGTAAGGGGGCACTAAAAATTAACTATCATGGTCTCATGTTTTGTGAAAACCATGTAATATTTAAACACATGGTAAGGTTCCCAACTACCCTTTTATTCTAACACATTTATTATGAAATAATTAACTGCCACTTAAACTGACATGAAATGGTTTCTAATAGAATTAAATTTTTTATTAACTAATTATTTAGATGTAATTTTATACCATGTTTTTATATAAATTTTAGTGGTTGTAAATTAAATTAAAAACTATAACTTCTTACTTTATAGATAGGAGTTTTTATGAATCTTATTATATCAACCTAGAGACCTGAAGTATGAGAACCCAAAAAGAAGCCCCTCTATCCCCCTAAATTTTTCATTTTCTCTGATACGAAATAATTTTTAAGGTTTAGGAGGACATATGTTTCTAGATATGACCTATTTCTCAATTAGAGGTATTGTTTGACCTTGTTAGCTATTAAAAATTCCTATACGCCTTGAAATAGGTTAACCAAAAATGGGACCCTCATTAATGTTATGTACTATATCTTATGAAACAATATTTTAAACTTGAAACTAAGTTTTGAAAATAATTTTATATTAAACATGTTATGTTAGATTTTAGTGGCTAAAGAGGAGATTGAATTACCCAAATAATTTTTTTGAAAACCACAATAATCCAAGACCACCTTGAGACATTCCATCAATCTTGGTACCTAAAACACAATCCCATACACATATTGTAATGGATTTACAATTTTAAAAATGAAATAGTTTTAATTGTGATCAAAACCTAGTGACCTAATTAATGGTAGTTGTCCAAGGGTGAGGAAGGAGACGAGGGATTAATAGAATTAATTATCCAACACTTCCTCCCTATTTATAAAATATTATATTAAACCTAAAATGAGGGTTTAAAAACCTTAATGAGGCCCCATAAATATTTATGGGGTTTGTACACCATGTCCAATCTAACAATTACGATTGATTAAATTTAATGGTGGAGATGGGTTGTTCCATCCATCAAAGGATTAATTAATAATTTTTAGAATCTTTTTTAATTCACATGGAGACTATATGATTTTTGGTTTATCACTTTCTTTTATATTGACATAAGTTGAAAATAGATAATAGTTATGACTTAAGTGTGAATTGACTATGATTGGCCAAAATTAACCTAAGACATTTTTGGTCACTAGGAAGAGTTAATTAGAATTTTTAGAGCCAATGGTTTCTCAAAGCCACTTCACATTATTAGATCATCCTTTTTGGTCCTTAGGGCCATGGGGTCCACTAGTTTCAATTAGATATTTTTAGCCTTAATTTATAGCCTATCATCAAACTAGAGCAAGTGGGCTCAACAAGGATATATAGTGGCCATGTAACCACATACGTATTTTCATCCATGTCATTGACATATTTAAATTATTTGTATGTATTTTACATATCATCACATGAATATATAAAATGAATAGGAAATACAACTATGTAGAATGTGCATTGTACATTCTTAAAAAAAAATTGGCCTATTTTATGTGGTTTTAGTCATGTTAGTTTTTCATCATGATAAAAATATTAAAATATTATATATAATATATAATTCCTTCAGGGAATATTTCAATCCTTCTATATGCTCTTCACTTTATTTTTTCACCTAAAACATGAATCTTGCCCAGAGAATTGTCCAACCCTTTTTGGAAATAAGGATTAACAATGAAAGAGTAACATAATCATCAAGGAGAAAGCTAATCTAAAAATTAGGATTATTAATGAATTTATATTGTACTGATATTTTTATTTAAAAAATATTATATCTAAGCATATGTCAAATATATAAATTACAACAATAATATTCAGATAATAATAATATGAAAGAGAAATTATTAGTTTATACACTAATGTGTATGCAAATTCAAGTAATGTAGGTGTATACATATATTGTATGAATATTATTATATTGTCATTAGATTCTAAAAATTATATTTATGTCAGCATGGACACTTGTGTCACCCTATAAACACTTACATCAATAGAACTATATATGCTTCAATGCATTTACCTTGTATGGATTATTGAGTGTTTATTGAAACATCCCCATAGTTATTTCTATTTTTTACATTACCTTTCATTTTATGTATTCAAATCTCACACACAAGATTAAATATTAAAATATATCTAAAAATTTAGATCCTCCTCTTAGGTCTTGTCACATCACCAAAAATTGGTTAGTGGGCTCACAAAGTGAAGATAACCTAAAGAAAACCTCTAACAATAATCAATGTCTATATAGCCAATATTTGAAGAGGACCCCAAAAATATATATTCCTCCCTTATATGTTGTCTTATATGTGAAAAATGGTGTAGGATGTTATATGCAAGTGCATGTAGTGATCTATCTTATAATTTGACAAATATTTCTCATGGGTTGTTCTTTGAATACTCTAGACCTATAATATGATTAATTATGTGACTAATATAGAAATAGGGAAGAATAAGGTAGTATAACTTAGGTTTTAATTTATTGAATGAGATTGAATTGGTGCTTTCTTGATATTTACTAGATGAATAATGGTTTGTATTTAAATTATATTTATACCACATATTTTGAAATTTTTATCATGAAAGGGTTAATTAAACACAATAAGCTAACCCATACATATCAAAATATTTGAAAATTTTAGTGTTTAGAAGACACATTCACTTATTTTAGAGAATAGATAATAGTGTTGATACTATTTTCCAAAAAAATAGAAGGTTTTTAGAGATACATAATTGAGAATAAATGATATATATCATATTTTAATCTTATTATTAGCTACAAGTGATATTGGCAATCATAATAATAATGTTGGACTATATGATAAGCATTTAAGCCTAGTGAGATGGTGAATCTGAGCCTATTAGCTACAAGGTCAACAATTGAAGGGCATATCTATGAGTGATATTTTTAAAGTTTTAAAGATTAGTTTAAAGGAAATAAATACATATTATGGTGTGTAAAACACACCTTTATTTTCTTGAGACATGTTTGAATTTTTTGTATGTGTATGAATTGAAATAATGGAATGTTACAGGTGTAATTAATTTATATAATATGAAAAAGAATAATTAATTTTTTATTTAAAGAAAAGAGAGAAAGAAATGAGTACACATGTGTATCTACAATAATTTTACTCCTTTATAGTCTTCTTTGGTAATGATGTTTTATAAATGAAGCATTAGAGGGAGGTTCATAACCTAACCTTGGGGATGTGAATATGGGAATTGGATAGTGATCATGCCTCCAATTTGTTATAAGGGTAAGTTGTGTCAAATCCATCAAGAGATCATTAATCAAACAAATCTAATGTATAATAATCTATGGAATCTCACCTGAGTCTAATGGTATAGAAATATCAACCAATAATTATAATAAATAGTTCCAATTCCTTCGAGGGTACTAAATATCAATCACACTGATCAAATAATACCATTACTTTAGTAAATAAAATATCAAACATTTCATCTTGGTAGGGTTGATACATGAATATTGGTATATTGTGAATAAGTTATTTGTGATTTAGTTCACTTGCATGGCATATACACCTCAAATGTGTCTTAAGATGAATTATTTGTCATAATTTAACATATACTATGTAGAATACATATATTATGTGTCATAAATATTTTCTTTAGGTTTATTTTCTCCTTTAGCTTTCTTCATATCATAAGTACTTGTCTTTATATCTTTAGAAGGTATCATTGTAATATTTTTCATTATTTGTTCATGATTCTCCTACCACTTTGAAGTTGTCATATAAGTTAGTATATGTATTGGTTATGGGACTTTTCCATTTTCATAACCAAGACCAGATCTCTCTTTTTAAGGCTTTTGAGAATTGATCAAATCATCAAGAATTTTTTATCCTCTTTTTGGCTTTAGACCTTTATATATTTGATCTTTAGCTTTATCAAGTTATTTTCTCAAATCCACTATCTCTACTTCTAAATTCATGCACTCATCAGATTTAGATTATAATTCAAGTTTGACTACATTTTCTATTATTTTAGCCTTTTTCGCTTATGTCTTTAGCCTAACCACCATTTGATCAAAATTTTCAAGACTTTTGGATACTTTTTTCAATCTCCTTTTATCCAACATTATTTTGTTTTGATTTCTCTTTTCTTAGGTTGTCAATTTCATCTAGAGCATAGATGAGTTCACACTCTTGATATATTTCTCTTTATTCTTCTTCATTTGAGTCTTCAACTTCTTCTTGATCCATAGAAGTTAATCCTAATATCATGAATAGGACTTCATTTTCTTCAGACATAAAGGCATAGTTATGGTCATCATCAAAACTATCACAATCATCTAATGAATCACTATCTTTTTTTGTGTATATCACTTTCTTGTTTTTGAAGAGGTTTTTCTTCTTAGAATAGTGGGGTTTAACTTTTTTACTATCATATTCATGCTCATAGTTATCCTTTTTATTATAAGGGAATTTAGCATCAAAATATCTTACTTTACCATAATTAAAGCATTTAAAGTGTAACTTACCTTTGTACTTTCTAGACCCTATTTTTAATATTCTGACAAAGTTGGCTTCTTCTTCATCAATCTCTTTAAATATAGATGTAAGTGATTCTACCTTTACTATTTTGGATGCTTTGAATGCAAATTCTCTCTTGAAAGTGTATTCTTCTCCCATTCTCATCTCATAAGCATTGAAGGTTTCATACAACTCATCAACAATGAGTTTATCTAGATCTCTTACTTCCTCTATTATAGATATTTTAGAGTCATACCTAGATGGTAGAGATCTTAGGACATTTTTGACAATGATTTAATCCTTTATCTCTTCTCCAATGCTTATGATTGCATTTACTATTTCATCTACTTTAAGGATATAGTTTACAATTTTCTCTTCTTCATTTATTCAAAGGCTTTCAAACTTACCTTTGAATGTTTGTAGCTTGGCCTATTTTACCTTGTCATCACCTTCATATGATTTCAAAATTATCTTATGAATTTTAACAATGCATCACTTTAATAAACTCTAAATTAGACAATCCACAAATGATAACATTCTTTACCTTAGCATTGCTCTCATATGCCTTCTTTGAAGCCTAATCAGTAGGATTTGTATCATGGATTGTATATCCATTTACAATAGACATCCATATATCAAACCCTAATGAATATAAATATGCTTCCATTATAATTCTCTGAAAATCATAGTTTGATCCATCAAAGAGAGGTGCTTTGTTTGAGGAAAAAACTTTTTGACTTGCCATTTGTGTTCACCATCTAAGATCTACCTGAGATGATTAAGCTTCTTCTAAGGAACCAAGGCTCTGATACCAATTGTTAGAACATAAACTATCTATAGAGAGTGGGGATGAATTAGTAGATTAAATAACTTATTACTTTTCAAAACTTTTAATGAAGAATAAAAATATTTGTAGACATTACATATACATAAATATGAATAACACTAGATATACCATGGAAAACCTAATATAGAAAAAAAACACAATGAGAATAACTAATAGAATATAATATTTTAATCCATCTTTACAATCAAGATCCTTATTGGTTATAATATTTAAGGGTACCAACCCTAAGGAGACACAAATCCCCTAATTTAAGAACACCTACTCTAAGGAATCATTAACTCCCTAACTGAACACTAGCTCAACACTTCTAATGGCACCTATCAGTGAAATTTATATTATGGAGCTACAAATCTAGATTAAAATTTTGATTAATAAATGAATCTAATTTCAATTATTTGTTATAGGTCTTGTATGTAACTACTCATGTTCTACACATCTTTTTTTATATTCTCTTCCACTCTACCACTCTATCTATGTGTTTATATATTTCTCTATTTGACACACTTCATCAATATCTTCCTCTCTCCCTCTTTCTTTAAATTTGACTCTATTTATCAAAAATAACTCTAGCATCTTTTTTGGTAACTTAGATGAAATATATATAAGTATTTGATATAGGTTTCATATCTTCTCTCTATTCACACTTATTTTCTAACACATCTTGCTTTATTCTATTGGACTTTAGTTCCTATCTTTAACAAGTTTCATATGCCTTAAATTCATGCTTCACCACCATGATTATTGGTCTGATTACTATTTTTAACATATACTAGGCTTTGGTTTTGATGTACATTCCATATTACACAAATTTGATTGATCAACATAATAAATTTCATTATATATGTCATATTTTATAGCTTACTTGCATGTTACTCTACTTGACCATTAGTATGAACATATCTCTAAATATTGGCGATTGATTTTAAGTTTCATGCCATGATCTGATAGTCCTCATTTAAATTTATTACCTTTAAAACACATCTATTGGATCAAGTCCTAATAAGCTTACGTGATCCATTGGATCCTTATACGTTTTTGAGATTTAATGTTCTAACTTTAAAATGCATCTATTAGATCTTTTAATCTATGATCTCATGTGTCATTATATCTTCAAAGTTGCATGAAATTTACCTCTATCTAAAATTAAACCTTGATCACTTAATCTCATCTCACTACTTCTTGAGTATTTGGAATGAATACACTCTGTTGATATCATAACACTAGCTCTATCTTTAACTCACCTCTATGTCATTAAATATCAACCATTTGATCCCATTGAGTCTATTCACTCTATCAAATATTCATTGCATGATAATGTGCTCACCATTTGATCTTCTAACAAGATTTAACTTTATCTCTGAATAGCTCTCACGAGTGTGAGACTTGCCACCCTCACATGGCCTTTACATATTTGCTATCAGTTCCCACTATTGAGATACTTGGCATTCTGACATTAATCCCTAACCATTTGAATTTAAACCACTTTTTAGATTTAATTTATAAGCTCCATGATCGTGACACTTATCACTAGTGTCTTTATTCAGAGGTTTCTTTGATAAATTGACTTGTCTATGCTTCATTAGATATTCAATGTATAATTAAGTGCTAATCACTGATCAAGATATGAAAAAAATTAAGTCTTTAAGACTTAAGAATTATTAAAGTATTAGAACATTTCTTGAGTTGGTAATTACTAGGTCAAAGGGGCTAGTTGCAAAATGATGAGGAAGACTTAAGTTATAACTTAAGTAACTGATTCTCATCTACAGCTAGTCAACATAAAAATAGAACATGCCTGTGAACACCATGGCTTAGACCCTTAGGGTTTAACTGAGAAACTCTAATATGTTTGAGAGATAAAATAAATAATTATTGAGCTCATTTATCTTCTTCTAAACTTGTGAACCATATATCTAGAATGCACTCAAAAAACCCATAATATATCTTCAATCAATTTCTCTTCAATTCTCCAAAAATGGTCTCTGTAAAAGCATGACAACTTTACACTATGCAATTGTAAAACACACTCTTCTCTCCACTAGTCCTTCCTAATCCTTTAACATCAATGACATCCATGATGCCCCTTTTAACATCAATGATAACCATATGTCCAACAAAAGTGGATAAAAAATGCTCTCCATTATTATAAATATCTTGTAAAACTTTCACTAGCCTTTTACTTGGCTTGATTCAAATCTACCGACAAAATCACATGTTATATATTGTGGGAAAAATGTTTTAAAAACTTATTTGAAAGGTCATCAAGATCAAATATTTATTTCTTTAATAATTTTAGGAACCACTCCAAAGCTTGTCCTAATAGACTTTGAGGAACAAAAGTAGGAGGTATAAGTCACTATAATCCATTGTTTGGCAAGAAGCCTAGAATTCAATGAAATAGGCCTTAGGGTCTCCTTTTCTCTTCTAGTTGTCAAACTTTAGTGGTTTATACCTTAGAGTAAATTTTATTTGTAGATACTCCATGTTAAATGGGTAAGAACACACATCATCTAACTTAAACTTCTTAGTTTGTTTCTTGGCTTGGATAACGGCAATTACATCCTTCATTAGTTACAACTCTTGTACTAAGAAACTAGATGTATCATTGGCTTGAGGTGGAGGCTAGGTGCTCAAAGGTGGATTACCTTGATTGGGGTATAATGGAGGCATAGTTTTCTTTGGAATGTTGGTTTTGTTAAGGAATTGACTAGGGATATGCATTCATGGATTAGGATATGGTTGTTGGAATTACACATGTTGCAATGCAATATTATAGTTATGATTTAATATATAGGTCTAATATTGGGGTAATTATGGCTGGGATAGAAGGATATGGCTTGAGGTGAAGTACTATGCCTACTGAGGTTAATAGGGAATTCCTTCCAACTAATCATAACTAGCTGAACAAAGGGATATTGTTATGAAATAAGGCCCTATCATTGAATTTGTGGCACATTCAGAATAAAAGGTAATTTTTGCCTAATCAACACTTGTTAAATATTAGTGCCTCTTGGTTTCAAAACAAACACTTTTTTTGAAGTCAAATTTTATAGAGTTTTTGGCATTTGGCATTGACCAATAGACAT
Source organism: Torreya grandis (assembly GCA_037957365.1). Classification (NCBI taxonomy): domain Eukaryota; kingdom Viridiplantae; phylum Streptophyta; class Pinopsida; order Cupressales; family Taxaceae; genus Torreya; species Torreya grandis. Next base: position 141,709 of record JARHVA010007809.1, read on the forward strand.
ACATTGTTGATTAGATAATGTTTGTGAGTGTAATGGCATGTTGGTTTATAACTAAAGAGATATACTTGTCACTACCTAATGAGGTAGAATATGAGCTACCCCTTGTTAAGGTGGTGGAATGTTTGATCTCTATAGCATTGGTAAATTAGACTATGTATGTTGTTGTATAATGTTAGTTGTCACTTATTGTGGTGGAGTAACATTTATCACATTTTGTTGAGGTGTGTCATTTATTTATATTTGAATATTTAAACCTTGTGGTTTTATGCATGAAGAAGCATATGGTTGAGGATTAGAGGTATATATTTATGGTTGTGAGCTATAATTTCTTGCACCTACAATTTTGAACCACTAATGGTGTTAAATAAAGGAACTTATTACAATCTATTTGTTTGTATACTTACACCATTTTGGCTTAGATTGACAAAACTTTTGTGTTATACACTCTGTTTGGCACATTTGTCTACATAAAAGTAGTAGACACTTCTTTAATAACTAGGGAACTAAACATGTATCCCACTAAAGTGATTTGTGTGCTAGGTCTATACCTATATTTTCTTGACCTATCAATTTGATTAAGACTCCTATTGAAAGAGTTATCTTAATAAGAGGAGCATTTGACATGGTCATGTTGATGAAATTATGTTCTAAGTTTAAATAGGTCTAGTATATTGTCTACATATGTATAAAGTGGCCCTCCATGAGTCCCTTTCCTATGACAAACATACACGGGTTTTGATATGACCTCACAAATAGAGCTTGAAGATGTATAGAAGATACTTGTTTAATTTTTTGGTTGTAATTCATGTTGTAAGGCACTCTAACTAGTCTACCCAAGTTTTCATGGGGGATGTCTGTTGGAAAATTAGCCCCTATCTCTACGTATTGATTAAAACTTCATCCTTATTTGAAAGTAATTATTTATCAAAAAAATAGGTATCATATGTCAATGGCATTATAATGTAGTATGGTTATTATTGAACTTCATCCACAACTGAAGGTACTCTAGCTAGGTACTACATTATTTATTTTTAGTCATACTATGAGTATGTATGCATGTTGACCAAATAGTGGGATAGAGGATCTCAGCTTTGTTTCCCAATTTGATTATTGTAAGGAGGATAATGATCTATCTCAAAAACTACATCATCACCATAGGGGTATTTAATAAAGTCATCTTGTGCAATCACGTTATCATATCTTGAATTTTGTATGGCTCCACTATGAATATAGTGAGACATATTCAAATCAATGATGAATGTTTTGAAAAAAAACATAGAGTTCTATAAACTCTTAAAATCAATGTCCAAAGGACAAATGGTTTGAACCTAATCTAACTTGGTCTAAGGAATGGAGTTATATCTCCAAAAAGGTCTATGCTAAAACATGGTAAAAAATAGTCTAACATCAAATATCTTACATAAAAGGTCAAGTGGATGACATAAAACTAAAAATCCAAACTCTAGGTTTAAATTATTTCAAACATGACTATTATAATAAAACAAAATTTGCTAAGGCTTTTTTCAAAACAAGGCACAAAAGCTAGGATCAAAACATGCATGTTCTAGGTCTTTTGGAAAAGGCACAAAAGCTAGACTTAAAACAAAATAAGGTATGGGATTTAATCTAACAAATTTGAAACACTGGCATAAACTAAGCATTCAAATTTAAACATAAACTTGATAAATTAGTATAAGGCATGAAATAAAAGACATATGAAAGATAGGCTATTTCTCCCAAATCTAGGCACAAGCAATAGTTTAAAATTGAATAAATAATTAATCCAAGTTACACAACCTAAAAAAGAAAGATTGATGTCTAGGCCAATATTACACAAGGCATACATAGAAATAAATCAATGTTTGGATTTGATCTTGTCAAGGCTAATTTAAAATTTAATGTAGAAAACTAGGCTTTAAAATAGATAATAATCTTAGACAAAAGTGAATAACATAATGGCACTAAGTAAAAATCCAAAAGGCACAGGCATTTTTGGTTTCAAAAATGGAATTTGGAAACAAGGCAAACAAGTATTTGAAATTAATTGAGTAGCGTAATGATGTTATCATGATGTAAATATATGATCAATGGGTTTTTTCAAGACTCAAAGGCAAAGAGGTTTTTAATGAATTGGGCAGTGTAATAACACTCTTTTAAATCAAATGACACACATAAACAATATTTGATAAAAGACTAAGGCTAAGGTATAGTGTCAAATGGGTAGTATAATGCCTCCTCAAATAAAGGAGTGATATATGAATAAGACACATTTTGACATGACAATATAAACAAATAGATTAGACTCAAAACCATGCAAGAAAAGGTAAAATGACACAAACATCTAAGTGTACTATCCTAAATCCTAAAACTAACAAGGTTGCTTAATAATATCAAATTACATCAATATACTCACTCTTGAGAGGATTTAATTGTTAATCTAAATAGTAAAAGTTCATGAAAATTAGGGTTTTTAGGCCCCCTCTTCTCTCAAGAGTTTTTACTATGACATGGAACTATGGGCTACTTACCCTACATCAAGAATATATCCATGGAAAGTGGGGTTATTCTAATCTATCATTTTTTATGAATTTATATATGGTTCCAATTTTGGCTAACACAAGATATGCTCACATCAATTGGATCCATGTCAACTAGCTTGTTGTGAAAAAAGTCTTATCCTTTTTACAACCACTACATCTATCATTTGTTTAGTGTAGTGAAATATTTGAGTTGTCTCTATGGTCTGAGGTTGAGTACCACTAATGGATCTTGTTTAACCACTCAAAACATCATCCCAATGGGTCACCCTCAATTTATACACCCCACCATGGATTGGGGTTGAAACAATGTCAAGATATGAATTCTCAGGTTAGCACTTCGTTGAAGAACCTATGAGGAGGTGATGAACTCCCACTCATAAGCCAAAATGAATTAAAAATAAAACTAAGTGAAAATAATTTATGGTGGAATTTGGATCACCCAAGCCATGCAAATTTGAGAGGGACTTAGTGATGTTATTTTCATGTTTTTGGATTAAAGCAATCAAAGCAAATAATGAGCACTTGTGGTCACCCAAATTCCCTAAACGGGATAGTGGAGAGCATACACACATCAATTATTTTACTAAAAATTTAAAAAAATTCAATCAAGAAGCATTAAATAAAAAATTGTTAGGAATATGTAGCTAAGTGTGAAATTTCATTTTATTACACCAAATGAAATTTGATCCCCTTGGCATTTGTTTGAAAAACTTGTAAAAAATTCAAAAACACCTAAGGCATGAAAAGAACTAAGTTCATTTTAAACATTAAAGATAAATTATACAAGATTTAATCATGTTCAAACATAGATTTTTCCACCTTATGAACTATTATTTTTTAGAGGGTTTACCCTACTTAGAAGCCTAAAATCGAGTGAGAAAATAAGATTTTGGCTTTTAACTCTCAGGTTTCTATGTTTTTTCTATCACAAAGATCAACGTTGATCTAGGAAGGTATTGATGTCCATCTATAGGGATCAACATCATTTGATCCAAAGGGATTGATGTTGATCAACATAGATTGACATTAGTTTCCTGCAAAACATAAAAAAAATAATATGGATTTCATAAAAAAATTGTCAGCAAAATAAGCATAAAAACCAAATATCTCTCTAGATCCTTTAAGAAAATGGTTAGATAGACAACACTCAGATCCAAAAACACAAAATTAAAATTAAAAAACTCAATAAAAATCCTCATGAATCATGTTTATTTCATTTTATATTATTTACATAGGGATTGATATTGGCCAACATCAGTTCTGATAGGATCAACATCAGTTTTAGTAAGATCACTGTCAATCTCTGTGTAAACTGTGTGTTTCTAAAAAATATAATTATGTGAAAAACAAAGTTTAAACTCAAAATTTGAAGATTATTGAGCATTCATTGGTATAACTAAAATTTTCATATTAATCTCTTTGCTTGATGTCCTACTAGGCATGTCATTTATGATCATAAGAATCTAAGAAGGGAGGATAGTATAGTGTTATTTTCATAAATAAAACTCAAATAAACACACTTACACTTAAACTCCTAGCCTAGATACTAGGGACAACTTAGTATCAAAAACTAAATGAAATCATAACAAAAATATAAAACACAATAATTATTTTACCTTCCTTGGGAGCTCCAAGTGACTTTATTGAGTGGCTTACTTGGCTTGTGCATCAAGAAGTCATTAAGAAGGGGTGGGGGGGGTGAATCAATGAGCCTAAATGTTACAACTTTAGTTCTAACTTCAATTTTGATGTTTACAAGTCCTTAATCAATTACCATAAGCATTCATGAAGCATACACAAAATTCAAAGAAATGTATAAGAAAGACAATCCAAAATCAAACACATAACATATGACATATGTGGGAAACTCTCTTCGGGAATAAAAACCATTGGAACCTATAATTAGACTATTTTCCTATAAAACAAGAACCAATTTAGACCATGTATAAATGATAAAGGAACTAAAATCCTTATTTAGTGAGACTCCAATATCACAAGGTGTTTCCACACCTATCTAGTTGAGCTAAAAATATAGCCAAACATTTTATCAAGTATTACCTTGCAAGGAGGATATAACCACCTTAGGTTTTGAGCTACCACAAAAACACCTATAAATACATCCACCTTTATACTGATGTCTTGAACACTTGATGATGGAATTATAATTATCAATCTTTCAATGTATCCAAAGTCACCTTTTGGATCACACAACACTTATCAACAATACCTCTATCACGACAACACTCTCTATTGATAAAATCATACTACATACTTGAACCAACCCATAAAGATCGATTAGGACACATTATATATTCCAGTTATCCCCACTCTTAAACTCTACTCACTCAATGCATTCTTCACATCACCAACTCTATCACATCTTCAATAACATGACCAAATGGTCATACACACTATCCACACTCTGATCAATCTCTCAAACTAGCCACCAAGCTCTCACAAACTCTAGTAATACTTTTTTCATTCTCAAGACATCCAAAACCATCTTTTGGATCACTTTAGGCCTATTCAATCATACTCAAACTATAAGAGCACTATTCTACCGTCAAAAACATGACCTATAGATCATACTCACAAACCTCAGTGTTCTCTATTCATCAACCCAACCATTAGGCACACTTGACCTTTTCTTGTCTTCATTTCTACACTTACTTCTCTCCAACTCATACAATTATAAAACCTATCATCTTTGGTTCCACTATTTGTAGAGCAATCTTGATTAACAAAATCTTGTTTGGCCATTAAGCATGTCTTATTATTAATACAATATTGATCTCTTGATTTAATTATATAATATTGTTAGTTAGATAAGAGTATTTTATGGTTATTATGAGTAAATATTTACTCAGGCATATACATAGTGTTTATTTGATGTATAATCATATAAATTACATTTGATAAAGTAAATCATATTTTAATTTAATAATGGTTATCATTGATTCATTTAAATATATACTCATAAATTGGTTATACATGATGTTGTAACCATTATAGGTTTTATATAACTTGCATATTTCTTAAATGTTTTAGCTATTCATGGATTATTTGATTATTCTAATTACACTTGTTTATGGTTCATATAGAAAATAAATGAAATCATTTCCCTTATACATAACTCAGACATACTTGGTCGTATATAAAATTATGTATATTGATGATATTAAATATGAAAGTTTTGCTTTCATTCTTTCATTTAATATTAGATGTTTTATTGGAATGAGTAGAATTTCTAAGTTAGTTGGTTAAAAGGGTTACTTGGAATTAAACTATTTGTAGTTCTAAAATGAAGTAATAGAGATGAAGAAGGATACTATATTAGATTACCCTAATGTATGAAATTAAATATTTGGATACTTCATTCTCCTTGTTTGATGTTTCTATTAGTTAATGATGGTTTCATACATACTTTTTGATCTTCATCCCTATGGACGACATGTTCTTTCATCCTTTTCTAATGGTCGAACTTGTTTGCATTGTTGTATCATGGCATGTTGAACATTATTTTGTAAGAGTTCCTTAAGTGGAATATTTTATTTGGGTTCCACTTGACTTGAAACTCGATTAGAATTCTTATTTATATGAGTTGTATGCATTTAATTATGTGGAAATATTCTTTTATTTATATACATTTAAATTTTTTGGTTCAATTAAAACCATTTAATATAAGCATAGATTAAACTTATTCAATTCTATAACATTCTATTTTATTATATATGTTCATGTTTAAATGTATTGCCTTAGATGATTGATCATATTGGAAAGTGTTGTAAAGGGGATTATTCCTTTAAAGAATTCCTTCCTATATGAATGGTTAAGTGATAGTTGTTCATTATTTTAAAAAAATTCTGAATTTAAGTATGGTTGAAAAATATTGGGATATATGTGAAGTTATATGAGTCGAATATGTTATTTCCCTTAAACCTTAACTGATTATGTGATCAAAGATTATCTAAATATAAATACCATTGACTATAATATGTTTTGATTTCATTTAATTCTCTTTATTTTATATTATCACATTACTTATGCCAATATAATTTCATAACATGGATTCAATTATAGGATGCCCATGAAAGTTATTAGATGTATAACAATGTTGATCATAATTATATCACTATTCATTTATTCAGATAATGGCATTCATGTTATTAATTGAGTGTTGTGTGAACTAATCAAGGAACATGTTGGCAATGGTGTGATGACATTTAGGCCATGAGGATAGATGAAAAACCTTAATTAGTAGAACTTAATAGTTGCTTGTAAATCTTTGAGTTTCAATCTATTCTTGTTTGTCCTCTCTTTTATGTAATGATATTTTTGTTATATATTTGTAGGAGTTTAACATAAATCTACATGTGTTGAATTTAATTTTGGTTATTGTTTATGAGGTACCTTTGTGAAATCATATGAGATTATGAGATTAGTTTAATAAAGTAACTTGTACTTTTAACAAAGGCATGTTTAACCTAAATGATAATATAAGTTGTAGAGTTATCTTTTTTGGTTAGAATGATCATAAAATCTTAACCATTCTTGAGCAAGATTGAAACCCACCAAGGAGAGTGAGGTATTTACCTAAGTTTGATGACCTATAAATTGTCTTAAGTGGATGAACAAGTCCCATATATGGCACTTGATTCCTATCCATGTATGCATACATAAATATACCCCAAAAATCATAAATATAATTAAGGGAAACTTTATTCCCCATATCACCCTTTGTATGTAACTACCTCTTGTTAATTACCTCAATTCACCTCCCTTGGTTCTAGTTTCATGAATGTGAGTGCACTAAATAGTTATTAGTTACATCAGCAAGTGAGATATTGGGTCTGAAATACATCCAAAAATGTACTTTGATATATAATTCCAAAAAAAATTGGGATTGTTTAATCTTTTATCAAAAAAGTTTTCTTCTCTAAAGAACTTTGAGAATGAATATTCTCTTTTTAAATCTATAATTTACTGAGTTATCACTTTGTAATTCTCAAGATTGTTATAACATGATTGAGTAGTGGAAACATCCATAATAACCTATACAATGTTAACTCATCTATGGGTATAGGTAAAGGATGAGGTAGGAATCATCGTGGTTACATACCCATTCATAACCAAGAAGATTTACCCATAAACAATGTGTACAAAAATACCAAGGTTCTAAATGCTAATGTTAGAAATGGGACAAGTGGAAGGACATGTAATAAAATAAATGCCTTGGATCATAGTTGATCTAATCATCAAAGAGATAAAGAAGATTTCACCCCATACCCTTTTGGGTGAGGAATCAGGTGACATAGCTGATATACAATTGGTACACCTATAAAAATATTTAAACCTTCACAACATGACATTAAATGTGAAATCAAGGGTGGTAGCTTATCAACTAGTTGGTCTCATAGCATTATGGTGGAATCCCACGAACCTAAAATGGTCAATTTTTAAGACTTAGTTTCATACAATATACCTATTCCAATTATAAAGAGCATAAAATCACTTATTTTTGGCTTATAAATTAGGATAACATGTTTGTTGCTGAGTATGCAAACAAATTTCTAAATATTATACATCATGTGAACTATATGCATGTTGAGAAAACCAAGATCACTAAGTTCAAACTTGGGCTCAATAAAATATTGATGCGTGACGTCAATATGATAAAACCAAGGACATTGATAATAGAAATTGAATCAGCTTATAGGTCTAAGGAAAAATAAAAGTCTTGCTAAAAGGAAAGACAAAAATTTAAATCAAATATGTAGAAATATAAAGCTAAAAGTATCTCTCCCATGAATAATAAATTCTATAAATCACATCAAAATTATAGATTTTCTAGTAATAATAAGAATTTTAACATGTTTTCTATTAATAACAAAAAATTCAAGTCCCGAGGATCATCTAAATGTGGTTCTTTCAAGAAGGAACAACATCAAAAAAAAATCAACATAGACCTACCATGGGTGTTAATATTATTTGGGTAGCATCATCTAGACTTGTTGTTTGTTGGGAATGTGGTGATAACCACTATAAAATAGAATGTCTCAAACTAAAATCAGACCAATCAACCAATAATAGGGTATATGTTGTTGTTGATAATCAAAATGCTAACTTACAAGCCATTTTAATTGAAACCAAAGGTCATATAAATGGGTTTCCCTTAACTATTTTAATTGATTTGGGTACAACTAATTATTTTATCTCTCCTTTTGCTACTAGCCAATGTAAAATTAAACCTATTTTGATAATATAAGGTTGGGAGGTTGAGTTCATATTAGAAAAAAGGTTCCTATTTTTTAATGCTTAGAACAAGCTAAACTTGATATTGGTGTCTTCAACACCAAGTTAAATCTATTCCTCACAATTTAAGGATCTTATGATCTCATTCTTGGAATAGGTCATCTGTATGAACACCAAGCCACACTTGATTGCATTGGCAAAAGAGTGTAGTGGATAAATGACCTTGGATAACTTGTAAAATTTTATGGTATTGAAGGGCCAAAAAGGCATAAAACACTTTCAGCCTTCTAATTAAAAAGTGTTATTAGGAAGGGCTATAATATTTACATAGTCTAGTTACAATAGTTACCCAAAGAAAAGGAACTGGTTCATGAAAAAATTCCTATTTTAAATGATTTCATAGATCTCTTTCTTGAAAAGCTACCCAATGCTTAGATATGTCCCTACATCTAAATCTCCCTACTACACGAATGTGGATGACCTACAAGAATCAAAGGTACAACTACAAAAAAAATGGATAGCATAAGAATCTATCCAAGTGTGTCTCCTTAGCATGTTTTGATTGTCTTTGTTAAGAAGAAACATGATACATTAATATTTTACATTGATTACTGCTTACTTAATAAGGTACCAATTAAGAATCTATATCATTTTCCAAGGATAGATGATTTGTTTTACCAAATGAAAGGTGTTAAAGTCTTCTCAAAGATTGATTTAAGATAATGATACCATCAGCTAAGAATCAAAGAAGAGGACATTCAAAAAAAAACTTTTATAAATTGGTATGGACAATATGAGTTTACGATATTGCCATTTGACTTGACTAATGATCTTACAGCCTATATAAATCTTATGAATGTCACGTTTAGAGATTTTTTAGATAAGTTTGATGTGGTATTTCTTGATGATATTCTCATTTACTTCAAGAATGAGGTTGAACATGATTAACACCTTCATTTAGTATTATAAAGACTAATACAACATAAGTTATATGGGAAAATCTCTAAATGTGCATTTTATGAATATAAAATTCATTATCTGGGCCATATTATTTTTAAGGCTGACATTGCTATAGATCCAATGAAAATAAAAGCCATACAGGATTGACTTACTCCTATAAATGTGCATGAAGTGTGTAAATTCATGGGTTTATCTAGTTATTGATGACAATTTATTGAAAAAATTTCCATCATAGCCTATCTTATTACTTCTTTATAGTGTAAAGACAAGAATTTGTATGGATGCCTTAATGTAAGGAGTCTTTTACAAAGTTGAAAGTGTTACTAAAAACAACACCTGTTCTTATCATTCCAAACCCAAATGGTAATTTTTATGTATGGATTGATGCTTCTAAGTAAGGATATAGAGGCATCTTGAATCAAGATAGCAAGGTTGTGACTTGTGAGTTAAAAAACTCAAAGAACATGAAAATAATTATCTCATGCATGACATGGAACTTGTTTCCATTGTCTATGTGCTTAAATAATGGAAACATATTCTAATAGAAAAACCTTTTAAGGTGAAGTCTGATCACTATAACCTTGATTATTTATTTTCTCAAGATGATCTAAAATAAAACTCGCATAGATGGCAAGAATTTTTAATCAATTTTGACATTGACATGTCATATGTCAAAGACAAAGAGAATTATGTGGTTGATGCACACAATAGATGCATGTACTTTATTGCCTTGTCAGTTTTGCAAGGAAATTTTAGAAGTGTTATTTTAGAATACCAACTTTTTGATGAATTTTTCCATGATGTAAGAGCAAGTTTGGCTAATGAGCCTGTAACAAAGCAATTTTCTGATTTTTCTATAGAAATAAATGGCCTTATAAGACATAAAAATAGAATTTATGTGCCTAGGATGGGTGACTTAAGAAATCATATGTTAAAATAAGTGCATATAACACCTTATTATGCTCATCTAGGTGTCAAAAAGATGATACATGCGCTGAGAAGGCTCTACTTTTGTCATGGATTGAAGCATGATGTTGTTAATTTTATGGTGATTTTTTTTAATGTTAATGGGTTAAAGATGAGCATTGCCATCTAAGAGGTTTGTTTTACCCTCATAATATATCATAAAAGAAAACTGGGATCTAATCTCACTTGAATTTATTGTGGGGCTACCTAAATCATGTAGCAATCATGATATTGTTCTTATGGTAATTGATACGACTGCTAAAGTTGGCCACTTTATTGCTAAAAATCTAATGGAAGGTACTTTTATGTTTACATAATGTTTCATGAAATAAGTGGTTAAAATTCATGGCATACTTGAAGTGTTTATTTCAGATCATGACAAATTATTTACCTCAATATTTTGGTAAACTTTGACTGGAGCTTTTAGAACATGGTTAAATTTTAGTTCTTCATATCATCCAAAAATGGATTTTCAAACTAAAAGGATCAACTAGGTGGTTGAGGATATGCTACACACATATGTCATATACCATAAAACTAAATGGGAATACTCCTCCATTTGGTTGATTTTGTATACAATAATTCTTATCATTCTATGATAAAGATAACACCTTTTGAAGCTCAATATGAGTGTAATTTTAGATTTCCACTTGGCTAGGATAACTTGGAAAATATAATGATTATTGGGCCAGATTTGCTACTAGAATATGACAAAAAAATAGAATCAATAAGGCAAAATCTAAAAATGGCATTAGATCAGCAAAAGAGTTATACTGATCAAAAGAGAACTCTACATGAATTCAACATGGGTGACAAATTTTTTCTACATGTTAGACCACAAAAAAACTTAATAAAATTTAGTAAAGTTTTCAAGCTAGCTCCATGTTTTATCAAGCCCTTTAACATTCTAGAGAAGATTAGTATTATTACTTATTGGTTGGATCTTCATCCTTCTCCATCAAGGATTTATTATGTATTTCATGTTACTTTGCTAAGAAAATACATACATGATCTATCTCATGTTTTGAATTGGATTCATTTACAGGTCACAAAAGAGGAAAAGATCTAGTTATAACTAGTGAGAATCCTAGACCATTATAAAATTAAGCTAAAAAATAGAGACATCTAATAGGTTTTGGTTCAATGGGACCTGCTGAGTGAAAGAAGCACTACTTGGGAAGATGCACATATTTTCAGCTAGCATTATATATTGTTGTTTTACTAGTCACTGAGATGGCTCCCTTTGAAGGGGGAAGATGTTATGAACTCACCTTTTTATAATTTGATACACTATTTTAAACACTATTTATGATATTTTTACATGACTAACTATATTTTTTTTTAACTTAAGCTAGATTTTGTGCTTGGATTTGATGTAATGGTATTTGAACTAAATGATGATGACTTGGTATGTTTTGATTTTGCACTTAATGATTTTATAGATAACTATTATAGTTAATATTTAATTATAGTTCTATAATTATTTATTAATTATTTGATTAGGTAATGCTGATGTAACTATATGGTTTCAAGTACCATCATATGAGCTTGGTTGATTTAGGCATTGGTGTATTGGGGTGATGGAGTGGCTTCTAGGTAGTCAGATAAGCTCTGATAGGTATCCATGTTTTTTTATTATATTCCCCACCATTAGACGATATTGATTATTTATTTGTTATGTTATTATATTGACATTTATACCTTATTACACTTTAGTTGTGTACTATTTTGCACTACCATGTATGTTATCGCATGGTTGACTTATAGTCATTTTAATTTTGTTATTATGGTTTTAATGGTTGCAATGAACTCCTCTTTTTGAATTTATGAATAACTTACCACTCCTTTCATGAGAACTCTATTTATTTGGATATAGAATTCCTAATACTTACCTAGACCTACACATGACATCCCCCATGGTTTATTACCTGGATTAAAAAGCATATGGTGGTGGCATGGTTATTTGGTTTAATGGAATTAATATCTGAATTACATTTTAAATTGTTAATTGTTTTATTATTTTAATGGTTAATTATTTTATTGGTTGTTTATTATTATTTTTTCAAATTTTATAGATGTTCATTTAATGACCATTGCATTAATGGATTTTTTGGTAGGGGTTACATTGGGAAGTGTCCGATGGAAATGCAGGAGGATTTCTATCTCCTCACATTGAATGTAGGAATATAATAGGGTATGGGGAGTTGGATGGAAGGAATGTGGAGTTAGGTGGTGGGTGAAAAGATTGTATGGGGGTAGGAAGATGGACAAAAATGGAATAAAAACATAGGGGTGCTTGACTAATTTTTAACACGAGCTTACATGGTTATCTGTCCTAGTTTTAATCTTGCTATATTTTGTGTGTTATTTCTCCTTATACATTTTTGGGTAATGATACATAACCCTTTCATACTTTTCCTATATTCCACCTCTAAGTACCTATAACTATAAACTCATGCATTCATCTTTATTTTACTTCTCATAAGTTTCACTTCCCTTTTGAGTTATTTCATGTTATTCTCTCCATATAACTATCCTTTTAGCTTCTTGAATGTAGAGTCCTATTTCATACCC